>VZRO01001165.1:873797-997355 GCA_013397915.1 Daphoenositta chrysoptera | reverse complement strand
CCCCGCCCCCCCTCCGAAATGAGGCAAGTTTCTATTTACTTGTTTTGAGGTGTGGTTTCGACGCAAAGCATATTTCCCCGTAGACACAAGACGGTGAGCTAAGCTCCCGCTTGTTTCGCTGAAGCAGAAAAAAAGGAGGGACGCCGTCCGTTCGTGCAACACCGACCGGCTCACGTTGTATGGGAAAAGTACAGCACGTAGTGAAGCTCTGGAAAAAAGCACAAACTTTCCACCTTTCTCCTAGCCCTGTCAGCCCTGCGCTCTCTGTTTGCAAGGGAGAGAGTTTGGAAATCCACAGAAATGTTGGCAACCTCCCCCTCCCCGTATTTATCCCCTATCATTTACAGACAAGGCTCTTTTTTAAAAAACGTAAAAAAAGCATTTTTTTTCTGGTTAACCTGGCACTCCTCCCCTTTGCCGCCCAGTCCACAGCGAGTAGGATGTCTCAGAGCCTGCATGCAGAAAGCTAATTACAGAACCAGGGAAGAGCTCAGCATAACATTTCTTTACACGAACTGTCTGTTTAGCAATATGTAGCCGCTTGATGCTTGTTATTACTAACGTAGATCCGGCTGCTCCCGTCAGCGCAGCATTTAAAGCCGTGCAGGCTCATTTCCATCCGACACTAACAGATATTCCCGTTCAGGCAATATGCAACTTCAGTGTCCTTTACTGAAGACTCATGGCTGGCATTTCTTTCCCCAGTCAAGCCTAGGAACAGGTGTTTTAATCAACAGATTTTAAAATCATGTCTTGTTTTTTGTGTGAATGTCCTTCACATAGATCTAGTTTAGGGTTAAACTTCAAACTACGCTTTTTGAATACCCAACATGATCCCTATGTCAACCCAGTTAGGCTTGAGACTGTGTTTTTGACCGTCTGAAAGGACAAGTTTAATATAAAATGCTCTCTAACAGCTTTAAAAATGTAAAAATAGCAATGCTACACTATGCTGTCCGGAAACTAATTCTTCTAGATCAGGTACAACATAGGACTGGGCAGTATCTGATGTCGTGCATGTACTGGTAAATTTCAGACATTTATACGAATTCTATGTCTGTAGTAACTGAAGTGTTTCTGACACTTGCATACCTGACTTGCATGTTTTTTCTCTATCTGATTAAATGAATGATAAACAGATAATTTCAAAAGGGTTTTTTTTTGTTTGGTTTGGTTCTAGTTTTTTTGTTTTGTTTTATATATACACATTTATAAAGGGCCTGCCCCAGCAAAAGCTTTGGCAGGTTAATTAGAATGGTGTCACTAAGTAAAGCGCTGTGTATACTTTAAATATTTTCAGAAGCATCTCTGAATGTGTTTTAATTTTTTCAGAAAGGGTATAATTAGTTCTGAACTGCAGATAAATAAACTCAATCTCATCACCATGTTTTTGTGCTACTCGTGGTCTAGGTCCTACAATCTTTTGTCAAGCAACAATCCGTGGAAGATGACTAAAGATTATATAATTTTTAAGGGACAATTTTTTATTTTGACTTTTCTACTATCACTAACAATTAAACAGAAAAGTCAGACTCTTGTTCCTGCTCAGGTTCACTGCTTATCTGACCTACATAGTGCTGCACTATTTAGTTTACAGATAGTCTAAATGCACTTTTAAATCCAGAGAGAAAAAATATTTGATATCCCATTTTAAGAATTCCCATTGTTATTAGGTTTAACACTTCTTGGAACAAATAACTTTTATTTACAAATTTTAAATCAGTAATAAGATGCCAACTAATGTCATCTCCTAAATTAAATTGAAATGAGAATTTGTTCAGAATTAATCATCATGAAAAAAATTAGTTTAAAACTATAATAAATTTGGAGCGGTTTTATTTCTTTACTGATTTTGCAGACAGAGTTAGCAGTGAGTTTACACCTTTAGCAGACAAATTTGCAGCAGAAAACCAAGTAAGCTGTTTTTAGCCCAGCACAGCCCTGTTTGTGTAAGTAAGTCTTCAGGCAGACGTGTTTAGTACTCATGGTAAATGATCATTCCTCTGCAACACAAGTCCCCGGGCATCTTATAAAAATGACAACTCTAGGTCTTTAGTTATTGTCCTGCAGAGCAAAAAAATAGGAGGAATAAGGCATTGATTGGTAAGCACCTAGAGCTAGGTATGTGAAAGACACCTTTCAGTGTCCATGGTCACTGGCAAGAGAAGTGCAACAGTCTTCGCTCAAAAGAGCATTACTGGGTTCAGGGAAAAGGGGTTAAACTTTCTGAAACTATGTCAATGCTGCAGGTTCTGAGCGGGCAAGGATCCAGGCGTTCTGAATGAATGTAGACTCAATTACTTTGAACTCTCTCGTTCTGTACATTCCTATTCGCTTAGTAGTGCTATGCCCATTAGGGGAGACAGGAGAAAACAAGAACAAATGTCAAGTCCTAGGCGGTTGGGAGCTTGGCAGTGGAGGAGCAGAGCACTGCCTTGTGGGAGCGGGGCTGGGAGCAAAGGAGTTCGGAAGGGGGGCCGGGATGGAGACAGGCTCTCTGGTTTCCTAACTCATCGCTCCACAAGACATACCTCTTAGGAAAGGTACTGGTGTCCCACGGTCCTGCTGGGAGCAGTAGGGCCAGAGTTATGGGGACCTGCACATGTGTTGTTTGGAGGTGTAGGGAAGGACTGGAAAGACATGGACAAGCTGTTTCATAATGGTGAGGTGAGGGAAAACCAAGGACCTCAGCTGAACTAAGCCAGGTTTGAAAGCCACAGGAAGATGTCTGATTATAATTTCAGAATTTACACATAGAAAGGCCTGTTCTGATTCAGCAAATACACACCTCATTTTTTTTCACATAGATTTACTAGAGAAGTGGGTATGAACTTTCTTTTTGCAAAATAGTAGTTGTCTGTACTTTTGGCCACTCATTAGACTCCATCTCCCCAAGGGAAGAAATGGTTTCTCTTTTCACTTCTGACTTTCAAAAGAGAGCCAGCACTATCCTTTTACTTTAAGAAAGTCTTTATTTTTCTCGTGCTAACTTTTCTGCAAAGACAGGATTGCACTGGCCACGAGGTACCATCTTAACTCATGACAGGCTCTGCGAATGCCACTCGCACTATATAATCCAGCACCACCACACCGAGGAATGCAGCAGGGTGACTTTCTGCTGAAGCGAATGTGGGAAATCATGAAATGACAGCCTATTCCTGTGTACCTTTATCTCCTGCAGTTTCAGGATTAGCTTACAGAGGTGTTCCCTTTGCTTATGAAAGGCAAGACTGGTTCCCGTTTTTCATTTTACTTTACCAGAAATACTGTGATAGACCATATGGAGAGAAGGATATTCCTCCTGAAATAACAAATGGCACTCAATTATTTCAGCCTGGCATTTGAGTAAAAACACATTTCATCTTGACTTCTTTCCCCTCTTGACATTTCAGTAGTCATCCTATTCCACCTCTGCTCTGGTGTGCAAAGCTTGACAATGAGGGAAATACCTCTAGTTCCCCTTGGACAAGGCTTTGTTTTGAAGGATGTACAGAAAGTGAGATTTCCCTTTGTTAACACCTAAAGTTGTGTCAAACCTTCCCATTTCCAGTGGAGTTCCTCAGGTTTTCTTTGCTGCTCTGCTGAGAGTGAAGTGTCTACCTTCCTGAACTAGCTTGGTGTTTTTGTTAATGGAATTGAATTGGCACATCATATCAGGTAGAAACCTCCTCAATAGAGTGACTTCAGCATCAGAACTGGATTTGACAGTTTTTTAGGATATAAAGACTAAAAAAACCTGTAAAAAGAAATTACTCCTTTTTTCTACAGGCTGAGGAAGAATCACCATTGCAAAACTTGGTACAGACTTTATAAAATGAGAGGTGTACACAAGGTTTTATTTTGAACAGTTAAAAAATTAAGCAAACTTTTAAAGTTATGCTTGAAGTTTGCTAAGATTCCTAAAAGCATGCAGATGAAGATGTACTTGTGGTTTGTTTTTATCCTTTAGCTAAACATATTTTTCTTCCACTGTAAGATGAGTAAGTAAAAATAGCAGTGAAGGTTTGTGACAACTAAATAAAGGTATGTAAACTTACCCACAAACAACCTTTGAAAAAACCTTTTGCAGCAACAGGTAAAGATCCTACCATGTCTGCATTTTCTGTGTTTTGACCTGAGTCAGTCTGCACTGCACGAAGCCTAATTACAGATTAATTATATAAATCTGTCTATGCAGAGGTCTGTTCAAGTATTTTCCCTGAAGTTTAACTTGTGCATGTGGGTATACACTTGCATGCATCAGTCTGATTTGCTATTTATCAAGGCCAGTGCTGACTTGGCGGAACAGATGTTTCAAGATGGAAACTTCAACTGCTCATTACTTGAATTCTTGGATTAAGAATCATCAACCTGTCTGGAGGGAACAAGACATCTTACTCAGTAGTTGAACCCAATCTTTAGTCAGATTTTAAGGAGTCTTAACTTGGGGTAAACAGCCTCATGTTACTTAGGTTTTAGGTACAGTTCAAATATTTTCAGTCCATTTGACTATAAAAACACAGAAAAATCTTTTTTTATTGCCACTTTAAGTTTTTTGACCTCTGTAGGTTTAGTGTATATCTGAACTGGAGGTTGTTTATTACAACAGGCCTTTTTGAGAACAACAGGTCACTGACTCAGCTTCAGGAGATGAGTCTTTCCTGTATTTTCATCCAATGTCATACAGCTGCTCGGCCCTGACTTGTTGCACAGCAGGGCCAGAAATGACATTGACATGCTCCTTCAGAATGTCATTTAATTATTTATGTACTATTAGAGTAGATGGAAATCTGTATATACGGGGTAATTAGACAAGATTAATTAAAATGCTAATGTACTTAGAAAATAACATTCACAATTTTTGGAAAGGTGGTTTGCCCATCACTTGGAAGTTTAGTGGGAGCCACCACCATTTTTTACTTCCACCTCCCCCGTCCAACGCAGATGCTACCTGCTTTAAAAGAGCAAATGATGTTGGCAATGCTTGTTAGCAATAGGTGGTCTTATGTGGTGTTTTAACTGCTTGAATATACGAGACAAACCTACACTTTTTACTTCTAAAGAAAGCACTTTTGGCTCCAGAATGTTTATGCTGAGGATCTGTTAACAAATGCTAACTGTAAAGCTGCCATAATTGTGTATTTTGCCTGAAATCTCCTGATTAGAGAAATAAAGTAATAGAGAGTGGTTTGGGTCTTGTGAAATACTGGTCTGCCAGGTGGGAGATGGAGCCTATGCAGGCTTGGACATGGCAGAGGGGATGATCTGGCTGGACAAGCTAGGAGGGCATTAAAGCAACGAGCTACTAGCTTAATGAACCCTAGGAGCACAATGAGGTCAGGAAATGAATGCTCATTTGGCACTAAATCCTGATGTTGAGAGCAAAAATAATTAAGGGATGTGGTCAGAAAAAATTCCTTCACCTCTTATGCTGTGTCCCTTCAAATAGGGGAAGAAAGGATAAGCTCCTTAATCAACTGCCTATGAGGTGCTCAAAAAAGATCCTTAGAGCCCAATAGCTGCAGGGTACAGTGTGCTGCTCACCGTGATCCTGGAGAGGATCTGAGAGACAGCTTTGGCTATCCAGAGGAGCTAACGAGCCCGTTCCCTGTGGGACCTGAACTGCCCCGTTCAGAGAAGTGTAGAAACCTAAATTTCAGTGTGCCATGGGGCTCTACCCTTGGAGGTGAGGCAGGAGAGGTTCATGCTATTAGTGCTAATGTCTGCATAATTCCCAAAACTAAGCCCTATCTCCACTCAAACAGTCTTGCATCTAGGGTAGACGAATTTTACATTAGACAAAGCTGAAATCAATTGTAAGCTGAGTGAGGTGAGTACGGTCCTGAAAGTCTACAATCCCATGGAAATCGAAACACCCCTTCCTCAAAAGAACAACCCCTTTCTTCCTGCCTCTTTGGAGGGCATTTTATAAAGCAGTTATAATTATAGACACTCAACAGCTGGGGAAAGAACTAGTAATAGCAAATACAACTTTGATGGCAGTTATTATGGAAAAATAATATGGAGAAAGAAAGATGCCTGAGAAGTCAATGACCTGCACTGAAAAAAAACATTTTAAAAGGTCCATGAAATGTATTAAGAACTCTAAAAATTGTCTGTTTTTAGACAAATTATGTAGAATTGTTGATAAGCAAAGAGAAAAAAACATGCTAGATATTTCTGTGCTGCATTTGAGGAAAGAAAAGGAAATATATTTGTATCATATAATGACAAAATACTTTACATTTCAACAGTAATTCAAGAGCATATTAAACCAGCTACTATTTGCGGTCTTGGATGAGCATGTCTGGATAACTTCCCACCAAGAATTTTAAAAGACATGGTCAGTGAGCTTTCAGGATTGATATTCAGTAATTGCTTGATTAGATATGTTCCAGAATACTGCTAAGAGAGCTAGAGTTAGAACCAATACTTAGAAAATATAAATTAAATGATGCAGCTAATTATAAACTTGCACTGTGACATTAATTTGAGTAGCTTAATGTGAACAAGTCAGTATGTGAATCTATTAAAATAGATAGTATTATTTATGTCACTCAGTATATGCTAATGAAAAACAAGATTTTGTTGAATTACCTTTGGATAAAGTTGGTCACAAAATACAACAGAGTTTATGAAAAACACGTTTTTGCGAAGTGTATCACCAGATTCAGCTAAGAATTTTTGGCTGAAATTCCTAACTGACAAGTCTCAACCTTTTTTTCAAATGGAATATTGCCAGGTTGGTGTATAATGTCTCATGCGGAGGGACTGATTAGTTTTTAACAACAGGCTGTTTGCCTTTCTAAAAGAAAACATAATAGTTGATCAGGTTTTTTGAGAGTAAGTGTGGGGGAAAAATAAATAATGAAGGTGGGAAGTCTGTCTACTGAAACAACAAATCCCTAGATTCCTTGACATGTGGGATCCTTCTAAACTATACATCTTTCAGTAGAGATACATATGAGGACACAAAAAGGTTCATGGCTTAATTATGGCTAGTTAGCTAGATTTCTCAGATAGCCAGGAAAGATGCAAATCTTATGTGCCTAAGCATCTAAGGCGAGCCTGGTAGAGCTGTTACACAGTAACTGGCAGGGTGCTTGCGCTGAAGTGCCTAATCTTTTTCAGCATCCTCAGCTCAAGTCAGGGTGCAGTCAGCTCCTCACACTGAGCCTGCACGCACTTGCAGGGTCTGTTGGAATACTCGTTGTGTAGCCACTGGAGAGAGCTGCGCCTTAAGACGGAGGCAGACACTGCTTCCTTTGGAACACCTGAATTTTGGATGGACTGTGCAGTCAACTGAGGTGCTCATTTTAAGAATGCAGTTTTCAGTCTTTCCTACTTATGACCCCCTCCTTACATCTCCTTTTATTTTTTGTTTAAAAATAAATAATAATTTTTTTAAAAACCCACCAAAGTTTGTATAATTAATTTAAACTTAGCACCAGCAGACTTGTTTTCCTCGATTATATTTTTAGGAACCCTAGTAGTTCAAGAGCACAAGCTCACAGACTGACACCTGTTTAGAAGGACCTTTACAGCACACACTAAAACTTATGTGCAGTATGGATGCCTACGTGGAGCAGAGACTGAAAATGGATTCTTTAAGCTATCATAAAGATCTACTGAGGCTGGAGGTTGAATGACTGGAGTTAAATCTAGACAATTTCAATCTTGATCAGACTCCCGTGGTGAGGTTGCTTGACTGTCGTTGTTTGTGGTCTGATGGATCTTTCTTGTTAGTGTTTGAGAATCACTCAGATGCAGCTTACAGAGCACTGATGGTGTGTGCAGCATGGCTCAGGAATTCCCAGTTAAAGTGACCGGGTAATGTGGTTTTGTTGCTCCATTTCCATGATCTGTGCAGAGGAGCCATCCCAGCTCAAATGAGCAGAAAGAATTAGGTAGCATCCCCTGTTTGTCTAAACAGTCTGCCCTTGGGGAGGAAACCCCCCAACAATTGGAAGGAACCAGCCTTTCTGCAATCAGAAACAACAGCAGCAAAAGCAGGATTTTCAGTCAGTCTGAGGATATTAAAATTACCACAGGGTTCTCACTTGCTTAATAATAAGGGTAATAACTCAGGCGACCATTACAGTTTTTCAACATACCCTGGTAACTCGATTGACATGTTTTAAATAGCAAAGATGTTTAGGAACAAACAAGTAATTTCAAAAAACTGTCAATAGCAAGTACTGATTTTAGATGCATCTGCCTTATGACTAAGTGAGGTTTGACCTCCAGCAAAGACACATTAAACATCTTTCTATAAGTGAGCTGGCTAACTGGTTGTCACTTGTCAGGAGGGATAAGAGCAAAATAGAGATTACAAAAACATACCTCAGGTTGCAGTAGAAGGGTCAGTCAGGAGTTTGAAAGGTGCTTCCCAAGAAAACTTACAAAGCTTGATTTTTCATCCCAATCACTCCACAGAAGAGGATTTACACCACACACATAACATTTTGTGATTAAAATGTTTAAAATTATGATCATCAAAACTCCAGAAATCAGAGAATGTATCTGGACTCACTAGGGAAGCTAAAAACTCATCAGAATATCTGTGTGTTTAGTGGCCATCACAAGCTGACCAGTAAGAAAGACAAATGAACCAAAGGCTGCCAATCTCAGAGACCTCAGTCCTCCACTCCGAGGAAGCTGATCAGCCTTGATAAAATGTGGCAGCATGTGAGTCCTGTCTCCTGGTCACTTGGGGGCTTCCAGAGGTGGTGACAACATTCACCTTGCTGGATGAGGAAATGTCTGTATTTCTGACTGCATAGTGTAATGAAAAGGCACAGCAGCATCCCCCTTCGAGGTTCCTGTTTGCCTCATGAGGAACTCATTCCATCAGGGAAGCAACTGCCTCCACACAGTTTGTTTAGTTTCATTTACTCTAGGGAAGGCATAGTCAGAAAACGACAGATTTGCCGACACTGCAACCATCTAGAAATAAGATGATAGGTGAAAAATGACGGTGGCTATCAGTGATGGCCCAAATGTCTGTTCACAGTAGGGACTTAGGAGTGACATATATCTATTAGAATGCTGGCACACAGGAATATCTCTCTTCTCAAACAAGTCACATTAGATGTCCATTAAAAAAGAAGTCAAATCAAATCTTATAAGAGCAAATATCTAATGACATAGAAAAGTATTACATATCTCACCTTAGTTTTGCTTAACTATACTATTCCCAGGAGCTGCAGATGCATTCAAAGTCCTTTAGAATGTTTTTAATTTCCCAGACATATATTAAGTAATAGATTATGGTAAATAATATTCAACATAGTTAAACAGTTAGTTAATACAATGCTACTTTCTCCCCCTCATTATTTTTTGCCTTTCTGAAAATATTTAAACCTGATTAACAAAAATAAATAATTTTTTGGGGAGAAAAACATGAAACACTTTGTTTACATACTGGCACTCATAGCTTCAGCTTCAAGTGTCAGATATTTTTTACAAAACACGATGGAAAAGCATGCAAGAAAATATTCAGTAGAGTATTCAATACCACTTTATTCTGCACCTAGTTTAAGGATATTAATTTATTTAGATAATGAAGGATGCTGTTTTTCAAAATGAGACATTTAATTTACAATCATATGTTACAACCAGCTTGGCTAGTTTCCACTAATATTTTTCTTACAGTTTTTCTTTCATAATTTGTTTTGAAAATGCTTTTTGAATTATTAAAAAACAAAATAAATAAAAATAAATGCTTTCAGAACAAGAGACCAACATAAAAAACTTTCTCCATTTTAACGATGCTTTGTTAATTTTACTTTTTAACTAGAACAGCTCTAGATAAAACATATTTATGTGTTAGGATGTTCACATTTGACCCATTAGTAGTGTTCTTGTTGGGTGACTTAATGGAAGTTTGGTGTAGGCCCATTGTGTTGTGGTATGGGAAACTGCTGCTGCTGAACGTGCAGCTCACTTCAAACGCCTTCACCTGACCGGTTCACAACGTGCTTAGTTAAGCCCCAGAGCCCGCTTACGCACACGCTCGGAGGCAGTGTGGCAAGTGGGATGAGGCAAGACTTTAACAACATGTCTTAATCCCTGTGCTGCCTGAAAGATATAAATAAGATAAAGGAGAGGAAAAGTTGATTCAATCTTTTAACAAAACAAGGCTTCTTTCTCTCTAGATTGCCTATCGATAAGTTTGTAGAGTAACAAACTACGAAGCTTTTTTTAATGATTAGAAAACCTTGTTTCTGTGCAATTCAAGAGTAGGGCCTAATGATTTATAAATCTGTCACATAGTATTGGGTACAAATCAACATAAGATATGACGTAACTATATGTACCATGGAAAAAAATCTGCACTTTAGTGCACAGGAAAAACAAACTAGTATTAACACAAACATTTTGTCGGGACCAGGATAAACATCTTATTCTACATGTTTTAAAGTGTTTTACCATGCAGTACTACAGTTTTTCAAATTTTAAGTTTCGCATTCAGATATGACTTCACTGACAAACAAAAGAAGTAAAAGTGGAAGGGACAATGCAATTACCTCTTTTCCTTTTGCTTCATGTTCATGTTTTCCTTTTGCTTCACATGCCAGACCATGTGAATAGAGCAGGTTGCAACTGCACGAACTGTCTTTCATCAATACCATCTGCATCCATTGCAGCTGTTTTAAATCATACATTAAAACAATTATTTGAAGATAGTGGAATTCACCTATGAGACAATTAATCATAGTAGGTTAGACCAGCTTGGTCCACTGTGTTCTATCAACAGAAGCATTTTGCAATGATCCATTGCAGCACTTCCAATCCAGGTGACATTATTTATAGTATGAAGTAGTAGCAATAAGCTTTCCTGGTATCTAATTTAAGAATATCAAAACCAGCTCTATGTTCTTTATCCCAAGGACATTGCAGTACTATTAAGCTAGTCTCATGTCAGTGTTTCTCTCAAAAGTATCACACTGAGACACAGTGTAATGCAATGCCCACTTCCCTCTGCTCTGAACACAGGGGTGAAAACAGTGCTCACAGAAAGCTAAGCAATAACCAAACAGCCATAGAAGTTGCATGTTAACACTGAATTATGCCACTTAAGGAATTCCCCTCTACAATTAGTTGAACGTTAAAACATTGTATTTTTTAAAATATCCACCCTCCATCAAATGCTATGGCCCTAATTTGTTTTATTGGATTAAATGCACCTAACTGGCAACATACAGCTGAAAAATTCTATCCCTGGCAAAGTCAAGTGTTCAAGTAGTTAATACTTGCCAAAGGTTTCTTACAATTTTATAAAGTCAGGTGCTTAAGAATGGGATAAATAAAATCTAGAAAACTGGTATTTTTAAAGTAGACATCAGAAAATGAAGAAGGAAGAGACAAATATTTAGTTCAGTATGGAGGAGCTCTATGCAGCCTGTAGAAGGTACCTCAAGCCAATAGACTGGAAACTCTGAATGTTGTCTTGGCAGTTTCTTTCCAAAGCTGAAGGTCACTCCTTTCTTCAGAAATGCCCCTATCATCATCATACCCAAAGTGAACTTCTGTGAACACTCAGCAGGGATGATCACATGAAATCCTATTCATCACCTGAGGAAACTGGCACATATTCAGTTTCCTATGGAAGCAGTATAACAGCTATAAAGCACTGTTAAGCCAATAGCCTTGCCAGGTTTGTTCAGATGGAGTTCCAGTTTTTGCTCCAATAAATCCACGTTCAGGATCACACTTGTTCCTATTCTAAACCCAGCAGTTGGTATTTCATAGGAGTGAAGCAGTGCTAGTGCTGTCGTCTCTCTGTGTAGATTAGGACTTTGCACTGTCATGACTAGGACAAGACAAGGTGATTCCTGGGAATGCCAGCACATCTCTGCTTTTGGTACCTCCACGGCTGAGGGGCACCCAAGCAGGAGAACCTTACAGTTACATCTTTACGTTTTCAGAAATTAGATAGAACTGATAAGAATACAGAACACAGCAAACCTCTTACATGAAAGAATAACAACAAACATAGCTGAGAAGGTAGATCAGGTAATCCTTTTTACAGAAACATCCAGTGAATCTGGAAGCTTGCTTATCAAAGATACTGTAAATTTTTATGAAAACTAGGGCTGTCATTTAAATCAGTAAATATGATGCTGTCCACTGTTGGCCCATGGGGAGTTTGCACCTTTCTGTAATAAATCTGACAATTCCTGGAGCCAGTACAGTAGATCAGACAAGTCCATGAAGATGATGTAATGAAGTACAGTAATATATTTTAAAATAAAATTAATTTCAATATACTTTGTTGTCATTTAAATCATGACCAGAAGCACCTTAAACATGGATGTTCACAGAAAAATATTTTGCTTTGTATTAAAAATTATAAAACCCAAATAATTTAACTTTTTATGTTAAAAATGTGTATGTATTTATACATAGTATTTCAATTTACAGCTACAAAATAATAATAGCAAATTATGAAAATTTCTTGATATTGCTGCAGCTGGGAACATAAGAACTTTACATAGCTTGTTTCTTTGTAATTTCACAGTTTAATGGATGGAAAATACTCTGTACTTGTTTTTAAATCACTCATCTATCTCAGAATTACTATCATGGTGTAAATCTATTTGACAAAGGTTTCAGCCTGCACAACAGATGTGAAATGGTGCGTCGGAATGAAAAACCGCTATATTTCATAGGATTGGGTATTTGGCTTTCCTGGACCAGAGATCTAATCAGCTCACTCAGGTTTCCCTGAGGGAGGTTTCAGACAGTCTCCATTGTGTAGGAGGGCACCCTGGCTGCGCACTGAGATTAGCCTGCAGAGATTTTATGGGCTTGAGAAAGAAAGGTAAGCTCCCTCCTGCTGCTGGTAAACACTGTTATTGTTCTCCATTCCCTGCTGAATGGCACAAAAGCTATTCTGCAACGTTAATTACCGCAATAATGAAAGAAATGACACAAAATGACAAGGAATGTGCTAATTCAGTAAGACTCCAGTCACTGACATATAAGTCCCTTTATTGCTTGTTGTTACTTTCAGGCACGTACTCCTTTACCCATAAATACTGAGGGGATTCTGGGGACTTAGTATTTAAATAATAAATCAGTAAAATAAAGATTAATATGTAAGAAGTGGTGTCTAATGATTGTTTAGAAGCTGCCTGCTCAGTACCTGGACACAGAACATCTCTGATGAAGTATATAAAAAAAAGGACTTAGCCATCCTTGCAGGACTCGCAAGTTGCTTCCTTTTCAATGTCCAAAAATGAAGACTCTCTAGAATGTTATTTATATGCTAACCAGTAAGGAAAATGTGGCAAGTGAATAGGCTGCACCAAAATATTGGATTTTGCCCCTGTTTAGACTTCCCACAGCACCACGGAGGAGATGAGTGATATTAATTTTTTTGTGAACGTCTTACATGTAGCTGTGGATGACAACGTGTGAATCTGTGTTTACACTGCTTGGAAACCACAGTCCTGTGAAACACAGAGTGACAGGTCTCCTGTATCTGCGGCCCTGTACCAGCAGTGGGAGCGCGAGAAAGCTCAGGTGCAGAATCAACCCTCTCTCAAGGTCTCAGAGGGAAGCCAGTGGGAATACTTTCAACTCTTTCTTCTAAAAAGGACCACTGCACTTAGGTAACAATCCTGTTTAAAACCCACGTATACACTGCATATATAAATTCCCTTGTAGAAGTCAAGCACTACCTAATAATAATGCACAAAGAAACAAATTCTTCTGAAGAACTGAATAAAAAAGCAACAGAGAGTCTTGCATGCCACAATATGTATCTCTAAAATCACGAAAAACGGGACCACTGGGAATTGCTAACAGTTTCAGCTGCAACACTGAATAATCTAAGTAATCCTTTTTCTATTGAACCAAAAGGAAAAATGAAAAGACTTTCATTGAAATACAGTCATAAATTCCATCCATAAGACTTTTCCTGCAATTAAGTTACATTTACTGATCCACTACTCCCTTAAAAGGAGCATTAACACAAAGACTTCAATTATTCATGGTCAAACAAAGTTGATTCTATTGCTTCAGTCAAAGCGGCATTCTCTTTTACTGTGGTTATTTCTGTAGTATCTTCAAAAAGGGCACACAGTCTGTGAAAACATGTAAGTTTTTGAGTAAAAGCTATTTCCATGATCAATCCTAACTTCTTACATGTAATACTTCTGCAATAATTTGCTCCTCTCATGAGGATGATATTTGCTGGGAGCTTTTGTCCCCTTCATCCTTTAAAGGGTAAGCTGATTGAAATTCACCATTTTTTTTGAACCTAGTTCCAATGTACTAAGAAAAAAAAGAAGTCTTTCTCTGTCTAAAAGAAAAACCAAGAAACAAAAACCACAGGTATTTACTGTTATGGAAAACTTATCAGTGAGGAAAGAAATACAGGGAACTCCACAAAATGAACTCTGTGGAAGAAAGTTTGTGGTTCTTGTGCTGTCATCAGAGGGCTTAAAAGAGCTGCAGAGGGTCTAACATCTGTGAAGAGCCATACCTACTTCTTCTCCTGCTAAAAGCTTCTGCTGAACTCGCCACTCACTCTTCCACAATTCCCAACTGCTGTCCATTTCCGCTTGTGATCCATCCTCTGAGAGTTGGCACCCTCTGCTGCTGCCAATTGCTGCCCAGCTTCAGTCTGAAATACCCTAAGTGTAACTGCCTTAATTAGGCTGCGGAAGTATGTGTTTTAAAGGTCAAGAGTTCCCAATCAATCCTAGGAATTTAAGAAGGGGATAATATTGCCCAAAGACACTAAGCAAAACTTGATCTTGTAGAGATACTTGTTTCATTTTCAAAGGTCGAGAATGAATACAGATGCTCGATATTCTTTGGTATAAGAAAATACCAGGGATACATTTCTTTGACTCAGTAAGAAGTCTGGCATATGATCTATTAAATGTAATGTTAACAGGGAGAGAAATGCTTTCCTCAGTAACCTCCCTAATAAGCACAACCCTGAAGGATGACAGGATGTTACAGACTCAAACTGTTGTGTATAAATCTGTTTTCATGTAAATGTGCTACAGACTGACAACTGATTGAGACACATACACATAATAACATAAATGCATCTTCAAAAGGTAGTAATTTGTTTCTACAATGTCATGCTCTCTGAGTCATGTCTTTCTCAAAGACATGGAAGTTAATGAATGCCTACCAGGAGTAAAAGAATTCTGACTGACCATCTTGCAGATGACAGAGGTTTAATTGATGTAAGTGTTCCTCTTTTTTTTTTTGCTGGAACTAGGTATTATAAAAAAGTGTAACTGAAACAGAAAATAACACCTAATGTGTAAGAGGTAGGAAATTGTATCCCAGAGATTCTGAAAAATACTGAATTGATATCTGAATTTACAGATGTTCCTCTTTTAAAAGATTTGATCACTGCTTTGTACAGAAAGTCTTGAAGGGAATGAAGACTACAAATCCAAAACGCATATGGTTTTTTGTACAGAAAATATTTAGAAACTACAGTGCTAGGGAATTATGACCACAGGATTCAACAGTAACCCTTAAAAGTTTATGTCCTTATTAAAAAAAAAACAATTATGTTTTCAGTTTTTTCCTCAAACAAGAGATTACCTTGATGCACTACAGCTTCTTGTCTTCAGACAAGGGACAGAAAGATGATAAAGCAATTACAGTGTTAAAAAAAACCCCAAATCCTAACCTGTTCTAAAGCATTGCCTTTCTTTCTTTCCTGTTCAACCCATGTATTTACGAAACTTATCACTTGAGTAACACCTACTTAATCTACCAAGAAATGTAATAGTGGATAGAGCTTTTTTTTGGCTTTGCTCCCTTTGGTTTGAAAAAGAGGAACTGAAGATGATTATGTGGGTTGGGCACTTCAGTCACAAGTTGCTTACATGCATGACTACCCTTAGAAATTTCTCTTTGCTTCATTATTTTTGACTCACACATCATTGACACAAGGCCTGTGACAATAGGAGACTGCAAAGACCATGAAGAATAATTTTGGAATAATTCATTTGACAACTATGTTTGTGGGAAAGAACATCAGTAAAAGTGCTGTACAGGTACTGCAGCTGAGCCTTTTCATTACTTAAAGGGCAAAAAGCTTCATTAATTTTTGCTGTAGGGCATCTCACGTTTGAATAGTTATATTTAAGTGACATTCTAGCTTTCTCATGAGAAGCTTAGAAGGTTTCCTCCTAGATAATTAATTATAGCCTTGGAATCTAGCGAAGAATCACAGGAAAAATACAGTCTTAACTAAAAGAAAACCATATTGAGGAGATTTACAAAGGGACTACATGGATTACAAGAATTTACCAACAGCATTGTGTGTTATCAGTATATTATAATAAATCACTTATATTTTTGCACATGTAAAGATGGACCTTGTTAATAATTACAAAAACCCCTAAAAAACACAACCCTTTGACAGTCATTTTGTCATCTAAAGAACTGTTTAATTTCACCAGATAATCAGCCTGATTTTCTGTCAGCCTTCTTAGATAATCAGGCTGCCTGGAGGACACAGAAATTTACAATGCACAGTTATTCTCTAAGAGTAAAAATGTTCCTGTGTATTGCATTTCCATGGAAGAATTAAATGGAATTTTGCCTTTTGGATGGTACGAAGTAAATTAATGTCACTATCTGATATCATTATATTTAGGAATAGCACCACTGAGTAATTTAAGTTGGACAGGAATTCTGAAAATCAGTTATCTAGTCCATCTCAAAGTCAGGTCCAATTATACTGGTTTGCTCAGGAGTTTGTTGAGTTCTGAACATCTCCAAAGATGAAGATTCCACCACCTGTCTAGGCAACTTGTGCCAGGATTTGGCCATCCTTACAGTGAGAGCACTTTTCATAATAGCTAATTGAGTTTTCTAGTGCTCCATCTGGTGTCCATCATCTCTTACGCTATTGCTGTGCACTTCTGAGAGGAGTCAGGCTCTGCTGTCTGTACCATCCCATTTGGTAGTTGGAGACTACAACAAGTTCCTCCTCTAAGTCCTCTACTATTAAGGCTGTACAAGTCCAGTTCTTTCCACCACCCCTTCTACATCAGCTGCTTCAGCCCCTCAACATCTTCATGCACCTCTGCTGGACTCACTGCAGTATGTCAATGCTTTTCTTGAACAAACGCAAAACTGGATGCAAGACTCCAGATGTGACCTCCCATGTGCCACACTGAAGGGAAGCATCCCTTCCCTGCATCTGCCAGACAGCCTGTTGGTAATAACCACCCAGGATGTGGCTGGCTGGCACATTACTGACTCATATACCATTTGGTATCCACTGGAACCTTAAGGCCTGTTTCTGTCAAGCTGCTTTGCAGCAGTATTGGCATATGAGGTTATTCCATCCTGGATGTGGGACTGCAACTGCTTTTGTTGTACTTCATACGGTTCCTGTTGACCCAATTTCCAGACCGTTGAGACCCTCTGAGACCTTTCCCTCCAGTGTATAGACAACTCCCTCAAATCTGGTATTGCCTATGAACTTGCCAAGGGATGACACTATTTCAGCTGGACATGGCATTTTTGATCATGTTTTGTTCAGGTGGGTGTGTCACCCACCTTACAGTTTGTATCTCACCAATTTGTCTATAAAGATACCACAGGAGAAAAAATTGTAAGTACTTATGATTCCAACTAGTATCTTGCCTCAAATAACTCACTGTCTTTCTAGATAATACAATTTATCAATTGTTCATTGATAACAAACAGGATAGTATGGCAAGTTCAGTTAGGGACTGAATCATATAAAGTATCGATTACAATCCACAAAATTAGTATCTGCATATGGGATCTGTTTCATAGGAAATAAAAGTTAAGGATTCTATTCACATAAAAATATATGTTATATAAAACCTAGACTTCAGGAAATCAGTTACTCAGAAATGACTGTACAGATAGGTTTGTGAGCCCAAAAGTTCGTGATTTTTTGCCCAGTGACTAGTAGTTAGTCTAATAAAAGATTATTGCCTCTGTCTACGTACTTGGCCTCCCTCACTCACAGAGTGATAATTTTAAACCTGTGATGTGCAATTGTCAGCATTTTTACCTCGCTCTTAGAACTAGAAAAGGGAAAAAAAAAAGGAAACTGAAGTTTTTCTGGAGCAGAGGAAGTATTACTGTGCTTCAACTGTTGTTTGGAAAATGAACACAAGTGTATCTGGGAATCATAAGCTTGATATAGTTCAGTACTATATAGTAAATAATTATTGTTCATGTCCAGGTTAGAAAAAACAATCAATTTAAGACATATTGCCAAGGAAAAAGGAGCTAGGAAAAAGGCTAAGAAGAAGGAGCTTTCTCTTAAATGAAATCTGAGCAATATTTTCAGTATGCAGTACTTAAAAGATCTATATTTATGTTACACATAGAAATGTACCATATGCAGTCAAGAGTGCTTTGTATTAGAGATCTTTTGTATAGTCAGAATAGATGGTGGAGTGAAATAAACAAATAGAATGTGTTCTTGGAAGTTGGGGCTTATTTTCATGCAATTAAATATGGCAAGTTACCCATTTCCCTGTTAGACACCACATGTTTCTATTTTTATTATTACATTGATGTAACTACATTACTATTCTAGCCCATTAAGTATCAGTGCTGATAATTAAGGTGTATTTTATTGCTTCTCTAAAGTATTTTTAATGCCTGTTTGGTTATACAAATGACATCAAGGGATAAACTACAAATCAAGTCTGGTAGGAAATTTTTTTTTTGCAGCTGACATGAATTTCCTTCTTAGAAAGTAGTATATAGTTTGATACTAACTCATGTATATTTTAAAAATTTCCATTAGCCAGAATAGTTGCAAGGAATGTGGGCATGAAACACAGGGTCCAAGAAAAACAATATAAAAAAGCCGAAACATGCATTAATTGGAACACTCTGAATAACACGTCCTTTAACTGCCCAGATTATAATGTGTACAACACACTAGTGTTTATTTATTTTTAAAATTCAAATTATGTTAGTAAAATTATTGCATGCATTACTTCCACACATTTTATTCACATAACAGATCTAGAAATTATTTTATGGAGCGTAAGATTATTTGACAGTTAAAAAAGAAACAGTTAAAACCAAAACAGTTGTTTGCTTTTATAGTAAAACGGGCATCGTTATGGCAAAAATAACTTTCTTTATTGAAAAGCTCCCAAAGGATTATTTTGAATAATTCTGGAAAAATGCTATGGTGATGTTTTCTTCTGCAGTTTCTTGTACCATACAGGTGCCTCTTTATTTGTCTGTAAAAGAAAGAACACTTAGTTGTGAGACAGTGAACACCAGAAGAAAAACATGCAATCTACACAAGCCTCCCTCCTTCCTATGCAGTTCATAGTTGAGTTCTTTGCTGAATTGCAAATATCAAAAACAAGACTATGCATTTGAAGTTACTATTACAAAATACCAGTATTAAAACCTCCCCATTTCCAGGTTATAAAAACCAGATTATATGGTAAAACTAAATGATTTTTTGAAAAATACGTGCCACAATGTAAACAAGCATCTACTGTGCCATAAATAGGTTTCATTTGAAATAACATCATCTGAGTTTTCCAGCTGAGAAAGGAACGGATCTTAGAAAAGAGATTTTAGGTATGCCACAACTGACCAAGACTTCATGCAGAAATATAGTTCTTAAAAACTATGATTGAAAATAAAAGAATTCAGTTGTTTTCTGAGTCTGTAGAAGGTATTTTAATTGCAGAGAATTATCTGTGAGCAACTTTTCCTTGCCTTCATAATCCTATGGGTTACTGCTACATAGTCAGGATTGCTTGTGGCAAATTCAATGGTGGTTTGTATAAAATAAAATAGTTTAAGCTTTAATAGAAATAAATCTTACCAAGTGAAGGTTAAACAAGGTAAGGACTATTCTGCTTCCAGGGTTGGGAATAATCTCTTGAGTTAGTGAGCACTGTCTCAGTCTGTTCTCCCTAAACTTGTTCCTTTCTAGTTCCGTTTTCTGACTGTTCTCTATTAATTCTTTCCTCCAAGACTTAAAAAGCATCCAATTAAAAAAAACCTACTTTATTAATTTTGAAGATCTCAGTTACAAAAACAAATCTGCTCTATTTGTGCAAGCTTTTAGAATTCTAGAAATTGACCTAAATTGGCAGGATTTTCACAGGACTACTGATCACTTTTCTTATCTAAGAAGAAAACCTGTGCCATCTGGCCATTTTCAGTTCCCTACTCCAAAATCTGCAAAGACTAGAGTTTTTCTCAGAGAAATTGGTTACAATTTCTAAATGTAAATGCAGTTTTTCTGGATTCCTACACAGTTTCTATATCCCTAAGTAAGACAGGACAGATTACACACTGAAACCCTGGATCATCTACACAAACTGTTTGCTTATGTTTTGGATCATTGAATAGCTCCATCAAAGACAAAGTTTGGGCAGTATGATTTAGCACTAATAAAAGGACTATGGATGAGACAGCACTGTGTTTAGTTTAATAATGCTATTCAAGCAAATTCTGAACCCTTAAAATCCCCCAATGTCCTCATATCATGTCCCAGAGATGCAATCATTTCCTACTTTTTGTGTTATAAACCCAGGACCTGGTGTGCTGCAATACAAACCTCATATCGTTTAAGACACTGCATGTTAGAGTCTCCACCAGGAAAGAAAGAAAAAAGAAAAAAAAAAAAGCCCCAACAAACAAACAAACAAAAAAAAACCCCAAAACCCCCCCACCAAACAACCAAAAAGACAAAAAAGAAAAAAGAGTTCTCTTTGGACCAAATGAGCATATATGCTATGCAGTGTGGATACACCCAGCCCTCCGCAGAGAAAGGTAGCATCATGAAGTTTTTAGTAGAGTCATGATTTGTTTTGTGATTCAGCACTGCAACTTGGCTGTCTTGAATCTATCAGTTCAGACAGAGTCATAGTCAGAAACTTCTAAACCATTTTCATGAAGCTTTCCAATACCAGAGGCACTAAATCTGAACTGGGCCACTTCAAATATTAAAATCCAAGCTTTTAGTTTCTGAAGGAATAAAACAGGGTTTTATAATATTGGGCATCCTTAGCAACAGAAGTGATATCAATACTGGTGTTCTATTTTTTATATATATTTAGATATGTACACACATACACATTAATATACACGAATATAAATATACAGAAATACACCTATTTCCTGCTTCTCAATATAGATATGCAGAATCATGGTAGATTTAAATTAGTATACATGGTCTGTGAATCCCTACAACTATTAAAATTTTGCTAACCATTCAGTATTGTAATACAACAATGGTTTTTTTTTTACACAAAGACCTCGTTTGCTGTGAACTTAAGATGTAGAAAGTAACAAAAGAGCTAAAAGATATCATAAAGTCTAATTTTTCTCCTCAACATTGACTGTTTCCATAAAGAGCTGCAAGTATTTAGCTGAATTAATTATACATCTCCTTGAAAGATGAATCCACATTTTCTTTTTAAAAAGTGAGGAGAACCATCAGAAGTTTTGGCACTTACTCTTATCATAGTACTTACAAATAATGTTGGCTTAGGTGTAAATATATTTTCTTCTTCATGTTCTGGCAGCAGTTTTACCAAAGGGTTTGATTTTTTTCCAGCTGCATTTTTTACATCAATAGAAGACTGAGGTAGATTTTGTTCATAGCGTTTACCATGTAGATTAATTATAATCTGCTTCATTGTGGCTAATTCCTATAAAACAACAAAAGAACAAAGCTAAGTTATTCAGTTAAATTACATTTCAACCTATTAAATATTTATTTGTTAATAATGAATTTATATTCACCAAATGTGGATCAGTAAATCTAAAAAAGAAGAATATATACTTGCTATAATTAAAAAGATTACTACTTGAACCCTAGCCAAGTAAGAAGTAAGAAAATAAAATAGGCACAGAGGATTTATACAACTCAAATTTTGTCTTGCTTAAAGGCTGTAAAAGAGAACATTTACTGTGTAATAAGAAACACACTATCTCTTTTAACTTACACTTCCATTTCATTTAAAAGAATACTTTTGCATTTATTTTGTCAGGCTGAGGGAGTGTACAAATCTAATTTGAATGACTGTGAAAACTTGTACTTTTGAGCAGTAGGTCTTGCACAGAAATTTTATAAATACATTACTAGAATTGTATGTCTTAATATCCAGATTAGAAAAGAAAAATCAATGAAAAGCTTTAGAGGATGTAAAGCAAAAAGAGGATCAGAATGGAAAAGAAGTTTTGTGAAAAATGAAAGCTGTAGTGTGTAAAAAGGAACAGAACATATAAAAATGCAGACTTTTTTTTGGATAGCCTAATAACTTGCTTTGCAGACAATTTGAATTAAAAAAAGTAATATTTCCTTAATACTTAAATTTCCTTAATGCTGAGCAAAACAGTTTATTTAAAATGTACAGTAGAGTGAGAAAGGAAACAACACAGCATTTTCTGACTTAACTGGACATCTTCTTTTGTCATCTTTCACCACACCTACTGCCTAACGTTCCCCCTCCACCCCATGTAATGGGTATGATTACTGTAAAATAAGTTACATAATTTAAAGCATTAATTATTATTATTACTACTAGTAGTGTTATTTAGAGCATTCATTATTGTAGAATTAGAACAGCAAGATCATTAGAAAAGCCTTTTAATGTAAATTTTAAGACGATTTTACATGTTTTAAAATATTAATGTTTTTGTTTGCTTGCTTTTTACAAATGGTGTTGCCTTCAATAAACAACATTGTTACTGTATTAGCCTTATATATAATTAACATTGTCTTATCTCTCAACCAGAAAAGGATAAGTTGTGTTTATAGATGAATGATAAACATTTTTTATATCTTACCTATTCAATATTTTCAGAAATTACATTGATGCTCATTCTATTTTCATTGAATTATTAGTAGTAAGTTAAAAAAACTTTCAGCTTTTTAAAATACTCTTGCCATATACCTTCTCTCTGTCCACTGCTGCCTTTAATACAAGAAACAAAGTCAAAAGAAACATGCTGTAGCCTTTAAATTGTCGAACACTAACTCAGTTAGATGAATGGAAGTTACACTCCACAGACCAACTTTATCGAGTGTACAAATTGTTCTTGTATCTCAGTCATTTAATATTAACTATTTGCATAATTCAGCCATGTGTGGTGGCATGTTGAAACAGCATGACTGCAGAGCAGCTGTTTAAGAGGACTGCATAGCTGATGCCAACATGTTTTTCAAAGTTGTAAACTCTGCGAAGATGTTGCCAAAGCAACACATAGACAGAATTTCTTGATGAAAATAACTCAAGCAAGTATACAGCAAATAAATACACCATCACAGGAGATTAAGTTGTACATAAACAATGTTTTGACATTAGCAAATGGTGTTCCTATACTTAAACTGTGTTATTCTGTGAACCAAATAGTTGCACGTTTGAACAAGGCAAAACCCAAAAACTGTCACACAGATTTATTTCAGAAACAGAGCTGAAACTTGTATGTGTAGGGTCAAATTCTCTTGTGTCAAGATCCACTTGGCAGTTTAAAGTCTTCTCTACTTAACAGAATCTGTCCTGTACTTGACAGCACTGTCTGTTTTCAGACTTGGAATAGGCTCAGGAGAGTCAGCTCTCACACAAGCTTCCCTTGTGACAGGAGGATTCTCTAATATGAAGCTATAGGAAGGAATGACAGGGAGTGGGGATGAAAAATTAGTCCACAACGAAGAAGCTATTTTGACATCACAGCCAAATTTATCATGAGGATTTAGCTAAGGTTGCCTTAATATTTGTTCTAAACCCCCTCCACATTTAGCAAGGAAGACCTTAAGAAACTTGTCAAAATAAATAGCACAAGAAACACCGAATCCAGTAGAATTACTGGCATGTGTACTAAAAACAAGGAAAGAAAATTGGCCCAACATATTTGCAAGATATTTGCTGTTTTTAACAAAGGAAATACTGAAAACAAAGCTCCATCTTGAACTGCTCCATCTTGAACCATCTCTTTAGATTTCTCTGCTCCTGAACAAAATTCTTACCTTCACTTTTAAAGTTCCAAACAAAGAGTCATTAGCACTACCTGCTACTGCTGGCATGCTGCCTTGATTCTATGAATATTATTTTCCAATCCTAAGATCCAGCAAGTTGGTCTAGAAAGCTAGTAAGGAAAAAGCAGCTCTGGAGACTGTATTTAGCAGAAATATGTGAACTTATTCCAGTGGGAACAAGATCATATGAAAAAAGGGCAAAGCAGGTAGAGGGTTCAAAGGAGATGGGAAGAATCTTTTGTGTAGAAGGACATGTGCTAGTTTCAGGATAAGCCAAGTAAAGGAAGATGTGAAGAGAAATGGATGATTAAATTTTTTATATTTTTTACTGTGTCAAGTCCATGTTTCTATGTCCAGGCAGAGCTGTACAAATTGTTTACATACAATATTCCCTTCAGTTACTCAGTGCACTGTAGAAAACAGTGTTGCTAAAGCTCTGCATTTCCCAATTTCTCTGGGGAAGTATTTGGTCTTTGCCACGCTGGCTCCTGGACATACAAGCCATGCTACGCAAGCTGTGTGTCACTGTGTTGAGGCTTCCAGGTCTGAGGGCTTTGGCTTCGGAGAGCCAGACTGCAATCCTTCTTGGGAGGATTATGAGTACCAACACCTCTGAGTAGAGCTCCTCCCTGGGCTGGCTTTACACCTTTGGTCTCGCTGTCACAAACCATGGGAACACAAGCACCCACTCACCGCTTACGCAACATTCTGTGGGGACGTGGCAGTGAGGATACATGGAAAACAATGCAGCTGGCAAAAAAAGCTGGGTTAAGATGACACAAAGAAAAAATTAACCTATGCAGCTGGCAGAAAAACAGTGCTTATGTACAATTAGTGTCACCCATACAAACAGTATCAGGACTGTATTATTAAGTATTTTGAAAGTCTGTCCACAGCAACCTGATGAATTTTTTTTAAGGATGTTGCTCTGTGTACCAGCACAAGTCCCAACAGTCAAAGTAATGAGCTATGTGACACATTAAGTGGGATTTCACTCGAACTTAAAACACCTAAATTGCTGTATTTAAACATAAGTATCTAACCACAAGCTAAGAATCTAATTTTCCATGATGGACAATGTAGCTCAGAAAGTGGCTCCATTCAGAAGTGGGACACTATTGGTGTTGTAACATTAGCCTTGCTGATTAGGCTGCTGTTAACTATAAAGCACAGAGAGATACCTCACTGCAGACACCTTCATTTTGATACCTAAATTTAGTTGTGATAAGCCACATCCATTTCTCACCTCACTCTCCTTATGATTTACTTTTCTCAGGCTTCTACTTTGCCTAAAACAACTTTCATCCTGAATAGCCAGTGTGCAATCATAAAATTCCCCTTGCATACAGATTGAAAGTATCAAATTACTTTCTTAAAAAGAACTGTGTTTTCAGAACAAGCTCTCATACCACAGATTATCTACTTGGTAAGTTTTCCAAAATATACAGAGATTCATACTTTAGGACAATCTAACATCCTGTATTCCACTTTATGCATATTAATTCATATTTAGTAAAGATTACTTGAACTATAAAAGAATACTTGAAAATTCTGCATGTATAACCAGAAAGGAGTTAGAATTCAAAGTAAATTATTAGAATGAATGGACTGAGAACACAGGGAGTGACATAGCAGGAGGTGAAGTAAGGTAACATGTATTACATTGTAAATAGTATCAGAAGAAACTACTTGCTGATTTCCATTTATTTTTGGTAACTTATGTCCAACAAACAGTTAAAAATAGCAAAAGCAATTTTGTGTGCCAATATACCAACAGAGAAGGAGATATAAAGGTTGGACTCAATGATCTTAGAGGTATTTTCCAACTTTTAGTGTTTCTGTGACTCTTTATTTAGGTACAGACAAAGGATAGACAGCAGTCTTTTCCACGGTGTCCATTAATTAAAATGTTTTCTGGTTTGGCATATTTTCCACATTCTACCTTGTTAATTTATTGCTAATTTATTAGGCTAAATGCTATCAGTGCTGGTGTTATGGAACTAACTGAAAATCACCAAACTTTAAAATAGTGTTAAAAGAACCAAATCAAAGAAGTGTAAGTCATTTTTAAAAGGTAAAGTGAAAAAGGGTATTACCTGCTCATATTACTCATACTTCAGAAAATTCAGACATTTTTTAATGATGCTTGAGCTTAAAGTAGAAGTAAAAATAAGCTGTAGTTTATTTCAAATAGGTTTTACCTATTATGGGTAATTGAAATAGCACCTAGAAAAATGGAGACTGAAGACCAGTTTTGGAATACAAAGGATAAAATTTGATCCCTTCAAGTAGCAATGCAACTAGAATATAAGCAAATGCAAAAGTAAGGCAGGCAGCCATATATAAAAATGTATTTAGAGCTATAGATACAATAAAGGGAACTCTATTAACATTGGTTTTGATGTCCTTGATACAGACTCAAACATATACATACCAAAAGAGCATCTTATGTTATCCTAATTCAAAATTAGTACAATATTAGGTATTATAACAAAACCATGACTTACATCGTCAAAGCAAAATGAAAAGAACTATCTCATATGGGAAATGACTGAGGCATAAAAAGGTGGTCTTTTATCATGTAATTGATGAAGTATGTGAAAGAATTGCCTACATTAAGCATTGTAATCAAGTATAGTATCAAGATAGTAATTTCATTTTTTTCAGTGAATTGACAACAGTATAACTTTTTTTTTACTGTCTCTGTCATGTAACTATAATCAAAGGAAGAATCTGTGTGCACTCAAAAGCTTGCAATAGCACTTAACATTATATATGTGTATATGCAGTTGTAATAACTATGTAAATTTATATAAGTAGTTAAAATGAGACAGGTTTATATATCATGCTCTGGAAGCAGATGCAAAATAAGAGTCTCAAGAAAAAGTAACTGGCTAGCAGACATCAATTATATACACAGTAATTCTTAGGTTCTTATGGCAGGGAAGTCTTGCATCTCAAATAACCTCCATACAGTGATGTTGAAAAGAAGCTTTATGTAAATCAAACCCAACAGTTGGAAATCCACAGTAGGAAGAGATATTTACCTATGTGGTCTCAAGATAACTCATTCTGACAGTAAATTTAATGGCTTTTTTATATCACTAAAATCATAGAAGAAGCCAATGGGTGTCAGATCCATCTGACTCCTTCCTCATGCAGCAAAGCCCACGGTTACTGTAATCAGGTAGATATCCTCTAAAGCAAAAGTGACCCTGATAATAGTATGTACCGTTAACTGAACCTTTATCATGACAAGTGGCATTCTACTTTTAGCCCTGCATATCGAATTTAGGAATTCTATATGCAATTTGCAATTGCATGTATTTATGAATTTACAATTGCAATTTTCACCTTACATTATAACTCCATTTTGAAGCAGAGAACTCATAGTGTGGAAGCTGAACAATAGATTTCTGCCCTAGAAAATGTACCAGGTTCTGGCAGAACTTCTGAATTTTCATGATTGGCAAGTGTTCCCAGAGAAGAACACAGCATAAAAGAATAGCACAGAAAACCAATTTCACTGTCAAAATCAGAAAAATCAGCTGAAAGAGGGATAAAACTAGAGGTCTCCTCCCTCAGGGATGCTGATCAAAAGTTAAGGTCTCTCAAAATTTGTGAGTCAAGCACTAACGTGATGATTTTAGATGCGTATTCTCACTCCCAATCCGTAAGTCTCCTATACTGTGAGAGCAAAGCATGTATGGTCAGGACCTCCTTTGGAAAGCTTGTATTCTTCACTTTAACTGCCATATGGTCCCCATGTGGTTAAACTATAACTCAAAATAAAATATGTATCCAGTCTGGAGGTTGACTGTACATCCCCCATGCATGGAAGGGATTGAACTAAAAACTGCTTCTCAAAAAGACTTAGTGCACCACAACTTGAGTCCAGAGACTGGACTCTTCTCAATGTGGAAGCCAAATAGTAACTTTGAATGTAGCAGCCTAGTGACTATTATGGCTGCATTAACTTCTAAAATAACATTAACAATAAAACCAACAAAAAATGTTCTAAAATATTAGAACATACAACTGAGGGAAGGTAGCCATACTGGGATGAAAAACATGCTCATAGCAAGTGAGCACAATCTGTCTTCACATACACGTTTCCTCTAATTTATGCAGCTATTGTAGTCTTCAAACAAGTCTGCACAGGGAAAAGCACAATTCAAAAATTGAGGCTATGGGTATGTTAAAGAATACTGATCTGAGAAACTTAAATCAGCGTTTAAGAATGTTATACCCATTTGGTAATGTTCTGTAAAGAGCATATTTTGGAATGATTTCTCAGTCTCTCAAGAACTAAAAGTTCATGTTCAATATACAAAGGTTCATGAGAGGATTCAGAGAAAAAAATAAAATTTTATACTTCCTATATCTCCTTTTTGATGTAAAATTATCTTAATCTGGAAAAAGGCAGGGAAGGGTGGTTCAGAAGGAACCATCTTTACAGTTGTCTTTCTCAAGGTATTCACTGGGGTCAAGCTTAATGGGCATATCAGGTGATGGTAGAGAATATACTATGGATATTACCCTCTCTGAAGTCCTGTGCAGTTCCTTACTTGGATCCCTCTTAGACTCCTACTGTAACTTTTGTGAAAGCAAAGGTATGTTAAAGTTGCATCATTTAATTGCTAATACTAAGTTGGAGAGGGATCTTTGTGAGACCTCTGCAGTTTGGCTTTGGAACATGTGACTGGATACGTATTTGGATCACCTCATATACATCTTTAGATATCTTCAGTAATAATATTTAAACCTAGGCAAACTAGCTTGTCTGATTCCTCTATATTGCTGTTGGTGAGAAATTCAAAGGTAATTTTAATTTTGCTTACTTTAAATGAGGTTATGGAAAATCATACCATAATAGAGCCTGTTTTTCTTTCTGACTGCAGATCCCTAGATGGTTCTCAAATGTAGATATCTACACTATAGATTTTTAAAATTAGGCAAGATCCATCTCTGCTTTGTCACTTGACAAGCAACTTCTCAGATCATCTTTACACTTGCAGTGGTTTTTAACAGCACTGGAGTTCACCAGTTAAAATGGAGGTAAACAAACAAAGCTCACTGTAGGGGTTCTTGGCATAAACAGATTTCTGGACAACAACAGACCAGATGACTGAAAGGGAACCTGGTTCCTTTCAACCTTTCAACATACACAGTGACTTGCATACAGCACTTTGAAGTTTGAGTGTGGTATTCAAACTTTGGAGGAAAGCTAGAGGAAGGAGACGTATGTGTCATTATCAAGGAATGAGACTCTCAAGCAAAAGTAGTACCTACAATGTCTCTCCTCTTCAGAAGTGCTAACAATTCACACAAAGAACTATTTTAGAACTGTCCTTCAGGGGTTTTATTTCTGCTAGAGAGATGCTGCAGAAGACAGCCTATAACCTGGAATTAATTATCGATTCCCTTTTATGGCTGTAAGTGGAAAAAAGACCAACACCATTAGCACTGAATTCACAACAGTGGACAGGAAAATTAATGATGACAAGGTGTGAAATAGGAGAAAGACACTGCAGAAGCGCCATTTTGACATGACAGCAAAATGATGCAAACAGTCAGTCCATTCCACTATTTAGGACTGCAGATGGATAGGATGCAGTGGCACAACTTGTCCAAACTCAGCTTCAGCAGGGGAACTCCCTGAGCTTGGGCCTATCAGGAGCAGAATCTACATCCATAAGAGAGATCAAAGAAGAATTTAACAACTGCCTATGAAATCAAGAAAACAAGACATTGTTCAATCCTTCAAGTAAGGCAGAGTGTATTTGACATAGTTGCATCCTAATTGCAGCTGTGGTGGAAATGAGAAGTCAGCAAGAATTCCAGTGTGAGAATTGCACATATGGTCATCTAAGGCACATGGATACACACTGTAAAGCTGGAAACTGGAAGACAGTATGAAATGTCCTGATCAAACAAATGAACCTGGTAACTGGGTGGTGGAAAGATGCCAGACCATATGCAGGATGTTGATAGCTTCTCTGCACTACACTTAATTCATGGGTTCTCTATATCCCAATGCATATAAAAACCTTGAAATGAACTGACAGATCTCTGACTATATGGCTCTAAAGACTACTTCCAATTTTATAAGGTGAATGCATTAGAACTGTGGCAATGATAAAATGTCCCAGTCACTGCAGAGAACAGCTTCTGTCTTTTTAGATACATAAAAATCTCAGCTTATTTCAGCTGTGTCTTAAATTTATTCTTAACAGTTCAATCTAACTTCTTTACAAAAATAGGAAATAATTTGTCTCATAATTCAGAACTGGCATATCAAATTCTTAGGGTTTTTTCACTTTTGTATTGCAGATCAGAAATGTAATTGTTACTAGGACTAATTCTCCAAATACTATTTTTTTAACTGAGCCATTGTGACATTCATTTACTCAATGTTTAATAAAAAGTATACTTTCTTGATTAAGTACACCTAACAGGAAATGGATGCTAATGTGCTAATATATTAAAACAGTCTTATTTGCGTAAATTATTATGTAGAAGTTACTGTATTTTCTGAGATGGCAATATTCTAGTTTAATTCTCCCTGTCTTTGTTATTTTTTACAGAGTGTTTAAATTCCCTTTCCACTTGGTAAAAGTCAAATGCTACCATGAAATGAACAAAAGTAAAATTTTACACAGTTGGATACACAGTAGAATGTGACAGAAATATATATAGCCAATACATAGAAATATACATAGCCAATACAGGAAAAAAAAGAATATAACATAGGTCACATCTTGAGAAAATCTGAACAATTTCAGATTAATCAACAATTAAAGATTTCTTGTTTGAAAGTTTATCACTTTAATTGATTCTGGCTCTCTCAAAACCAAATAATTTAAAATACACATGCCAATTCCATCCCATAATCCATATATAAGTTGCATTCATTTTGCCTATGAAACCTCCTATTTAGTACACAACTGCTTACTGTATACCACTGTGAACAGATAGATAATTCTTGCAAAAATATATATGAAAAATAGTAACATATTCTGAGTAATCTAGCTCAAAGAAAAGAATCAATGCTGTTAAGTCCTTCCCAAATTCAGTACTATTTGGAATTCAATTTTTATTAAAGATTGACAGCGACAAAATGGATAACAAAACGATGAGAAATACTGGTTAGGAGCATGTTTTTCTTTGTAAAAAATGAGCCAGAAACTTCTCTGCACTCATTTAGCAATGTAAATGTCACTTTGTTTCTCCAAGCTTAAAGCTGAGAATAGCTCCGGGGCTTACTTGTGATGCAGAAATGTCCCTGTAATCTACTTAGAAAACATGCAGAACATTAATAGAAACTAGAATCTTGGAACATAAACGTAGCATAAGAAAAATGATAATTACTCTGTGGCTTAACATTTAAAAAGAGAGCTAAGCATTGTACATCAGCATTTTTTTTATATAAAACAAGTTGCAGCACATAGATGAGCAGGAAGTCATTCACTTTAGAAACACAAATAATTTTGACATTATCGTGTACAATCTTTTTACACAGAAAAGAGGGGGAAGAGGCAGAGATAGAGATTGTTTGAAGGCACCTGTTACCAATCACATCTTTTCATTCACGTCTTCCCAACCCCTGCAGATACCCCTTCCTTCCCCTCTCCCCAACAAAGCAGTTTTCTCCTTTTATCCACTAAGCTTCCATCCCTGATTAAACACGTACTGCCCTCCCCCTTATGACTCCAAAGCTTTTTATGAGCGTCTGAACTTCTCTCCACCTCCGTTTTTTTTGCAGATGACAGCTGTTGCTACTCTCCAGGTTCCTAAATCCAACATATTGGCTTTCTGTCCTAGGTTATTCCTAGTCAATCTTCTTCAGCATAACTTAATTATAGCTAAGGATAGTATTAGCCAGACTTTAAAGTATGACTAATAACAAAATGCTGAAAACTCATCTGGAATTCTCAAGGTCATTGCTGAGATGGAATTAAACTGGGCACAGACAATTTAACAGTGAGGGGCAGTCCCCAATGGCAATATGAAAGTAAGAAAGACAAACATGGGAATATAGAAGTGACTGGTTAAAGTAAGGTAAAGCAGAGATACTTCAGGACACCTTGCTTTTCCACAAAAGAGGAAAAAATTAATAAAACGATCTGACTTTTCTTTCACTTTTGTGGGAAAAAAACATGATAACTATTGAGAAGTACCAGGATTTTGTGCAAGATTCTGATGTAAAATGAATGCAAACACAGAGACTACTAGATTCTCAAACACTGTGAACATTAAAATTTTGTAACAATGTATTGGAGTTCTGAAATTCATATGGCCATGTTTAAAGTCTAACATTCATAAAGATTTATCTAAATCCTTGGAAACCTTAGCCTGATAATTTATAGAAGCTCTGAAAAAACTCTTAGAGCCCTTCACAAACTATGCATATCCTTATATGACTAATTAGTAACTGTTCCTCCTCTAGATCACGTGGACTCTCTCCAATCTTAAACACACTTGGAAAATGCATTTGGCAACCATTTGGCAACCATACAAAAACTACAAAATAAGTGAGATTTTTTACATTTTAAAGACAATGAAGTAACTATTTTCTGTTCTTAACTTCATCGTTCTCACCTTTTCTGTCTTTTTCTCTATGCTTACTTATTACCTACACAACATTTCCTTATGCTTATCTCCTTTTCTTGCATCCCACCAGGCCCTTTGTTTACTTGGACAAAATAAGCTAGACCTTTAATCTCACACACATAGGACCTCCAGCCTGTTGTGAAATNTTTTTTTTTTTTTTTCATTTTAAGTTTTTAAGATTTAATCTTTGAGAGACTGGCAGGACTTTGAAAAGTAGCCTTTTTCAGGAGATGTTGATTAAAACTGAATGTAAATTCTAAGAACGATACAAAGTGAAAATGTAATTGTTTGTGAAACCACTTCCAAAATGCAATCAGTTCCTATATAAGAATACGACTTAGAGAAAAGAGTTAATTTGTGTCTAGTTAGGAAAAATAAACACTAAGGAGGTTTTCTTTCCAGGCTTTTGAACTGAAACATGTAAGAAACAAAAAATGGCTGTGGTTAAAATACCGCATTAGGACACATGAACTCTTAATCTCTTCCCCAAACTGGAGAGTTTTGGAAAAAGCACCATTTCTTTTATTTTGATCATTGCTTCTGCAAAACAGGGATAGTGACAGTTTTCTGCTTAACTTGTGGGTAAAATATTTGTGAGACAGGTGTTCAGTTACAGTGGTGAAGGACAGAGAAATATTCAGTTAATAAAAAGGATTATTTTGCCATATTGATAAGAAACTGGGAAAACCTGGGAAGGGGAAAGAATTACATGGTTGTAAAGGAAAAGCATTAGGTTTACTCATAAATGGTGAGTTATACATCAGATGTGAAATGCTCCTGACCTGCCAATTGGAAAATAAGTTCAACATAACAGTCACTCGGGCAATTAGCATTTTAATATTAACCTGCTACACTATTTTCAGCAAGAACAGCTCAGTAAGAGTTTTTTATACTTTAATATGTTTTACATAGAATAAGAGCTTGCAATGGCTAACCAAAATAAATTTTAACCCGATATAGTTGAAGATTTCTACCAAATCAGGTACACATATTTAGATAGATTTAACGCTCAATTTGAGTGACACAAAAATTTACTGATATAAGCTAACTGGATTTAAGTAAACAAATAGCAATCAAACTCCATGTGTCTGTAGCCATTTAACTGATTGATATCAAATAGGTTTATTTAAACTACTACTACATGTTTTCTACTTTGTCCCCTAGCAGACAGCCAGAGCCTGGTTTCTGGCTGCTAACTTCACTTGAGGAGCTTTGGCAGAGTAACACATGAATGTGTCAATAAGGCAGGTGACCAGTTCAGCAAGTTTACATTCTATCACTTGTATACACAGCTGCTAATGTACGATGAGTGCACAGATGTGTAAAGCAGATAAAATATCAGCAGGCTGTCATATCTTCTTACCTGGTGTGTAATATGCATGTGCTGATAACTAATCATCTCTGCATAACCAATTGCATTGTAGGAAAAGAATGGCTATTGTAAACAGCCTGAATTTGCAGCATTTATGTCATAAATGTTACCCTTTTATTTCTTATGACAATGATTTCATAGTATGAGTTTATAGGTTTAAAATTACCATATTGCTGGAGTGCATCACATACTGGTGATTCCAAGCAGTTAAAAAAAATAGTGTAAATGAAGTTCTTTATATTCATACAAACAGAAACTGATCTTAGCACTTGGAGGAACACCATTAAAGTCTTCTGTTGGTTTCTCTTACACCACTGCTCATTTTTTGTATTCCTATTTGAAACATAAAAAGAACATCTCCATTTGTTCTACTTGCCCTGCTTTTTTTTTTTCCCCAAAACCCAGTGGATTGTGAACTTCACATTAAAAATATAAACCCAAGTTAGTTAATTTTCAAGATTTTAGAACTCACTTTTTACAGTCTGTTTGAATTGGAAAAGCTAAAATAGATTTAATTGTGCAAATTATTAGTTTTCTTTATTATGACACATCTGCATCTTAAATTTCTGAAGAAACAGTACAATGCTATACATCAAAGCATAGCAAATTTATAACCTCTTAAATGTAACCTCAGGAAATTATTACTAAAACTTCTTGCCAAACATCTGAGTGCTGACAGACTGCCCTTCCAAGTTTTCATCTGGAGTTTGAAAGCCAGTGGATAAAGTCTAGAATTGCACTTCTGATGTTACAAAATACTAACAACTGCATCAAGCATGAAAGGCAATGGAATTGCCAGGATCACAGAGCTTATGGTAAATATTTCTTTTAGTCCAAGGCTGACTGTTGGAAAAAAAAACCAAACCGACAAATTAGATAAAGGGAATCATGTATCAAGAGCTTCACCAGAAAAAGATTTAGTGGATTCATCCCACTTAACTTTAGCACTTAACAGAAAACTGTACTTCAGTGCCTTTAAGTTATAAATGCCTGTTATATACACAAAAAGATAAAGTTTGGATGCAGATAAAGGATGGCACAGAAGCTGGTGTTCTATACTCTACAGTTTTGGAGACAAAATGCCCTCTTTATCACAGGTAAGTAATATTGACATATAAATATTTTAAATTGTTTTTTTCTTTGCTGGACTCTCTCCAAAGGTCATTCAAATTGCTAACTTGACAGACAGCAATACACTTTTGTAGGGTCTTTTTGGCCAGGTTAGTTTTCTGTTTAGTGATTTCAATGGTCCTACTGCAGCATTAGGAATGTGTCAAAGCTGATGCAACAGGAGGAGGGAGGAGAAGAATTGGGAGCAAAGGGGTAAGGCAGTGTTATAGCTGTTGGGTCAACTCAGGCATGATGTGTAATTTCATCTGGATTTACGCTTTGAAGGAACATTTTTCTTACTCATTCTTCTCTGCCCTGACTATACAAAGACACGAGGGCAACAAGTTCCAAATATGGGGACAGGTCATGCAGTTAATTAGCTAGTGGGAAGAACCAAAACTACAAGCTGGGGTTGGTGTGATTTGGTTGTTCGAGTTAAGAGTGTCAACAGTGTAAAGTTCAGCTGATTAAAAGGGGAACACAGACGACAAATAAGAATGCAAAAAAAAATTAATCTGGAGATCTGAAATACCCTTTTTAAGAAAAACCCCATGCTATTTACTGGAAGGTTATTAATGGGAGACCCCATTGTTCCTCCAAACAGTGTTTTATGCTTTTCTGATGGATCTGGAAAAACAATTAAATAATAGTATCTTGACAACACATCTAAAATATCTTATTCTAAAATCAACTGAAAAATTTGGCTGTATTAACTTGCTGTCTCGCACTTAGGGGTTTACAAATGGCATCAGAATACTGTGCACCCCAGGCCCTTCTGAGAGCTCAAAGAAGACAGGGACACTGGGAAGGCTTTATTATGAACCTCCAACCACACAATCTCTGCATCATCCTAGATACTGATCATTCATGATAATGCCATTGAACTCCCTCTGATAGGAAAGTTTGCATTTAACCACATGAAGAACGTAAGAAATTTCATCCTACCAGCTGATTTTCAGTGATCTACATGAAAAACTAGATTAAAAAGGTTTTTACATTCATTTACTAATTAATTCAGACAAAAAAGGAAGCAGCAGACCAAGAAACAATTCAGAATTTGGGGGAAGAATACAGTCTAAAAAACCCTCCAACCTTCCTTTTTTCTCCTTCACGGGTGGACAGATGCTTTTAAGGCTTTGCATAATCAAATAACTAGTTTTCACTTTGATTTACCACAGCAAAATTTAAGAATCATCATCAAATTAGATGTCTACATAATTTGAAATAATCAACTATTTTATTACATTAACATTTAGTGTAATTTTTTCCTGTAATAGAAGAGCTCATGTTAGAATCCTACAGAAATTCTTCCAAGATTCAAAGTATAACTTTCAACTTTCTTCTTCTAAAATTAAAATCTGTGAAAAGAGAAGATTAATTATGAATGCAAGCTCTTTATTTTAAAAGTGTATAAAATGCTGTAATTGCCTCCAAAGCAGCATTATGAACCTAGCTGATATCACACTGAGATAAAAATTAAAAGACTCCCAACCCCTCAAACTCTAACATTCCATTAAAAAGAGTTAATACAGTCTGAGACCACACAGGCTGGAATACCTTAAGTCAAAACTGTGCACTTATTGAAACACGTCGCTGGAAGACAGCATTAACATTGTTTTGGCATTTTGCTTGTACTTTCAGCACTTACTTTTAACATACCTAAACTTCATTTTATCTTAACTATGAATATCTTTGGTTTATCTGTTCAAGAATTCTAATGTTTTTACTTGCAAACATGAGAGCAACAAGGTAATTCCTAACAAGACATGACAGTTCAGTATGTGCAATGACTAAACAAGGCTGATAGTAACCCTGTTACATGATAGCACATACCAAACACATAAACCTGTTTTCATCTTTTTTTTTTCAAATTGTATGAATCTGTATTTACAGGTTTCATGTCACTTTTATTTAGAAAGGCAAACTGTTTGAATGCAGTTAACTCTTTACTAACCTGAAGTGAGAAAATTTCTATTCTTTATTTCTGTCAGCAAGGATAGTTACTGGAAAATTGTGATGTTACTGCAAATTTATATCTTTTACTAAGACGGCAAATAAGTAAAGTCAAAGACTAGCTTACTATCCTGTACAAAGACTTCAACACATGAGATAATTGTCTTTTAGAGAAATTCAGAAAGTGTAAAACTACTGGAAGAAGTTTGCATTAGAAGTAAAAAATAAAAGGCTGCATTAGGAATAAACAGAACTGATGAAAGTTAAAACTACACACAAACACAAAAGATACTTGTTCTTTTCAAACATTTTCCTGAAACAATTTTAGCTTACAGGTTTTTTTGTGCATTATACTGGCATTTCATAATTTTCTTCCCTCAAACATGCAACTTCTAATGTTTCTTTTTCAGTATTTATATCCTTTTTGGCAGAGGTATCTTTAAAAAACATTATCACTGTTTGACAAAACTGGTATGACTAATATGTGTTATTTTTAACAGACATAAAAAGAAATTTGAGAAAATAGTATAATTTTGGAAGTACTTGCTCAATTTCTTAACATTCAGGTTTGAGGAACATCGAAGAAGTCTGTTTCAGACTCAAGTATTTGCTTTTCTTTTTCAATTCAGCTTGCCTCCGCCAGCCTTCCTTGATTGTTTGACACAGTTTAAAAATTTGAAATGGTGAAATGACACAAAGAAGCAAACTGCTGTGTATCAGGAATAGTTTGGATGTAAACAATGTTGCATAGCTTAAAGTTAGAAATGTTATAGTTTTCTTAAAAAACATTGAAAAATTTTTGTTTTATTGCTTTCCACTGTTGTTAACCAGCTGCAATACATACTCATTGATATGACACTACTAAACCTAGGCACCCATGGTGTGACCACTTTGCGAGCACAGCTAGTTGGCAGCACCCCTGCCTGGAAAAGAAGAAGTAGGAACAGGAAATTTTGAAAGAAATTAATTTGAAATTAGGCCAAGGGCCTATCATGTTGGAAAAAACACTACATGTTTATACAATTAAGTCATGTTTCCTCAGAGTATTTTTCATATCATTAATATAAGGATATGATAAAGCACGAATATAATGGTAAGGTTTATAAACTAGAAATGTTTAAGTCATAGATTAGTTTGGGTTGGAACTCAGGGAACAGAATTAGTAGTTTTCATTTACGTTGAGGCTCACTTGGACTCAGCTGTCAGTGAAACTGTTTTATTTTGGTTCTAACAAAAAGTAGTTTTTTAAGTGTTTGTGAGAGACAAACTAGTTTAGACCAATTCATGACATGGATTTTGGTTTACTGATCTAAGAAGGGAATTTGATGAATAGCATGAAAAGGAGATGAGGGAAATCAATTTTGCAGATGGAATGAGACTTCAGGAGGTGGACAGTCAGTTTTCCATGAAAATAATGTATTGAAATGAGTGATAATCCAATCTCTGACAGGATAACTTAGGGGAGTTGTAGCTTCCTTGAAAGGAATCTCCCTATCTTTTCTCTTACCAGTAAGAGATCTGAAAGACGTTGCCAAAGAACTATTGATATACGTCTATGATCTCTTTCTGAACAGGTAACTTGGTAGGTAGGTCCCATCACTCTATATATATAACTTGCATTGCTTTTCCTCATATTCATAATTCTTAATTTGTTAATGTATTTTCTCTGCAACTCCTTGCCAAATCATTCAGCAGCTCTGGGAGAAGATTTAATGGCTGCTCAGGTCAGCTTTTGGTTTTATATCTTCAATACTCTTTAGCTTCAGAAAATTCTGTGGTATTATTCACATTCTCAGATTCCTGCAGTAAACTTAATTTATTTTCATCCTTTGTTTCAGACATTTAATCTGCATATTTTCTCTCATATGCCATATTAGTGTCTTAAGATTGTTCAGATAAAAAACTTGACAAAAGCCTTTAGGGTTCCCCAAATGGCACAGTTTTGCATACTTCTAGATCTGAGAGTGTATTCCAGTCCAGTAGCACCCTGATCCTTGCTTGGATGAAGCTCAGGTAAGCACATAAAAAAGTACCCCAACTGTTCTTGGAAACCTGTGTAACTATCGTTTTGTTTCCTCTACCTAACCCCTATTTTGGAGTTGAAAAGGAATTCAAAAGAGAGTATTGGAAATGAATTGAACAATGCTTTGGTCCAGTGTTTGGCTGCAAGGACTGGGGAGCACAGAGAGATCCTGACACTGTGGCACATGTAGGCCTTACAGATTACATGTGTATCAATTTTGTTCTCTTTATCTAGATTCTTGTTAAATGCTTGCAACCACCAAACACTTTGCAAGGCAAAAGAAAAGAAAGAACAGAGACACTAAATCATCACAGAGAATTTAGTGACTGGGAGTACAACTGAGACCCTCCCCAGTACCCCACAGACACAGTCACCTGTGTTGCTGAAAATTACACAGACAAGAAAACCCCAACAAATTAAACCAAAGTAAATAATTTTCTTCTCCATGGTTTAAGGGCCAGTAGCGAAAAAGTGCACTTATGGTAGTAATGCTAAAAGAGGAAGATTACCTCACGGTCATTTAGAAGTCTCTCCAAATCTGCTGCCATTTGATTCTTGACACGCAGCAAAGCTGTCTTTTCTTTATTTAAAAGGCTGGTAAAAAGAGGATAGGAAATGCAGTAAGAGCAACAGATAATCTCTTTTAATCTTGTATTCTGGCTGAAACATGCATTTTCTAAAGCTAAATACTGGCAACAATAAAAATCTGCTCAAGCAACTGTATCAAATGATTCTTCTCCATATTCAAGCACTGGAATTTTTATAAATGGGCCCAAATGTACTGATACACACAACATCTTATTTTAGTCAAACAGAAAAACTAGTCAAAGGCTTCATAAAATGCTTTTGTTTTATTTTTTTTTCTCGGAAGGGTAATTTAAATGATCAGAATCTTCTACTATCATTTCTTGGTTTCTTCTAGGCAAAATGAGATTATTTTATAAGCAAAGTAAGACTCCTTGTATCTACACTTCCATATCAAAATGTGGACTTCTTTGTTGTATTATTCAATAGTAGTAGCACACTGTATGATCTCTTTTTATACTACTGTACTTAGAATTCTGAAAATAGCAAATACAAGGAAGAAAACCATCCAGCTCTTCCCCTTTTAGCTGTGTAGTTTCTGCAAAAATTGTAAATGTTTTTTTGTTATTTTTTTATTCCAGCATAATGCATGGGATCAAGTTTGTCCTATGAACCAAGCACAAAAACTGATTCAGCATGAAGGCATGATTTTATAGTAGAATGTAAAGTTTAACTTTAATCATTCTTTGTTTTCATAGTTATACAGTATGAACATTTGAAATGTTTAGCATACACATTGTGATTCCAGGCACCAGTTCCATAATAATTAAATGAATTTTCATATTTAGCCCCAGCATCAGTTCCTAACATTAAATTTCACACTAATGCATGCATAACACCAGTATATAATCTAGTTTGTTAAAACAGCCACAGAGATTTTCTTGGAAGATATGTTATATATGCCATTAGTGTGACTTAACTAAATAGGTTGTACAATATTAACTGTAACATAAATCAACAACTATGAAAAATGCAGTTCTGCATATGGAATGCAAATATGTAATACTGAAAACAGGTCAGGAGTTCAAAAGCAAATATATTAAAATTTTATAAATGGGGCAATTATGTATGTTGCAAACACAAATTATTTAATATTTCCAGTATCTGATCCAGAAATGATCAACAAAATAAATCAATCTTTAATTGGCCGTGTATCATCCGCTTGTTTCAAATAAGCAACATTGTCCTTTGCCCCAGAGATCTTCTGGCAGTTCCTTGCAAGCCCTGTATTGTAAATTATGATTGTCAATTCCTTCTAGGCATTCATTAATTCTCAGAAAAAAATGTATGCTTTTGCCAATTTGCTCAGTTGTTTCAACTATTTAAAAGGAAAGTACTAACATTTATGAAAAACTATAAAAATATTTTAATATTTTCAAGAGTTTTATTTTCTGTCACATTTTTCATCATGATGAAATTGCTTTTTTTTTCTTGGGTTCATGTGTTGTAACTCACATGCCACTTTTTCTTGGGTTTCTGTATTTCCTAAGAATACAACCTAATCCTTCCAGAGGCTCACAAACTTATTTGAGAAGCAATAATACAAGTTTCTCCATGACTTAAGCAGTGTAGTGAATAAGCACAAACATCACTGATCTGGATGGACACTGGAGTCTTTTTAAAGGACTTTTTAAAGGTTATATTTCACATGGATCACCAAAATAACTTGATTTACCATGCACACTGGAGACTTACAGCTGAAGGCAAGGATGAGCGTGCTCCAGTTGGTGATGGAGTGCCTCAAGTGTCTTGCTATGAATCTGAAACCACTATCTATGAGTCTAGGCAAACCAGCTTCTCATACTGGAGCTCAAGGGTTGTAACTTTTATCTAAAAGGACAGGACCATGATGTGCTCCACAGTCCTGGTCACTGATGGCCTCACCCTGAGCATGGAGAAGGTGCCCTTTGTGAGATGTCATACAGCTGTGGCCCCAAAAGTCCAGGTTAGAGAACTAAATGAAAAACAGTGCAGGTCCTGCTTTTTCTGTGTGCTTTTCCAGAAGAAACCAAATTGTCTGGGAGGACATCCAGTTTCATTCCATCGTGCTTTTAAAGCCTAGCCAGGTATGAATCCAGGTAACAGGAATGCAGGGCTTACCATAAAATACACTTGTCATATACATACACATTGCTCATAGCAACCACTGGCTTGTTTTGTCTTGCTTCACTCAAGATCTAAAGCCAAGGTAGCTTGGATATCGTATGTAAGACATTTTTAGGTGACATGATTTTTCTGGAGAATGGATACTTATAAACTTCTGCCTTATAAACTCTTTTCAGTTTGGGCAATGAAACCATCTTAATGCTTAAGTGTAAATATACTAGTTACTATCCTGTTCAGAAACTTCTGTAATTAGATATTCTGAATAATATTTTTATGCTGGACCCACAAAATAAACATGGGTTTATATAGTACCGGATTTTATTATTATTTCTATTCAGTTTGAAAAAAAATGTAGGTTTCTTTTTTAGTGAACTGTGTACTCCAAATGCTGTAAGAAATACGGATTGTGTCTTTCTGTTAATTTGCCCTTACAGAATGAAGTTGAATAGTCCAATATTGAATTATTTTTTTGCATCTTATATTCAGATACAATATTACCATTGAAAAAACCAAATACAAGTAGTATATGTAAAGGTTTTGTACATATAACTGAATATATAATCTAGCCATATAGTGAAGCTATCCCTTGCCTGCAAATTACAGATTAATAGCTCAAAGCAGGCAGTTATTTACTAGTCTAGGTCAAATTTTGTTCTTAAGTCACACAGTTAGAAAGGGAAGTATAAGATGTTTTTGGCAAGTAAAAGTTCTTCAGAAGAGAGAATATATGACAAATCAGTGATCTCTCATTGTGCAGCTAAATAACCACAGCTCAGATTTTAAAACAGATTTAAGAGAGTATTGCTTAACGATTTTAATTGGAATGCTTCAGGAGGCTTAAAAACATATCCATGAAGTGTCCAAACTAAAATTACTTTTTCAAACTGTAAAAAAAAAAAACCAAAATAACTAGTTAAAAGTTGTATTACAGATCAGAAAAGGTATAAAAAAGGACGTATTTCTACAAATTTTGCTTGGAGCATTTCTCAGGTAAGCTGTAGTACTTTTGGAATAGATAATGCATATTTCACAGAATGGTAATGTTCTCATAAAAAGCTCATTGCCCATTCTTTGATGGGAAAAACTCATCTAACACTCTATGCTGAGCTTTATGTTTGGATGGCAATTAGAGAACCCAAAATGTTTAGGTAAGGAACATTTCAGTACAAAGCTTCTTAGTGAGCAAAATCCTTATATGGCTTCTGGATTTGCCACACAGTTAAGGCTTTTGAGGAGTGCTTTTGGGTAAGGGAACCTCTTTTAAAACCAGCCATTGGTGCTGAGAAATTTGAGTAACTGCACTTAAAATAAATACCCTCTCTTTATGAATGAAGTCCTTTTAACATCTCCAGTTATTTATAAACCTAGATGTTTTTAGCAGAAAATTATGTACTAAAACTACAATTACTTCATTACACACATAAGAATGAAACTCAGAGATTTGTTTTCCCACAGCATGACATAGTTACAAGCATTTCTTTTCAAAAGGAGTGCTAAATGTGATGTTTTCATTTCTGGCTAAAGAACTGTATGCTAGAGATTTCTTTATAGTAGCAAGGAGTCATCCTCACACATAGCACTGCTCTTATTAACCATCACTATTTCCTTTTATTAACGAGAGTGCTATGTGGTCTAATATAAATAAGAAGTTACTTAACAGAGTATTTTGAAATATGCAGACCACCTATAAATTCACCCTGCACATGCCCTGTCACTCAAGACCAGAGGTTTTGTATCCGAAACGTATCTGCAGGTGTATGTATGGCTCAGTTCACAAGCACCCAAAGTGTTCTGCTCCCAGAGCCAAATGCTCTTTGAGGCCAAGTGCCAGCACAGCCCATGGCCTGCCTGGGAGAATCCTAAGGGGATGGGAATGAGTGGTAGCGAACACTGTACGTGGGCAACACCTGACAGAGCCTCCATTACCCCTAACCTCTCCTTCTATCTTTGAGTGGTAATATGCTTGTGGCACTGGCACTGGAACCTAAAGAGTGGTATCAGCACACCTTTAATAAGCTGGAGGTGGGTCCCTAAGTTGTTCATGCAAATCACAGCAGTAGCAGCTGCTCAGCAAAGCATTTACCCCAACCACAACAGCTCTTGCAGCTCTTATGAAGGTATGGCTAAAGACCCACAGAGCTGTGTGGAAGGATGTGCAGAACAGGCACACTTCTCAGCAAACCAACCAAGTATCTCCAGCTCCGCTGGAATACACTACTTTAAGACTAATTCTGTCTGGTAAGTATTCTGACTCTTTCTCTCCTTTCACTGAGAAGCTGGTTGGGGCTTTGAGCAACCTGGTCTAGTGGAAGTTGTCCTTACCCATGGCAGGGGGGTGGAACTAGATGATCTTTAAAGGTCCCTTCCAATGCAAACCACTCTGTGATTCAGTCTGACAGCTACTGACACAGGCAACCTTGAGCACCACTTTAACAGTCCTTCCAAGTCAGGAAGACATTTTGATATGAAGGTTCTGAAAGACAGCCTTAGCTCTAGAGATGTGGCACTTAAGGATGAAGGCAGGTAAGCTGCCCTACTCAAAGTGAACTTTGAAGACCATGCTGGAAAGAAACGTAGATGCATCTGTAGGACTTGTCAAAAATACTGTATCAAAATGATCTGCCCGAATCTTTCTCATTCCTCTTGCAGAAATAACTGCTGTCAGAAATGATACTTTAATAGAATTATGAATGTGGAGAATCCTGAACACATATGTTGCCTGTTAAGGGACCATTATACAAGTGATTTTAGGCCATTTTATGAAAAATTGATAAAGATATGGCCCAAGAACATCCAAAATGAGATTTCTGTCATAGATAGCCTTTCTCATACTTGTCTTCCTCTTGTGCTGATTCAACAACAGTCTATTTCGTCACACAATCAAACTCACATCCAGTAGCAACGAACAACCTTCTCAATACATGGAAATACAAAGTGCTGCAGGTTGCTACAAAACATTTATGGGTTGCAAGAAAGTACTGACTCGTCATCCTGGGAAATCTGCTGGAACCTAATCACCCCAGGAGTATGTTTTAAAAAGATTATTGGCTGTGATCACTGCATATAGAAGGCAATTACAGATTAAGACTAAAAAAGTAAATTCACTTGCAAATAAGTCCTTGCTGATCCCTCCACACTCAAGTTAAGTGGGAGGTGATAGAGAACACTGGCACTGATAACGGAGATGAGCCTGGGGAATCCATGATTTACATAATGCAGAACCATCTCTCTTGATGAGCAGATGAGATAAAAACACAACACGAAAAGAACACCTGTCCACCATTGAATCTGCACACTAAATAAGAAGGAAGGAAAATTATGATCAAGCATAGAGCAGCTGTAAGGATAAATTAAGCATTCAGTCTTGATTCTCATGGTGCAGGCATATTAACACTACATTAATTTGTCTACAATCTGGTACTCAAATATGAGATTAAAAAAAAGTATCCAAAAAATCTCTAGTATTTTTAAAGGTCTGTCTGAAAACAAGAATTCAAGCACTATTTTTCTTTTAGCTGGTTATTGTAAAATTGCTGTTTAGAAATAAAACTAATGTGTTATTGTGTTTAAAATTTAAAAAAATAATGTTCCGAGTGTAACTGTAGCACAAATTAAACCTCAATTTAGAGGTTGCTGCAGAATTGCAGTATTAACTATTAATTATAGGTAATGGTAGAAAAAACAATTTCATTTTGAAATGGTTTTACAAATATTAAATTTTTCCCTCAGCACTGAGATACAGAGAAACCAGGCTTCATAAAGCATGTTTAGTGTTTTCACTAATATGTTTCTAATAGCACCAACATTATCTGCAGAATTTAGGGCTCTCCTTGAGGAGCATTAATTCTCTGAACTTATCCTCTCAAAAATATTCCACACACAAACCAACAAAATGCTGTTTAATAAACTAAGAGGAATAGGAATAGTGGGCTAAATCTTTTGATCCAGCAGAGCTTCACTTGGCATGTATTTGGTAGGGATTATCATTAATTTACTTAAATCACATTCTGATTCAGTTCTGGAATAGCTGGGAGTAATCTGAAATCACCTAAGGGATATTTTAATTTAAAACTGTCATCAGCAGATTCCAAAAGGTTATCTTCATGACAAAAAATTTCTTGAATGTAATGGTTCTCTGGTTAGAAATCTCTTCCTCTAACCTTCCTCTCACTTATGGGAAAGCAAAGGACCATCATCAATTTTATCCCAGATTATGATTTCTCATGTGTGCCAGAGAATATCAGATAACCAATCAGGACCTTTGTTTTAAATGTGGAGTTGTGAATAGCAAAATTAGGGACTACTAATATGCACCAAAAGCTGTAACACATTAGGCTGTTTCCAAGAATTTCTCTGGCCTATGAAACTAGGAAAACTTGTGATAGTGGAATAAAGTCTATTTTTAATTTACAACAAATATTGGAAACTACAGGAAAAAATTTTCTTACCAAAATATTTAATGTCCAAAGTAAGTGTTACTTTTTTTGCTGTAATATTTTTTTGTCAGGCCACACTCCCATTTACAGAAACACAGACTAGTGGTAAGCACACCCCAGCTTCCCACAGTAGAGTACTGCTGGTATGTTTACCATGAATGCTCACACTGTGGGGCAGATCCATTTTCTTTCTAAACCTGACGCACTTTAAGATGCAAAAAATTTCCTTTACAGTTAATGGAGAGTAACAGGCATCTCTAGGAAATTACTCACTCCACCCAAAATCTGAATTACTTTTTAGAGATGTCAGTTCCTCCATGAACTACTAAGGAAAGTTGACCTCAGTCTCTAATTTAGGTACCTTAATTTGAAGGGTAAAATTAGGAAGAATATCTGAGCATACAGATTATTGGCAATGAGCCATTTAACTCAAGACAATCAATGTTAATAATGCATTTAAGTTCTTTTATATTTTAAAGCATGAAACATACACTTTGAGAAATGACCTCACCTATTTACTCCCTTTCTTTCTTCCTTTTGAGAGACTTTTGGACTACCTTGTGAATAATGAAATAATTCCATTATTATTACCATAATCGAAAAATTAAGTTTGCTAGTGACCAATTCTTTGATATTTTTCACAATTTGAAATTAAGACACTGTATACAGAGAACATTGTGATTTTTCATTTCCTGGAAATATAATTTGTCCTTGAAGTGTTTCTTATAATGTAACAAGTCTAGGACAGTACTAAAAACATTTGATTCTGGAATTAAATAAAGATCTACTCTTACTGAATCAAAGTTAAGCCCAGTTTAAGATATCTTGTCAGGAAGTATGATTGAATATTTCAGTTTATTTATAAACTTATTGATTCATATATAGATTTGCTTGGATAGTAAGCATTTTTAGGAATTCCTCAAGGCCTAACAATTACTATCCCAAACCATCAAAACACTCTGAATAAATTCAAATGTAAGACAGTATATAAGATTAAGTATTAGCAACGGTGTATCCTGTTTTTTTTTCATTTTAATTGTTTCAGTAGATAGTTGGAAAACCCTGTATTTTTTATGTAATTGCTTTATAACAGAATCACAATAATGCCTCCTAATAGTTACTGTTTGCTTTTCCTGAATCAAGACATCACATAAACACCTAATACTAAAATGCTAATTCTTCTGAAAGCAGTGGGACTTGGCTATCAATTTCCTTGAAAATCAAGGGACATATTACTTTATAGCAGCTTACCTGAGAATCAGTTGTTAAACATAATTTATACAGCTGCATGATGCTGGGAAGTTGCTCAGTGGTCAGAGAGCTCTGACAGATGGATACAGCAGCAAATCACAGATTCTCCACTAGAGAATATGCTCTAATTATGGTTGAAATACCCTTTGCTGGTGGACTACTCTATTTTCTCTGACTTTATTTCTTTATTTTTCCTGTTGCACAACTGGTGTGTCATTCTTTCCTTTTACTCTTCTAAAGTCTTCTCTATTTCATGAGAGCTCTTCTCAACTCCAAACTCACTTTAAACCTGTCATACTTACTTTTCGAGACCTAAATTCCCCTTTTCTGACATTAAGAGAGAAATCACAAGTGCTACAGTTCCAGCATGAAGACTGGAGTTGGTCAATGATGAAGCATTAACATCTCAACTTTGTGGACAGTAGCATATTTTTTTTCTAAGGATGAAAATATAAGTGATTTTACCTTCAGTTTAAGAGAAAGTAAAACAAGAATCAGTGATTTTAATTACCTGATATCTTTTTCAAGTTGTGTAATATGTTCTTTCTGCAGACTTATTTGAGAATCTCTCTGTTGCACAGTTTCAATGAGGTATTTGTATGGCTGTTGTGCTTGGTTCAACAAAGAATTTGCTCTGTCAAGCTGCAAAAAAAAAGGTATGACTACTATAATTTATAATTTATAAAGCATGATTACTTGATTATTACTGAATTATTATTGGATATTACTGATTTTTACCAATTGCATATTAATATAAACTCCAAACCTGTTATTACACACACAAAAAAGGAAACACACCACCTTCAAATTGATAACTAGTACTTTATCTTCTCACTTTTCTAATTGTGTGCTATTTTCACTGCAATAACGGTACCACTCTCTACACTTCCCTAATCTGCAGTTTCAAGAGTTTTAATATAACAGCTTTCATTGATTAAAAAAATAAGTAGAGTCAATGCCTCTGTTTGTGGTCTTATTGACCTACTGTGGTCTTTTCCTCCCTTCTTTAAAAAGCTGAAAACGTTGTATCATAAATACTGCACTTGAATAGCAGTATTTGATCCAAGTTCAAAAGAAAAGCTGATAAAATCAGTTTTGCATCAGTTTTTTATCCATGTTCTAGATTTCATCTAGATGATTAAACAAACTGTGAGTCAAAAGAATAATAATGGGCTACCTAAGCATGCTGTAGTCTACAGAATCTCTGGTTTGTTCATAAATAAAAAAAAAAAAAAATTCAAGAAAGACAATAGCTATGTAAAGACAGCAAAGAGAAGTTTTAGAACTTTAACTGTATAAAAACCCAATGCTTAACTTTGTACTGTACTGCCTTCTGATTTAAACTATACAATTACATGATAAAAGATCAAGAATTTAATGTCAGGATAAAAATGAGTTGAAGATGTTCCTGTGGAACTCTGCAGGAATTTGAACTAAGGTCACTGATACTGAATCTTTCACCAGTGATCTAGAAGCAAATATGAAACTACTGTGGGTAAGGAGTATATTGAAGTGAAATCCAGAAAGATTAAAGATAAAAAATAGTGATATGGAAGAATGCCAAGCATAACAATGAATTCACCAATTTCCTGATGTCTTCAAGTAAAAACCTGACAGAATATGTTTTAGTCATACAGAAATTACTATGATATACCTAAAAATGCATAAAACATTGTAGTATTGATTAAAAAATCCCCAAACTTCACTATTCATGTATCTTTCACTGAAATAATCGATATAATCATATATATAAACATATAAAATTTACAAAATTAATGTAATTTAAAAATATGTAGAAATTCAAGTATTTGTACTCTGTGAAGTCCTTGGGTATAGTAATTCTAATTTGTAATTACCATGGCTTTAAAAATCAAACTGATTCCTGAAATACTAAGCCTACAAATTCCATACGGTAGCAACATCTAACAGCAAACCTACCTGTCCTTTCATTCCTATGAGAAAAATTAAAAGGCAGTCTCAAAATTTTTTTAAAGAATTAGTTTGCCCTAAGTCTGGGACATTTCAAGCTGAGGTTTGTTAAGAGAAGAACTGTGTAAAAACTAGTGATGTATTCATTGAACAATTAAGTATCAAACAGAACAAACTAGCTTGGCTGGCTGTTCTTCTCTTCAGAAATCAAAAGGTCCATCTGGCTCACATTCTTGTTTAGCCTGTAAAGTAATCTTTCTTTCAATATTAATTGCAAAACACAATATAAACTTCTTTGAAAACTTCTATCGTGGAGTTTTTGGTTAATTTTGAGGCCATCCTTTTAACATGAAATAGATAATAAACACTGTTTAGAAAATATTTCATTTTATGAACAGCTGTTCTGCAATGTTTCCAGAGATTTGAATTTTTGTGTAATAATGATTTACCTCTTGTGAAATCTGTGTTACTTGTTCCTTCTGATGTTCCAGATCTTTTACAAGCAACGAGTTTTGCTTTTCTAGCTGCAGTAATCTTCTTGCCAAGTGAACACTGTGCCAATAAAAAGCAAGCTCAACTTGAATTTTTTCCAAAATAGGCAAAAGAAATTCTCACATTTATACTTCAGGGCTTGATTACTTTAATTTTTCACCAATGCTCAAATATTAACATATATAAAGTACATAGTTAAATATGCTGCATGGTCAAAGTTAGAAAAACAGTGAAAATATTACAAAATTTAACAGCACTAAAATAACATTCACACACTTATGCTATTGTAATATTTTATACAAAGCAATTACCTGTATAATTTGTCCAATACTACATAACTGCAGTAATACTCTCAAAATACTTTATCTAATTATGATTATTTACTTTCTAGCAACTTTACAGAATCACTTTAATTCTAACTTAAATAATTGTTTAAAAATGCACATTAATTTATGATTCACAGTAAAACACTGAAAAATGTAGTATTTTATCACTTTCGAAAGAGAGGCAAAACTGTTTTGTCTGACATTTAATATGCTAAATACTGAAATGTTACTGCCAATTTTGTTTTAAGTAAATTCTTATGTAGAGTCACAGATCAACTTTGAAGAAAAAGGATTATTGAGTCACTTAAACAACCTAGTTAAGAAGTGAGATCCTCAACATCTTTCATGCTCCATGTCCAGAACTGAAGAGTTTATTATCCATTCAAGAGCAGAGCTCCATAGGCAGCAACGGGAAGATTCAATATGCCCTGCAGAGCCTACTAGCAGACATCTACCCTAGTCTTCCAAACTCTCACCAACCACAGAATGGGCAAGGCTGGAAGGGACCACAGTGGTCATGGCCAGACCACCACCATCCAACCTCCCAAGCACGTTGTGCGGGACTGCAGCCAGGTGGTTCTTGAGAAACCCCACAACCAGCTCCTGACCATGACACGGAATCTATGAGAGGGTAAGTGGTCTAAAGTAGACTGACAGGGAGAGTATATTTACCCTGAAGCTCAGGCCTAGAGTGTGTAAATCTAGATCTTTGAGTGTACAAAGTTTATCTAAAAATTTGACCAGTCATAACCTCCATTTCTTCCTCAGTAAAATGGAATACACTTCTAGATTTGGCAGAAGTCTTATTATTCTTCATCTGTGTTATAAACATATTCTTTCATGTAGAAATCTCATCTACTACAAAAGAGATAGGAACCACTTCTTTGACTAGTAGCTATTCGAGTGTAAGGGAAAACTTGGATACCTTCCCATGGCAACTTCAGGAATGCAGCCCATCACAATTTTCCCAGCCACAACTATTCAGTGAACTTTACCTGTATTTGCAAATATTTAAGGATGGCACAAGCACATCTTTCAAGTATACTCCGCAGCATGTTTTTTGACTAGTTTAAATTTAAAGTAAAGGGACAAAGGGACTGATGTGCAAAGACATCTTATGCTGGAAACAATTGATTCCAACTACACTAGAAAATTATGCGGTGCTCAAGAATGTGATAATTCTTTGTTAGGAAACCACCAGAGTCATCCTGGTAGTGTTCTGCATTCTCTCATTTACACCTCCTAAGCAGTTCCTAGGCATAGCTGACAAGTCAGCATGGGCAAGCAAATCATTGCCAATACATTGTTCACACGTAGCTTAACCCACACTGAGGATTGTTTTATGGAAACAGGCTACTCCAGGCCATTTGGTCTTGATGCTTCAGAGTGTTCCCAGGCATGCCTAATTCAGTACTACAGGTCTACAGTGCCTACATCTGAAATAATGAAATAGTTGTTTCTCACAAGTGGGAAAAGAGGTATAGACCCCACACTGCTTGAAAACATGGGTTTTGTACAAACTTTCAGAGACTGAAGTGCATTATGTGCACTTAGAAGAGCTCTTCATTTAGGATCCCATATGTCTGAGATTAAAGAGCAGGTAGAGGACTCCAGAAAGAAGATTATTCACATTTGTAATAGATTATCTTTCCTTAAGCAATCCTAGAGAGCAGAAAACGTATCTGTGTTTCCTTAATGGCTCTAAACATAGAGGATGGTGTCAGAGTCTTTGCTTTTAAAAACTTTGGCAGCCAAAGGCACCACACACATTTTCTGCATGGCAGTTTTCCTTGAATCAAAACAGCAGGTAAACCATACACAGTCTTTTATGGCTTTTTAAATCTTTTTAATTCTAAAAGATAAAGGAAGTTTATGAAGTCTCCAACACTATTATGAAGGATTAAGTCAGTTTTATTAGTCAATGCCTTTTGGAACAAAAATGGAGTATATGAGTCATTCTGAAAGAGCCGCTTCTAAGCTCAGAAAGTGTCTTCCAAGCATATCTGAAATCCTGACCTGATCATCAGACTCAGCATTCAAAGCAGATTTAATAGAGTTTTTATATATGTAAATAATCTAAACTGAATCTAGTAAGGTGGGGAGAAAGAAGGATCTAGGTGGAAACTTAGAAAAATGTCCAAACTACAAGGAAGAGAGGAATAAAATGAAGCATTAGGAAATGGTGCTACAGAACTCTCAACAGTTTTCTAAACCAAACAATAGGGTTATGGAGGCTTTTTGCACACTCCTCACCCCCCTTCTTTTCTTCTTCAATTTTATGAAGTATAAAGAGAATTCTTTCATGGAAACAGTCTGAAGAGGCTTAAAAGAGCAAATTAAGCCATGCCAAAGTTAAGTACTACGTAAGATCTTTGTCAGCAATATGTAACTCAGTGCACAATAGGTCTAATCTGATTGACAATCATATCAACAACACTTACTTGAAAAACAAATATGTAGGGCAGAAGAAATAGTATGTGGCCCATAAATCTGTGTTGAAAATATGAACAGACCATCATTTGCCCTTAGTTCTGATTGGTAACTTTTGACATTAAATATCCTTTGTTATGGAGAAGATAGGGGTTAAGAAGACAAAAACAACTAAACTAAATAATACTTGCAGCTATAAATAAAAAGAACTCCTATTACAGCTTCTGAATGCTAGAAATGTACCCTGTGAATCTGTGGTACATGGTAACCCTGTCTTTATAATCTTCTTGGTGTGTGCACTAACGATTGTGGAGTTTCTCATTTTGGTCAAAGCCTACCACTAGCACAAATAATGCAGCTGATTTCCTGCATTTGATCAAATTGTAGGCAGATTCAAATTGCACGGAATAAACCTAATCCTACGAGAACCACCATCCTAATTTTGAACAACAAATTCTGTGGTCACAGTTTAAAAGTATTTTAAATAAACCCACATTCACAGAACCATTAAGGTCAGCAAAGATCTCCAAGATCATTGAGTCCAACGTAAGACTGAGCAACACATTGACATCTAGACCATGGCACCTTCCAGGGATGGTGACTTCACCACCTTCCTGGGCAGACTATTCCGATGCTTGACAACAAGAAATTGTCCAGCCTGAACCTCCCCTGGCACAGCTTGAGGTCATTTCCTCTTACCCTGTTGTTAGTTGAGTGGGAGAAGTGAGTCATAGCCACAACACACAGGCTCTCAATGAGCCATTCGAATGTCACTATTATTTCTTAAAGACAATGCATAATATAAATTTATTACTTCAAAATGACTATGATCAAGAGGTAGGTTTTTCACCTATGCATCATTTTAATATATTGATCAAATTTTCAAATCGGCCAAACCAGAGCAACCTAAAAATAATGGAAGTGGAATCAGATCCTGTATTAGTGAAGATAAAATAGTGATGCTCTGAACAGTTGTCCTTGTTAATATCCTGACAGATATGTTTTTCTTACTATTAAATACAAGGATTTTTAGGGTATTAATAATGTATATCCTATTACATAAATGTAAACAATGTAGCTAATCTGTTTTTACAGCTGCTTAGTTTTATACAATTATAATTAATCTCTCTGAAAGTCAATGAGAAGACATCTTAAAATGACCTAGAAAAATATGTATATGTTCATTCATATGCATCAACCACATTAACAGGTCCTCATCCTCAATCTATTCCTGTATACTTAAGCCATTAAAAAAACCTCCTTATGTTAAACAAACTGTCCGGATTCTAAGACAAAACATAACGCATGTATCTTCATTTAGTTTATCTTGAACAAGTAAATTATTGAGGTACTTTTTTTTACCTTTGCTTTAGCCGTCTTTTGGCTGTTGTAGGAACATTAGCACCATAACCATATGAGAAAAGAACCCTTTCAGCTTCAATTTCATCTTCCACTGCAAAAAATTGCAGAAAGGTGCTGTTAAAGAACAGTGCCAGAACTTATAAACTTCTAACCAATTCTATTTACAACTCAACATACAAAAACATTTTTCTAGAAGGTAAATTTTCAGTTGGTGTAACCTTCCAGACTTGAGTGGAACGATTTTTTTCACCATTAGCATTAAATATAGTGCCACACTTTAATTACCAACAACACTTTTTATTTTTATGATTAACATAAATTCAGGTTTCCTCTATCCTGCAAGATGAAGTGGACCAGAAAAAGAAAAAAAAAAGAGAAAGAAAAAAAAGAAGTATATGTGTGAGGTAAACAGGGGCAGAGAGAGGGGGGCAGAGAGAGGGGGACAGAGAGGAGAGGTAAAGGGGCACAGTGAGAAAAAATGGGAGTGGCAGGGATGTGAGAGAATGAGGGAGAACAAGTGAACACCAGCCCAGGCACCACACAAAAGCTTTGATGAATCAAATAGCTGGTAACAGGAGAAGCAAATGTAGGAAATTATGTGAGTCCTATCTGACTCATCTTTCTTAATGCTCAAGTGCCTCACAATCAGAAATACCTTCATTTCTCAACAACCTGCAAAATGCTGTAACTTCTGTTCTCACTTGTCTAATACCCTTGTAATACTATTTTAAACAGGGATTCTTAGAACGCATTTAGAAAGAGAAAAGCCTCTAGAAGAGCACCTGTGGTAAGTCACATATCTAGTTATATTGAAAACAATCTTAGAAATTTCAGCAAGTATGACAGAAAAAGTTTACTAATGTGGCACTACAAAGACTACAAAGGGCTGTCTTAAATAATGACAGGGAATGCTTCAGTGCTGTAAACACCTCTGGTTCAGAAAAACATAAAGAATAATTTAACCTGCCTTTGTTAATACCCCTCTTTTTGGTTACATATTCAGTGTCGCATATCTCACAAAAACGTCAGTAAGATCCTGTTCTGTAAATTCAGATCTGTCAGCAGTATCCAGTAGAAGTCACACCATAAAGACAAACACAAAAGCAATTGGAAAAGTAGGTATCAAAGTAATGTTTTCTATCAGTGTGTGCTTCTCTTTTCTTAAACATTCTAGGCTCTTCACCTGACTTTGTGGTGTAAAATACACATTTTACAAGCTAGGGGACACTTATTAATGACAGTTTCTTATGCTACTCAGCACAGATGTGCCATTGTGTGGATACAGAGAGGTTCAATCTTTTTCTTAGAAAGATACTAACCAATGGAAACGAGAAAAATCAAACAACTAGTCTACAACAAAAATACCCTAATGTGAAGATTTTACCCTGAAAAGGAAGAATAGACAAATGCAAAGGAAATTTACTATTGTTATTCGGTGGAAACCTCTCATGCACTGTAAGAAGTGGCTATATAAATTCTTGATAGCTTCCTGAATAGGCTGTTTCATGTCATTTCAATATTTAAAAAGTGAGGCATAATGATCAGGGAGTAACAGTAAAAATTCCGTGATCTCTTCCACAGGAAAAAAAGTTTATTTATACATATACATATACATATACATATACATATACATATACATATACATATACATATACATATACATATACATATACATATATAATTTATATATTATATGACAAAAGCCATGTCACATGTGTAAATAAATATACAGTTTATTAAAAAGTCCAGAGAACCCAACCCCCACTGGCATCCCTAAATACTGTAAAACAGCAGGCTTCCTGAGGCTTCATGACTCAGGATGAAGAACAAAACATTATATGGTATTTAAATATAAAGAGGTGACCACAGGAATGAAGCTTAATCTGTATTATCACTAAAGTTTGTAGAAAACTCTAATTGTCTCCTACACAATGCTTCAGTCTAAATTATATTCCCCGAAAGACAGACTGAAGTATTTCCATTACGCATTCAATTTGAAAAATAATTATATTTCCTTTCAATTATTTTTCTACCTTTAGCTATTTATGACATGTAACTATCATGGCATAATTTGAGACACAGGAGGAAGCATATCTGTCTTGTCTTTCAAAGAGTTTTTAAAAAAAATATACTTTTTCCTTCTGTTTTTCCTAAGATACTAGAGTCGACTAATATTAACCTTAACATTCTATATCAAATACACTGAAATAGCAAGTTCATTATGAAATAGAAAGTATATTGGAATAATACTAAGCTATAACTCCTTTTTTTCTCCAAGGAAATCAGAAAATAAAGTCATCATATTTTAAAAGAACAGTTCATGTGGAATCTTCCCATTCTGTAACATAGAAGATAAATTGTAATTAAAACAGGTATTTAAAAAGAAGTTAAGAATGATCTGGTAAAAATCTTCGCTGCTGTCCTAAGATGCGTAAGAAAATGTAAACCAGTGTAAACAAAACCCAGTGTTCTGAACTCTACCTTCTCCTTCGAGAAAATGAAGGTAAGGTCCAAAAATTCTGTGTTAATACATAAATACTACTTAGGCAAGTTTATATATATACACACATCAAAAAACACGTTACTGACTAAAACAGAAGTGTGTATACAGCAAACAGGCTTATGGTCAGACTGGGACCTTTGGGTAGTGAGGCCATTCTAAGCAAAGGCTGCAGTGCATAAAATGATTAAAGCATGTGCAGTCTGGTTACTAAAGATACCCTAACATCACTGCATCTTGGTAATAATACACACTTTGCTATACACTACTGTTTATACATAGAGCTTATGCAATAATCTTCTATCTGGAATACTTTATAAACTGTGACTATTTTTTTAAGGAGCAAAGAAAGAGAAAAGGAGAAGAAGACAGTTGAATTAGTCTGAAATCTTAAAATGTCCTACTCTGTTTATGCACAGGCTACAAGATTTCAAGAATAATGTCATAGTTTCAAATTAGAAATTACTTGCTTTGCGGATTGATTTAGGCTGAGAACCAAATGAATGGAGATTTTACATAAATTGTGCTGTGTTTGAGAGCATTTTAATTTTTGCTAATGGAGAGACAAAAATTTTCAAGAGTAATCAGGTATGAATTTAATCTATGGTTTAGTACTTGGAACAGACTGAGCTGCCACAAGCGCAACTATTTAATGTCTAATTATTATTAATTTAACAGAAGGAAGAGCTTTTTCCCCCTTCCAATTAGTTATAAAATTCACTACTGAAATATAAAACCTGTATTTGCCTATCAACAAAGAGGGCTTCCTGACATTTAAAATGCACTTAAATAATAGAAGAATCCTAAAGACTGTATCTAATTATAATGGATTATTAGAATAAGGAAAAGAGAAATGACAGAATACTGAGATGATTTTCAATAAGCACAAACTTAGACATACGGATGTTTGATACACATTTACAGGTGCATTTAGAAACCTGCCATTAATATTTTCTATCAAAATAATTACTGCCTTTTACTTGTCAGGCATTATGAAGAAGAATGACAGGCACTGTAATACTTTCCAAGTGCCATGAGAAAAAAGATATTGTAATGCCAGTAACACCTACAAATAAACCATAATTTGGGACAGAACTTACTTTCTGCTGTCTGCAGTATTATCTCATCAAGCTCTTTTTCAAGTTTTTCGTAAGTATCTAGTCGTGCTTGAAACTCAGAATTCTGTGTTTGTAGCTCAATAATGCGGGTTTCACTAGAAGACTGAAGACTATAAAATTCCTTCGTAAGCACCTGTGAGAATGAATAATGGAAAGATCAGGGATTCAGCATTACAGCTATTTTTGAAAGACGCAAAATACAATACATGTAAATTGTGTAGCAGTATGATATTAAATATTTGATGTAAGTTTTGCACAGCAAAGATTGAAATACTTTAGAAAGCAGTTATTCTTTCAATAATATTATCTTGCACATATTAAACTCTCAGGTCCTAGGCCTATCTTCTGAGGCCTTAGTAATTCTAAGAACCTGTCTGAAAAAGCTACAAGAATTTTAAAGGAAACCTAGGAAAAGCCAGGTGGCAACTAAAAAAATTCACACATAGCAGTCAAAATAGCGTAAATGCAGTAATTTTTGTTGCTTTAACTGGATTCTGATTTCAGTCGTCAATTTATGATAAGAACATTCCTTTGCAGAATGCAAATATAAAAATTTGCCATTAAAGCTATACAAGTCTTATTACTTACTTATTAATCAAAGGTAATATGCCATTGACATTCAAGACCAATGTAAATACTTAATCAACTAAGCTTAAACAAAAAACTTTCATATTCGAAAGTAAAAGCTATGAAGGCCTATATAATATTAAAATTTGATATAATGCTTGGTAATAGCAACATTGACCAAATAAATATACACCGAACAGGAATAAGGAAATCCTTGGTGTGTAAAGTAGCAATCTACATCCTTTGCAGAAAAAATCCCACCAAAACAGATAAAGCAATAACCAAGTGGTACTGCTGTTAAATTTCATATTCATTTCCTAAGTAAAAATCACAAACATTCAGAATGACAAGTGAACACAGATTTTGAGATACAGAAATATATGCACAGTGTGCAGAGCAGTAATACCAGAGTCACTGTCAAAACCACGAAAGAATACACAATGCTTACAGACAAGCCACTTGAATATAAAAAGTTCAGTCTAGTGTCACAGAAGAAAAAAATGTATAGGTTAAAACTGGGCAACATATAAACAATCTGTTTCCTAGTTTAGGAAGAGAAACTACTCTGTGCCCTAAATAAAAGTAAGAGTTAGTCCAGAAAGCTGTAGCTGACCCCTAAGATACTAGTGCCTACACTATTAATAAATATCAATGTCCTGTAACGGTAAGGAAAAAACCTTAGTACATTAATGGTATATATAAGAAAGAAAATTAAAAAACCCCAAGAATTCAGTCAAAAGGAACAAAAGTAAAAGCTTCAGACATCAAATACTTAAATTCTGCAAGATTATTTCTTAATGAAAGAGCACTTAAGTGCATATTTCTTAATGAAAGAATGTAAGTGTCTCTCTAAAGAGAAAAAGAAGTGCCAATAGAATTGAATGCCAAATATTTGAGTTATTATCACATCAAAAAAATTTCCACAAAGAAAATGAAAATGTAACTCAAATTGAACTACATTATCCAAGTTTAGACATGTCTGTGCAATTAAAAATCTGTTTAGCAACCTCTAAGTTTAGCAAAACTGGCACTCCCAGTGCCTGTGACCACAACTAACCTCATCAGCCAGGATCTGAATGTCCCAATACGGACAAAACAAGAAATTACAGTCTATCTGAAACTCTCTAATTCTGTTTCCACTCTACAGTTCCTTTTCATAAACAACTTAGGCAGCTTCAGCACTAGAAATGTGGGGACCTGAAGACTGGTGTCATTCCCCCAAAAAAAAAGGCTGCCATAGATGTCACTTTCTTCTGTCCTGTCCAGTTTGTATCCTGACATTTGTTTGAAACCTACAATACCAATCTCATTTAAATCTCATAAACAGGACTCTGTGATATGATTTTGGGACTAACTTTGGACCGTTGAAGAAATTTTCTTTTAAAGTAAGCTTCCTCTGTGGAATACTCACAGTTCCAGGACTAAAGTAAGTGAAAAGGGTATGATACGTACGTTTGAAAGATAATAAAGTGGTTAAAGCCCACATAAACAGGTGCATGAGCTGCAGGTGCCCAGACTGTGTCCCTCAGCCAAGGGGGCTGCACCTCAAGGAAACTGCATTTAATAAAGGACAAAAATGCTGCATGGCAGGGAGGAGTAAGGGAAAAAAGTGAGAGAGAGCCATGGTGCCGACACCGAGGTGAGAGAAGGAAGGGAGGAGGTGCTCCAGGTGCCAGAAGAGAGTCCCCCTTGCAGCCCATGGTGAAGCAGGTTGCCTGCCTGCAGACCATGAAAGACCACACAAAAGCAGATGTCTACACTGCAGCCCGTAGAGGACCCCATGCTAGAGCAGGTGGACATCCCTGCAACCTGTGGAGAGCTCAAAAAAGAGATTTTCTCCTGAAGGAAGCAGCAGGCCATGGAGGATCCACGCTGGAGCAGGATAAAAAAGTGTGAGGAGGAAACACTATCACAGAGGAGCTCTTAGGGACTGACTGAAACCCCTATTCCCCATCCTTCCCTGCACAGCTCTGGAAGGGGGAGGTACAAGAGTTAGAAATGAAGGAGGGAAGTTAAAATAAAAGAAAAAGAGGTGGGGAATGTTGTTTTATTTTTTGTCTTTGTTTCTCACCATCCAAACCTATGTGAATTGGTAATAAGTGAAATTAGATTTCCCAAGATAAAATCTGTTTTGCCCATGATGGTAATTGGCAAGTGATCTCCCTATCTTTATATCAACCCATGCTCTTTATAAGCTTATCTACCCCATCCCCATCCTCTTCAGGAGGAGGAATGAGTGACTGGGTCTGGCACCCCACCAAGGTAACCCACCATTCTAGGACTAGCAAGGTTAGGTCTTTTCAACACTGAATATACCATGCTCCCCTTGACTTCTTTAGCTGTAAAAGTTTATTCCAGAATTGTGTATCAGTAAAATGTATTTTATTACGTAACAATGCTATTACAGATCCTAGCTGCAAATAATGATACTGAATTCACCATCCTTGTTCTTGTGAAACTGTCTTCTCTCCCTACAATTCTCACACAGACTGACATAAGCAGCTTTGTGACACAAGCAGATAAATACAACCCACAAGAACGAGGTACTGTCTTTAACAACTCTCCATGAGAGATTGTTTTGCTTTTTCCTCTCCCCACAGTCTTGTGTTCCATTAAACTGATCAAACTTAGTAAGCTTTGTCATTTCATCCTGCTTCTGCAGAATTTGCGGGAGATACTAATTGGGTCATGCCATGTTGTTACTTTTTCCCCAAGCTTTTCCACTTCACCTTCTAACTCAAAACAACTATGTAATGCTCTGTAAAGCATCTCTTTGTATAACATACCTCCAGCTTTCTCTGGTATTTCTCACATTCCATTTGGCACTGTGAAAGATTCTTAGCTGTTTCTTGTTGCATGAGTTGAACATGTTCAGTTTCAAAGGACTTTAACTTACTTTGGTGAAGAAGTTCAGCTACTTTGCTTTCTGTGCCAAGCTGCATTTGTCTATACCTAAAAGAAAAATGAAAAAAATAAGTGTTGATGATTCAAAAATAAGCAAAGTTAGAATATATCCTAGTTCTGTTCATTACAGGTAAAAATTTCCAAAAGTAATACAGTATTTTGAAGAGCTTAATAGTCTTAATTAGTGTGGTTATCTATGTAACTATTGTAACCTGTATTTGAAACATCATTAGGAAAATTCAATATTATAATGACAACACAACACAGTAGGTGGAAAACTCTGTCAATGGCTTTTCTAAATATGTTGTTAATGCAGAATCAAATGACAAAGACCTTGAAGTATACCTTATTTTCCTTATTTTTAAAGTGATAGATCAATTTTCTTGGTACAGTCTTTTCAGGGGAGAGACACTAATGAAATGTCTCCCCTCTTCACCACCAAGTGTTACATGTGATAGGGAGAAGTGGTATTAGACATCAGTGACATCAATGGTGCATCCTTTGAGGTATCATGGGTATTCCATACCCAAAGGTACGAAGAAAAGTCAGACCACTATGGTGTATTAATTTCCACAGTCACTCAAAATGACAGATCCTTCTCAAAAAGCAGAAATAAAGTATAATTTTGAGAAAATCACTGTAAGGTAATTTAAAGTGACAAATAATATTCCACTTAGAAGTGGACTTAATCTGTTTTTTTCATTCATTGTACTTAACAGGCAATCTCAAAAATGAGGTGTAAAAAAGTTTGCTGATGGAATACTATATTGTTAGATAGTTGAAAATTCAGGTAATGTGAAGAACAGGAGAAAATCTAATGGATCTTAGCATTAAATAACATATGAAATTCAAAAGAGATATATGCAAAGTAAATCACATGTTTTAAAAATGCTCTTGAGCATATACATAAAATGATGAACTCTTAGCTGACTGTTTTCATTCCTAAGTGAGATTTTGAGGTTTATTATACTTGATAAAACCATTAAAACTTTGGTTCAGTTTTAAATAATTGTAAAAACAAGTATTTTCGAAATTACTGTGATAGAATAAATAATACAGAACTCACTGTGTCACTTTGCAATTCCATGTTGTTGCCTGCATTACTGAATGCCGACAACCATTCTAGTACCTCACCTCACAAGGTACAGAAGTGTCAGAGCATCAGAAAAGGGTAGGAAGAATTACCTTTGACATCCAGCAACATCACACACTTACACAACTGAACTGTGTGGAATAAATCACTTAAGCAAGCTAGGACTCTACAGCTCAGTAAAAAAAGATGGTGTAAGGAAAAGGAAGAAATAAGGGGCCTCTCAAATCATGAGCTGCATGGAGAATGAAGATAGGAATCAACTGTATTTTCCAATAGATGAATGAGAAGTCATCTTATGATGCAGAATGAGAACAAATATAAATCGCTCTTCATATAGGAAAGCTGTGGAATTCCTTACCATAAGATGCTGTGGATGCTAAAGATTAACACTTATTTGAGAGAATACTGAACTTGCAGCAGAGAAGTCCTTTGAGAACCATTAGATGCAAGATGGTACTTCTCACACTGAAGCCACTTCACAACAAATTGTAGGACTGCCAGACTGACCTTTACTCTAACACAGCATGGCTGTTGTGTTAGCTGTCATCTGTCAAGTAACAGTTGCAACACAATTCCATTCTATTTAGCACCTAATCTTTAGGTAGGATGGAGAGTGTTTAACAAAAACAAGGGGATTACTTTTAGTATTTTCCCTGAGGATTTCAGATGTAGGAATGTTTCTAAAGCACAAAGAGGAAGCAATTTTCACTGGAATGAATTTCAACAGAACAAACAAGTGTCATTATGATGTCCCTGATAATCACTGTAGACATCCATGTTTGTATAAATAGTCCCATGCATGAATAAGATTGTTTCCTCACTGGCTGCATGAGCAGAAATTGGATGTTCTGCTTATTGAGCTCATGAAAAGTTTTTCTTTTAAAAACAATTTTCTTTCTTTAATAGTATGACATTTGTTCTCAAACAGAGTTACTGCACTCAAGCTGCTAAATGCCAGTTACTTATCGACTACCCCAGTAATTTTTGCTTAGGGATGCTTTTCAAGAGCTGATACTTTAAGTATTTCATCACTGTTTCCTGACTGTATGTTACTGTTTTCATTTTACCACCCACAAAAAAAATCAGCACTCTTGAATTCTCCACATTTTGTCCATGACTGGCTGCAGACATGACTCTAAATCTGTTCTGATATACACATTTTTTACAATCCTGGAAAGAGTGCTTTGTTCCAAAATGAGTTAAGTCTTCATGAAGATACATGTCATTCAGCCAGCAATGCGATGAAACACACAAATTTAATTTAATTATTAGTTATATTTATTGAGTCTCAACCACAAATTCTCACCTTCTGCCTCACCACAAACAAACGGCAGTGCCTTCCTGTACGCAGCCTCAGACCTTCAACCACTCTGAGCTTCAGCGAGCTGCACTGTACTGAGCTTACAGGCTGGAAACATGCACGAACAGAGGCAATCCATACTTCTCTGTACCTGCTTTCTATACTTGGTGGAGAAGTCTGTAGTTCTCTGATGATTCTACTCAATCAACTGCGTGCTTCCAGAGCATGCTTCTCAACCCAGTCATGAGCAGTAACTTCAGAAAGAAATTTTATCCTTTGTTTTGGAAATCTGAAGTAGCTTACGTGAATGTGATCTGTTTTGCACTGGCAAGGTTATGAGGGGTCAGTTTTCTTTTAACCTTACTACACTGTTGATCCCACTAGTAACTCCTCCACCATAGCACCATTCAGAGTTTCTTTGTCGTATTTGCTTTTACTTGGCCAGATAGTATCTCTGCTTTCTTGGCTCCTATTCAGCACAAGTGTGTATGCATGTGTGTACAGAGTCATGTAACACAATGTGCTGAAATACATTCTTTTATCTGCCTAGATGGTCTCTAAGGGAAAACAAAGGAAAACAAAACCACCCTACGCTTTAATACTACTATTACGGAAAAAAAAACGAAACAGTGGAATGCGGGTCTGCAGGATTTTTCTCCATCGAGAAATTTTAGCAAACTTGATATAATGAAAGAGTAGAGTTTTTAGTCTCACAGAAGAATGAGGGTTGGGAATGAAAGGGAAATTACAGATTGAGCCAATAAAAAAATCCCACATGTAAGAATCATTTAGAATGAGGTCTCAATTCCTTTATGTCTCTGTGCCATTAGGCTGACCAGTCAATGAGATGCCTCAAAGTTTGCTAAAGCAGTGACACAATGGTTGTCAAAAAAATTATTTCAAGAGTAAAGGAGAAGAGGGAATACTCAGAGAGGGACTTGAACACTCTTTTGTAAGGTTTGAAAGATTTTTCAATCAGACGAGCTTGTTCTTCAAGTGGTGGATAATGATATAATAACTTGTCAAAATACGCATACAATGAGAGCAAATGGAAAGATTTAATGGTAAAATCATGTAGTCTGGATACTGAAGAATATATGGCAACCGTTTTTTTGAATGGAGGAACTGTAAACTGCCCATTTACAAAACTTGAGATGTACAGCAGTATTCCTTAAAAAAGTAATTGAGCAATGAAGTACATTAGAAGACAATATATTTGTAAAATGAACCTTTCAAGAAGCAGCAAATTCTAGTATTAAACTTGTTAATAAGAAAGAATGCCAAGCAAGTAAATAAAAATAATGTATCTTCCACAGAAAGTCCTACCAAAATTATACAAAAGGCAAACCCTTTCTAATTTTGTAAACCCGATTATACCAACCTAAAGCTTTGTGGGATATATTTTAGTAATTATTTTCAAGTTTAAAAATGAAAAAAAACCCACTGTAAGTTGTGAAATCATCCTGAGTCCACAGCTGGGTCAGTTCCAAATCTACGATCTTTAAAGCAATTAGAATATACTCTCATATGTGTACAAATGTCTGTGCTTTGGTTCTGTGCCAAATTTGCAAAGCAACCTAAATGCTACAGACATTTCCTCCCTAACCTGTCCTCTTGCAAATCTCCCACTTCCAGCCCCAACATGTCCCCTAATGTTCCTGCCCTTCTCCCTCTCTGTCCCAGCACCAGCCCAGACGTCTCTTGAATTCCAATTCTATTTTCATTCTTTATTCCCAGGGCATCTGTTATTTGTCCCACCTATGTTCATAGCCAATTCAGCTTCCATTCCTATTTTATAGCCCTACTCTCTGAATTCTGGATTTCTCTCTACTCGTCTATCACCCTCGTAGTTTGGCATCTTTCCTAAAATCCTACCCATACCTCTTGCAATTTGAGGTTCAAATCCCAGTTTTACTTTCTCACCTTCTGCAACTGAGTGTGCCTGTTAAGGCTTCCTCACTTCCAAAGAGCCCCAAGCTAAGCATAGAAGTACCCAACTGAATTTTCCTTACTCTGCTTTTTGTCAATTGGAGTCACAGAAGGCATTACAGTGGTCTAGATAGGCCTCAATTAAATTCAGTCAAGTCACAGACTGCACAAACCCTGTCCATACATGCAGCAAACTGCCAGACTCCAGTTCAAACACAGGTACTCAAAGGATCTTGTTTCCACTGGTTCTCTTTTTGATCCTTGGTACTAAAAACTGGTTGGCTTATTTCTGAGCAATCAAAAATTTCCCATGAATTGTGTTCACATGCTACTCACTAAATAACAAAAAATGTAGGAACTCAGATCCTCAGTTTTCAAATGCTTTCATTTTTCAGCTTTTGCAGCAGTCAGATTAAGTCTGATTAGTCATGTATCTGGCTGGTTTCACAAAATGAAAGTCTGTTTTAATATTTACTAGAAAATGGGTAAGAAATCTGCGATTTGTTTAAAAATACACATTTTATTAAGTTTCTACACCAACTTTATAGGCATATTCATTTTTCTGTAGTATTTATTATTGCATTCATATCTATCAAATATATTAAACTATTTCTAATCTGGTCAAAAATAACAATGCACTTCATAACAACAAATTTAAATACCTTCAACAACAACAACAAAAAAGCTCTGAGTATAATGATTAAACAGAAGATCAAGCATGTAATCTACAAATTGTTTAAGCAATGAAAAACTGGTTGAAATAATTTTCACTTAAAATTTGTTCTTCCCAAACAACATGCTGAGATTTTAAAATTTTTTTTCAGCACAATATTCCTGATTCAGGTTGTAATTAAAAAAAAAAATCCAGAAACATATAGCTTAAACGCTAAAGGGTAAACTTGATTTAACATTCAAGTTCTTACCAGATGTTACATGTGCTTCCTATCAAGTAATTAAACATACAGTACTTTTGCATGTGGTTCAGTAAAATCTGAGAGAGAAAGCTTAGAAGCTTTGTTTAAAGCTGCTTGCTTCAAAGCAGATTTTTGTGTTTTGCAGCATTCTAAGTATTTATTTTGTATTGGACTCTGATTCTTATTCTGTTGAAAAAGCTTCCACATTCTGTTTTGCAGTTTATAGGAACTGCTAGTTCCAAACATCCACACTCAGCAAGATAAACAGTTGGTTTACACTCCTTGTAGCTTCAGGACACCTAAACCCAAAATCACTTATGCAATAAACTGGAGTTCTTCAAAATGCAGGACCCATGCATTTTTTCTACCCTAACTAGACTAATGCCCACTGTACACTAGACTACGAGAACGAACAATATGAAAGATGTGTCTGCCTTAAATGTATCTGCTGAATCATGCTGACTGACAGGGACAGAAATCCATCTTTGTTTCTTTGTCTCTGGACTATGCAATTTTTATTTGACTCTGACTGTGTGAAACATAAGATTCTCTCCTGCACCAAGACACTGGTTCAAGACTACTGGGTAGAAACTGCTTCTGCCAAGCCTGTGCTTGGGAGTCATACTTCAGTCATGAGAATTTCCTAATAAAACTTCACTAGGGAGTTTTCTCTCAGTCCTGGAGCTCTGATGGGCATGAAATCTAGCCTTTCACTTACTGAAAGTGCATTCTTTATTTTGGGCAACTGTAAAATAAGAAGAGCAATTCCTTTCATGCCCTTTTACAAAAAATTAAGCAGGGCATGATTGCTACTCTGCAATAGCTCAGTGCTGCCGATGCATGCTTAGTTTGCTCACTTACCTACACTGTTATTACTTGGTTTAAGTAATCAGTATATTTATTGACTCTTTTGTTATTTGTTTCAATGAAATAAACACAGAAATGTTCAAATAACCTAACTGAACTTTACCAGTATATGGACATTTGTTAAGGATGTGACCGCATTCTGAAGAAATGAGTAAGCATATAATAAAGGATGTGATATAATTTCCCCATTTCCTCCTCAATACCTGTTTTTTAGATACATAAATATGAGAACAGAGTCACCTTGGTAATTTTTAGGAGTCTAATGGTAGTTGCTTTTCTCTTTGCCTATACAAATTAGTCAGGATGTATATAACCTCGTGTTCTCATTTATGTCTCCAGTGATGATAATTTTTTCTACATCTATAAAAAATATAGAAGCACGAAACACATGGCTGGTCTGAGAATACCTACCAGATCAGGTATTTCAAGAGATGTAGGCACAGAGATATCTAGTTTGTGAATCCAAAAATGGAAATCACCACCTCACAAGATCCCTCGAATGAAGCTTCAAAATAAGCCCAAAGAAAGATTAAAGATTCCTCTTTTTCAAACAGGAAGGCTATGAAATGAGTTCTCTGAAGCCAAAGGAAATAGCTTCATAAAGTCTCCTATGTCCAGGACAACAGTCTAAAAGGGAAACATAGCCAAGCTAAAGGGTGCAGACATCAGCACCTCAAGCCAAAATGTCAGAACCCAAACAGTTCTATTGTTTCTGGCACAGCCTCAATAAACTGCACAAAGTTATCTTTTGCATCTATGTGCACTAGCACATTAAGTGACAAAGGTTGCTGATCTTGGAAGTATGAGAAACGTGCTGAACTGAGGTGGATCATACATCTGGACGAGTAGAAGAATAAGCATGATTACATTTCTCACTGACTAATCAACATCTTTGCTCAAACAAATAAGTATTTCATTTAAAAAAAAAATTACTTTGAAGTGACATATTGGAAAGGATCCCTGCAATGCAATATGGTTTTGTCTATTGTACATATTTTAATACAACAGCAAAGAACCCAAAGTACATTTATTAAAACCTCATTAAATCTTTAGTCATATTTTCTGTGTATGCTTTTCTCTATTTGATTTCCCGTGGCATCTCCAATCATTAACTTTATTAAACCAATATTTTCATTTCATGGTTTACTTCATTCCCTGCAAAAAATGCCATGCTAACAAAGCTGAATTTTGTACTAGATCAACAAAAAGGCAAGAAATAGTACAGAGACTTATCCCCCAATAATGTATATTGATACATAATGAAATAATTAATTGGAATTGTATCTGTGATAGGTTTTGATATGAGAAATATAAAACAAATCTGAATGAAGAAAATGCCAGCAACTTCCCTGATTTTAAACACTGAAAAATGAAAGCGTCGACTTTTACTATTTCTCTATACTGTTTCAAATTTGTAGCATACACTTGGAATTGTCTGGCTTGATCATTTTTTACTGCTGTTCATTAATTATTTTTTCAAGCTACTGTACAATTTTAATAACGATTCCACAATTTACCTCCTTAAACCAAGTATTAGCTTTTCCAGAGATATTACTACTTTAGTAAAATATTCTCTAATAGTAATAGTACTTTTGTTTCTGGAAAACATTTGTAATAAATTGCTATTGTAGCAGATGAAACATACCTGAAGAGATCTGATCTTCGAAGCTATAGAAGTTATTCATTACAGTATCACTACTGTATTACAAACATTACAAACATTGTTTTTCAGTGCACAAGCAAATTAAGAAATTGGAGTCCACAGTTACACAAAGACTCCAAAATTGGTGTTTGAACTGATTTTTCCTCTTGGATAAAACATACAAAAATTTGTTTCTTAAAATTCTCCCCTCCCACTAGTCAGAGAGGTTATATTTAATCAAATATTCATTTAAGTCAATATAAATATTTTCAGGTATTTCTTGTGATTCTGCATAGAGTGATTATTACTTCCTAGCCTAAATAGCATTCATTGTTTGTGGATGTATACGCTTCTGTTCCTCTGATTTAATAGAAAATTCATGAAGATGCTTTTAGATGTAAATATATACTTAACAAAAGATAATTACCGTATGATTTTTAATTCCAATAATGCAAAGAGGGAAAAAGTCAATGTGAAATGATTGACAGAACAGCAGTTACATAAATGACAAAAGGAGTAACTAGATGTCTCTCTCTTTTTAACAAATAAAATCTAAAGGGCATTACAACTACAGACAACTACAAGAAGAAGAAAAATGTTTGGAATGCCATATGCCTCCTTAAAATGACCAGAAATAAACATACAAATATTCAAGTTCTTAATTCTGTAAATATAACTTTTATTAAATCAATAATATAAAAAATAAAACTCAGTTTTATATGGTGATCATTATTATTATATATATTATTATATGGTGATTAGATGATCAGCAAGGAAAACATAAGAAAAGGAAGGGTTATCACTGAAGCTTCCTGGAAAAGGACAGGGAGAGAAATGAGAAGGTAGGGACAAATCTTTTGAGACAGGGCTAACTGTGAGACCATTAGACAAAGCTGGTAACTGCTGTGCCACCAGAGAGTGCTTACTCCCACTCCATTTTTCCCACTGAGATTCTGGCAGAATAGGTCAGAAGGTTAGGGTTCAAACTGCCATAATTTAGCAAATGATTAGTATGTCCTTTATATCACACATAACAGGTTTGATTTCCTGATAAGCAGAGTTCAAGGTACAGGCATACTTGTTATCTTTCAAGGACATGTTCCTAAAAGTGCTACAGTTAGCAATGAGGGAAACTACCTTTTCCCCTAATTAATGTAATGGATGCTCTTGGTGTTTGCAATGACTTATGAGAGGCCAGCACATTGCTGCAAAATACTCCATTTATTCTCCAGTGAAATTGTGCCTTAAAAATAAGATCTCAATGATACAAATGCAAACCAATTATTAAATAATTGAGGTTGGACGGGATTTCAGGGGGTATCTAGTCCAACATCCTGCTCAGAGCCAGGTCACCTATGAAATCACACCAGTTTCTCAAAGCTTTAGCCACTTGGGTCTTTAAAACTCAAGGATGGAGTCTGGTCACAGTAATGCTGGTAGTGAAAAAGATTTTCTTTATACCAAGTCAGAATCTTCAGTTTCAACTGACACTCTCTCATCCCCTTCCACGCCCTGCTGTGAAGGGCCTGGCTCCATCTTCCCAGTGACCTGTCCACAGGCACTGGGGATACTACTGTTGGGAGCCCCAGAGGCCAGGCTGAACAACACCCCCAGCCCCTCCTCCTGGGGCAAGTGGTCCAGCCCTGACCATCCTGGTGGCTCTCACTCCAGTTTATCATTATGTTGCTTGCACTGGATGTCCCAAAACTGGACATTTCTTCATGTCTTGACTATTCTCCTGATAATACAGACCAGGATTTTGTAAGAGTACACTGTTGGCTAATACTGAGCTTGCTGTTTACAAAAATAATTTGTTCCCTTCAAAGACAAGAAGGATGATCCCACACAAGATAATCTGCATTTCTTTATTAGCAGTTGAATGCTACATAAAAACTATTAATATATTAAAATTACAGACCAAAGACTGCTATAAATGTACTTCCAGCAGTTTTAAATTAGGTATGATACTAGAAAAATACATGGCTTTCCATCTGTTTTTCAGAACTTAAAGGAACTTCCATTAAGCTGCCTGCAGACCATCAGGCATGCTTCAGTGCAACTGGGCAGCTCAGGGGAGCTTTTGTTAGAAGAGCAAAGGATGGAAAGACATGGTAATGGCAACAGCAGAGATAGTCATCAGAGAATACTAAAATGACTGACAGACAAGCAGTGGGTAGGGGAGCACAAGTGGATCTGTCTTCTTCCAAATCTCAGATACGTAAAATGTCCTTTCCTAAGCAGTGACAGTAATTGGAACCACATTAACAGGAAAACATAACTTCATAAACATGACTCAAAAACCAAAAAAAACTCATCAACTGCATTTCAGCTCTGGAGACAACTATCAAATAATAAAGTGTTGTATACTGGTTTATTACAAGTCCTAAAGTGTAGATACCTCTGTGTGTCATTATCTAGAAATGAAACATATATTGGTTCTAAAAATTATTTTCCTGAACAGTACAAGTCTTTCAAATTAAACAGAGAATCATTGTAAGAACAATAAACACACAGACAATATGATCAATAGCACAAAAGAATATGGAAGATACTTTCACAGCCCAAAACAAAAGGAATAAGCTACAGTCACTTTATCCATACTCATAAAAGCTTGGAGTCATAAATTAATCCTGAACAGATACATCACCAAGCTGCTTATGACACTAATGAAACAATCTCATTTCTCTTCATCTGCAAACAAGAAAAAGGTCAAGTGAATCTAAGCTTTCTATAAAGCAGCCTATCCCAATAAATTCTTCAGTTATCAAATTATCCTATATTACCTGCTGAGGCATGTGAAAAATGAAAATACTTAAAAAATGCAGTAAGTATTGTGAAAAATAATCAGTTAACTCCAAACTGTCTCCATCCTTGAACATATTTGCTTTCACAACATACTTTTCTGTATTTTATCAGTCATCTGACAAGTTTAACAAAATTTTTATAGACAGACACAACTTTGCCTTTACAACTTAAGTTACTAATTTGAGAAGAGCAGTATTGTGAAAAGCAGCTGGAAGTAAAGAAAACAAAATCCAGGTTTGAAAAGAAGAAAAGGAAGTCAGGATTCATTAATTATTGGGATACTAACAGGCTTTGCAATACAAGTCTCATGCATATTTTGTAAGAAGAGTCTTGGATGTGATAGAACCATCACTTTTCTCTTGAGGCACCACAGCAAAATGCACTGAAATTCATTTATTTTAGTGCATATCATTCTCAGACTAACTAAATTTTCTGTTTCTCTGCTTCCTCTAATTATGTCCAGCTCTCTTCTCTCTTCCGACATGTCTTTGTCTTAATTTTTCTATTTTCCTCCCATTTTCTCTGTTCTCTCTCATCATTTCAACAACTCCTTCTTTAGCTGAACTATCACAATCCGTGCAATAACCACACCCAAGAAGTATAATTTTCCTTCTTCTTGTAGAGGACTTGGAAACAAATGTTTGTTCTTTTAGGTCTTTTCCTCTAATGGGACTTGTGGACAAGACACTCCTGATCTCCAAAAATTCCCTGTCCCAATTGAGTAGCACATCAAAGTAGGCATCTTTTTCTTGTGGAAGAAAGAGAAAACTCCTACTACTCTGTGTGTCCAGTGTTTGTAACATTTCATCCCTGTCATTATCCATTCTTTCTAGGAGCTGTAGAATGTGGCTCTGTCTATCATGTAACTAAGGAAGCAACTGCAGAAGCAATTCTTGTACTCACTGAAGAACAAATGGAAAGTTTCTTCTGACATCTCATATTGTTAATATTAACTCCTTCGATAAAGGAACCCATTGACTGAACAGTATGTTAATTCAACCCCTTTTTGTATTCTTATGGTTTACAAGACTTCCACTGAATGGAGACCTAAATACTGATAGAAAAAGTTAATTTCCCTTTAAAAAGGGAAGAATGAACTGTTGCACTTCAGTCTGGCCATACTATTTACCAGTTCTGTACGAATATATTTTAGTCAAGACTGAAAAGCAGTCTAGTTACCACTGCACTTCAGTTAACCTTATTTTGTGTGATGTGCAATTCTTTTGCCTTGTTTATTACAATAAGGTTTTGGTAGGTGAAGGTGTTTAATATTTTTCCAAAGTAATTTAAACTCTATTCCACTCTGAGCTCCATTCTTAGCATTCCATTCTTCTACTGTTAGAGTCTGAACCAGGTTAGACCCAGACTTCAGACTTAATCTGAAACCCCTTAACAGGGTAATACCTCAATTTGACTTAATTCAGAATGGAGTCAGTCTTTCAGAAAACAAGCAAATCTGCACACTGTCAGCTGTTCTTGGAGAAGCAGTGTTTATAGGCACATGACACTAAAGCATGTTTGTCTTAGCAATACTGATGGGATACACAGTGTAATACTTTGACTGCTGTTATATAAATGGGGTGGGGTTTGGCCCTTATTTTCACATCTTTCCAATCTCAGAATTCCTGGTAACCATAAACAGAAATTCAAAGGCAAGCAATAAACAGTGTACACTGCAAATGTGCATTTAGAAATCATACTTTAAAGAACAGTTACAGGTAAATTGCTTCAGGACATCCAGAGTGTTAGCTACTCCAAGATGTATTCCCCACAAAACCACCATGAGTGTGGGTTAGGAATCTTCAATAAAAACTGCAGAATTATCATCCTGAAAGCAACATAAAGCATTAGGGTTTCATGAGTGGGAGCTTCTGATTTGCAGTGCAAATCTCAGGAGTGAACTTGTGCTGGGAACCATCACAGTGACACGGGCTCTACTACATTATGATTAGAAGTATTAGAGCTTTAGTATTAGAGGCACTGAGGTTCCCTAGGATCACTCTGCCACACGCTAAAAAAGTATTTAAAGGTTTGAAGTCTATTAATATCAAATGAAAGCACATCAGCTATAAAAGCAGAGCAGAACTTTCCTGCAGAAGAATAAATGGAAAAGAATTCTTCTTGCTGCCTGACAGAGTTAAAGGGCCAAACATTTCAAACTGCAATATGTAATGAAGCAGTAGCCACATTACCTCAAAAAGGTCAGTGACCTAACCATAAAGTAAGTCAAGAATCTGATTGACTCAGACATACACACATTGAAAAATACCTCCTCATATCAGACTATCCAGTGACTGTGCTGAGTAGGAAAACTGTCAGTCCAGCAGTACTGCTGATAGGGAGAACACTACTAAGAACTTTATATTTCCATCTACTGAATCCCCATTGTTACAGGATGTTAGGGATTTACTGTACAGATGATTCTGCTCAGCAAAAGCAACGTTAAAAAAACCACTCTGCAGCTTTCCCAGCAAGAAAGTTAAAAAAACCTTCTCAAATTCATCTCTGATTCACTTAAATTTGAAGAGAAAGATTTACACTTACTTCCTGTTGGTGTCTAATCTTGTGTTATCTCCAAGTACTTTGAAAATAGATCTTAAATCATCACTCTTCACTTCAGTTATCTTTCAACTGGGAACAAGCCATACTATTTACTAATTCACTCAACACTCCTATCAGATGATGAACCAATTCAATTTGATCAGTTATTCCTAGGTAAGGAGATCTCATTTTGCCTATTTTTAGTAAATGACGCGAGAATAGTGTCACCCCATCATTATTCATATAATGATTCTGAACTTACAGGCAGAGGACAGAATACTTATTCTTAAGTTCCAGGGATATGGAAGTGTAAACTGTCCTCCAGAGAGAAGCTTAAGCCTTACATCAGCAGATTACTGGAATTAAGTCCTTCGATGAGGTAAAAGGTCTCTGTCATGGGAGTGAAGGTTTTAGGAAGTTAAGATCGAAAACACTTTTACTCAAAATAGGACCTCCACCCAAGCTTCCTGTTTTTGTCAAGGAGCTCACAGGCTCTTCAAGATGAGAACCTTTCTGGAATTTTTAATAATAGCTTTTCTTGTCAATGTTTTGGACCTTGCATAAAATGCTTTTCTTTAACGCAGAGTAAACAAAAAACATTAGTGTCAAATTTGAGAATTACCATCAGTGAGAAAGCTACCAGTGGAGGCGACACCCTGGAGAAGTGAAGATAAAGCAGAAATCACAGTATAGTTTTGGACCTTGTGTTCTGTTCTCTGCTTTGCGTTGAAAATGACTAAGTATGATAATGTAGGACTGTGGATTGTACGTGACATGCATGAATATTGATAAAGGAGAGAAACTGCCATTAGATTTGAGTGTATGAATGTTCAGATGTGAAGACAAATACCTAAGGGAATTAGTATTTCATTAAAAAGATGTTACTTCTAGATGAATAGTGCTGAGATTTGAAATTCAATTGGCCACGGCAGGTTTTCTAACAGATGTCTGGGCTTTCAACAATGAAGGGCATTTTCCAAGATTCCACTCAATATGTAAGGTAAGGAGAACAGTAAATTAGTCTTCGCTTAGCTTTGTGATGAAGTTAATAACAGCGTATGTGCAGACTAGTATAAAGCTAGATCAGATTCATTCAAAAATACAATAAACTCTATACATAGTCTTAGATATAGCCAAAAGTAACCACAGAGATTAGCTTGTTTGACCCACACAAAGTGAATGACTTTCCTGAATTCTTGTTTCAATTCAAGTATGTTGGTAAGAGTAAAAAAGATCTGCTTTGAGAGAAACAGTATTTTAGATACATGTCAAATTCTAACCAGGGATCATTCTGATGTGGCCTGTGGCTTATGAACTTTCAAGGGATAGTCTCCCTTTCAGAATAATAAAAAATATCAAGCTAATTCAAGTCTGCCTGTAACACCAACACTGGAAAGATCCAGAATATTTAGCATTTTACCCCATCTTAAAATTGTTTCTCCAAAATAGAAGAAAATGATTTTTATGAATCTCTGTTCCCTAGCCACAGAACGTAACACAACTCAACAGAACTTGCTTGTTTATATAAAATATAATCTCTTTCTGAAAGCAAATGAAGTATTGGTTATTTGTCACTTACCATGACACACATCATTATAAATTAATGAAAGAATAAAACTTTTTACTACTGCAGATATCTTTTCCACCTATCATAGGTTGTTCTTTTTTTTTTTTTTTTTGGTCAGTGACATGAAATATCTTTTCCAAGTTTCCTTGCTGGACTGTAAAGAATTACTTGTAGGTTTGTGAAGTTAATGACTTTGACAGAATTCAGAAGTTATTACTTCTATGCCATTGTTAGGGGCTTTTCTTATTTAGGTAAAGTCGCATTAATTTTTGGTATTGTAGGAAGCAAAATTGTCACTACACAAGTGCAACAGTGTGTGCCAGGATTTTAGTCCATTAAGAGCTACACTGTTGTATCTGTGCCATTACCACTTTCGTGTTTCTAAAACTGTGGCATCGTTGTACAGAATGCTATATAATTCAGTACCTCTGTTTTATTGATACTTTTCCAAATTTCCATTTACTCTATTATCTTATATTCTTGCTAAACATGACAACCGATCTCCCATGTGAATTATTCTCCGTAGCACATGGAATGAATTTAAAGACTGTGGCTGATAATGTCAACATTAAAATAGGACAAATATGTTGCTTTGGCACAGTGAAGTCAAATACAAGCCACAAAAGTTTGGATTATGCACAGACAACTCCCCTCTTCACCATTCCTTGGTATGCTATCATTTACACACACTCTACAGCATAAAAATACAAACAATAAGAAAAGTTCTTACAAATATATTTACTTAAAATGAGAAATACAACAATTAGGCACATGAGAAATTATTAAAGGCAGAGAACAAACAATTTCTTTCATTCAGATATTGCAGATTTACTGTATTGGAACATAATCCTTGACAGTTTGTACAACCAACATCTACAATGCAAGTACCTTTAACTCCAGTTTAGTTTAAGGCATCTTAATTTATTTTTTTTTTACTTTGGCCTAAGATAACTACTGTTTGAGTGTTTTCCTAAAACACTACATTTCTCAGCTGTAACAGCATCTGTCATTCCTGGCGTGGAAGCAAGCTCTTGTATGAATGTGAGCAATCTTTTTTTGCTTCTTTAGAAATGCAGGGTATGTTCAACAACTGTACTATGGATCTATAGGAATCTAAAGCATGTGTTTAAAGTAATTCAATGCATCTCTCAGATCATGATCAAATACAGCATGCAATATGATTAATAAAATAAACAGCAGACTGAAGTATTTGTAGTCTTACAAAGACATAAAATAGGACCATAAACTTTGTGGATAAGAAAGTAATTAAAATATGCACTAGAAAGAGAATTGTAACTTGCATATTCACTTACTTTTATGTATTTAATACAGAAAAGTTTATTGCTACTGCAAGTATTTTGGTCAGACTTTATACTTTGAACTGCAACACCAAAAACAACAATACTTAGTGCTTTGGTATTATTCTCCTATGAATTTCCATTTCTACAGCTCTAGTGGCATTTACAGTTCTCATTTTGCATTTCTCACTGACTTCAAATCAGCTGAGGCAGCCTCAAAAAAAAAAAAAATGCATAGCTTAGGACTGTTCAAAAGACTACTAAACAGCAAAATAAAGTTAATAAAAGAAAAAAGGAAGAAGAGAGACCATTTGACATTGAAGTGACTCAAGAAGAGAAAAGAAACCTTTCTACAGTACTATTTAAAATACGTTTCTTTCAGTCTTTGTGTTCAAGACTTTCATTATAGAGTTTCAATAGCACAATTTTCTGTGTGCGCCAAATAGACTGTGTTTAAAAATATCTTTTTTCAATTTTTTTTTTCAAAGTATTGTAACTTATTTAAGTATTATTAGTTCTCAAAGTATTATCATTATTAGCATGCAATTTCTGAAATTGTAATTTGAAAAAAAATTACCAAAATGGCAAAAGGAAGATGGCTTGAGCACAATTCAGTTGGTAGGGAGAAAACTTACATTTTTGTGAAGACCTAGAAAACTATTTATATGCATCAGTGTTTTATTGGCAAAACCTATTCTTCTTTCATTTGGAACAATCACATTTCAGTAACCTTATTATTTCCTTATTTTAGGAGATACTCCTTCATTATATTCCCTCCACAAACTGATACACAAACTTATTTTTAATTTTGGAAAATATGGCTCTATTTTTCAAACAAATCCAGTTTAGAAGATTGTTTTTAAATGGTTCATTTCCTATTTTAGCATTAAAATGGGAATAACAGAAAATGACTACTTTCTAACCAGATTTAAGATCACTGAATTGATATGAAATGTGCATACATGCAAGATCAACAAAGAATCTCTTTTCAGAGATTGCACATTTACACATATAAAGTTATCTGACTGTCATTTCGTAGGAATGTACTCGTATGCGAGTAAATGCTCTGAGAGTTTGCATTATGAATCATGCATTATAGTTTGTACTGCTGGCATCTTGGCATCAATTTGAATATAAAAGAATTTTTTTTGTAGGGTGGTAACTGGAGTAGGAAGGCCAATTCAAGTAAGCATGAAAGCTGTTTGAACTGCAAACATTATGGAAAAATAACAAGTACTAATATGATGAGAGAATTTCAGTATTTAAAGTGATGCTTAAGCATGTCTACTCACTTCACATATGAGCTATAATACATAAATAAAATCTTAAAGTGCAGGAGGCAAATGACAGCTAAGTATGTTATTTGAATTGTAATATAATTTATACTATTCCTTAAACCCAGAGTGTAGTAAAAGGCATTCTTACAGATCAAATATTTTCTGTTTAATAGGACACAAAAATATAGTCCATATGACTGGTAATTAGCGAAACAGATGTGACTAAAATCTATGCATTTCTAAAAGACAAAAAAAGGAATATTACTTAACATTTCCACAACATTTTAATCTGGTAGCTGCTAAATAAAGTGTACAGAAAAGTAAAAATGTAGGCAAGTAAAAAAATTCCACAGAAATCAGTGTAATTTGTTTTATGATTTTTCCTAACTAATACAGGAAAAAAAAACTTGCCCTGACAGGTTTGTGCCGTTAAACTGCTAATTGATAAGAACAAAGGAACAACTCGCAAGTATTTGCACTTTTCACAAATGTTATTTTCCCCCAACAACTCAGTAATGCAAGTTCACACTGATTAGGATCACACACCAGAGCTAAAATTAAAACTTCTGAAACCTACTTCCTTTCCTTTTTCAGCAATTCAATTTTTACATCCTACTGACACAACAGCGAATAGCTGAAGATCTGAAATGTAGATTAAAAACATATTTCAGGAATGATAGTAATTCAGAAGTTTGCAGCTCCTTTGTAAGTGTACTCAGCACAGGTTCATTTAGGTGAGTTGTATCTCATGTTGAGTATTTGGAGCAAAAACGACCGCACATCTTCTAGTGATGTGCTTCTCTGGAATGACGGAGAGTGTGATTCCCACAGAACAAATATAACGTAGCACAATCACAAAACTAGTAAGAATGTACATATGGATGGAAGACTTAGAGCAGGGCTAGAAAACTTAAGGTGATGGTTCTATTCATCCAGACTCCTACAAGACAAAGCAGACTGAGGAGTAGGATCTAGATTTGTTACATGATGATCTACATGATGATCTATGTAAATGATCTACATTTGTTACATTAGGATAACTAAACTGCTAACATGACCCAGTTATGCAAAAGACACAAAGTTCCAGGAACCACTAAGGTACATCTCGTGGAAATTATGGTATCATCTGAGATAGAGCAGGAAATAATCTGAAACATTATTCAGAATTCCAGTAATCTGTGTTAAAGTGAGGTCAAGATTAAAAGAAATGGTACTCAGATGTCCAAGAGAACAAGGAATCTATCCCATGAGAAGTCAAATAAGCTACAATCTAGAAAAACAAAGTCTGACTAAGATTTTAAGAGGACAAAACAATAGATAAATTTGACTAATGCTATAACCGGAATGCTGTGATATAAACCAGGAGAAAATAATCTTGAAACAGAAATTAAAACCCCATCTGAACAAAACAACTAGAATGTCTTCCACTAGGAACAGTACAGTTCAGAGTTTAATTTCTGAAAAGATGAATGCCAAAAATGAAAATGAAATGAAAATGAAAAAATGAAATGCCAAAATAATCAATGATCCAAAAGGCTTACTCTAAAAATGATGTTTATAAACTTTATAGGTAACTACTATATTGCCAATATCCACATTTGTATGGTTTTCAGTTTTTTCTTCATTTAGTAATGGAAAAAGAAGTACAAAAAAGACAATTACATAGCTAAAAGACTCTGAAGGTTATATTTTAATTGCATTTTTATAATTTTTTGAGAATTTGTTTGATTGACTTTCACCAAAAAAACCCCCAAATTTGTTTATTTTTCCTCTTTTGTGGCGTTTTGCTAAACGCATGCATCATGTATATCAAGACTTGTTGCCAATAGTTCTGGACAAATTGACATAATTTCCAGGTAATACCAAAACCTGTTTAAATAATTAGGGAGACTGAGAGGGAAACGACAAGGGTCTTAAACTTTCTGGGTGAGTGCTCAAATCATGTTACAAAAGAGGCAAAGCTTAGCCATTACCTCTTCTAACAGTGTTCTGGAGTGAACTCAATGATTTTGAATGAGTTAGCCGTGTTCTAATAAAAACAGGCCCTTCAGGGACTTGAACAGAGTTCAAGCACCGCCTACCCCTATCAAAATAAGCAGTTAGCTTTCCAAACCAGGAGACTTCCGAGCATGCACAAGGACCTCTACCTAAATGTGCTCCAACTTGGAATGATTTTAAGTGCCTCTGAGGTTAGGTGGTGCTTGAGAGCAGGAAGTATTGGTAAGAGTTCACTGGAATGAACTGTCAGGGAAAATCTACCCCCAGATATCACTATGACAACCTGTTGTAAAGTCAATTAACATTAACAGGTGCAAAACCTGTACTTGCCAACCATACATTACATTTTGAGTACAGTGTGGTGCATTGCCCCTGGCTGGATCCCAGGTGCCCACTAAACCCCCTCTATCTCTACACTCTGCATCTGGACAGAGCAGAAGAAATATAACAAAAGACTTATAGGTCAAGATAAGGACAGGCAGAGATAATTCCCCAGTTACCATCACAGGCAAAACAGACTCAATTAATCTATTACCAATCAAATCAGAGAAGGCTAATGAGAAACAAAACCAAATCCTAAAAGAAACCACATTCCCCCCATCCCTCCTTTCTTCTTGAATTTAACGTTACTCCCAATTTTCTCTACTTCCATCCTCCCAGCAGTGCAGAAGGACAGGGAATGGGAGCTGCGATCAAATCATCCCATGCTCCTGCCAATCCTTCCTCCTCAGGGGGGGACTCCTCACATTCCTCCCCTGCTCCAGCATGGGGTCCCTCCTATGGGAGACAGCTCTCCACAAACTTCTCCAGTGTGGGTCCTTCCCACGGGTGCAGTCCTTTAGGAACAGACTACTCCAGTGTGGGTCCCTTTGAGGTCACAAGTCCTGACAGCAAACCTGCTCCACCATGAGCTTCCCACAGGGTCACAGCCTCCTTAGGGCAATCACAACCCCTCCCATGGGCAAGAGGTGGATCTCTGCTACACCACAGATCTTTTCTGACCTTTCTTCCCTTTTCTCTAAAAAGACAAATACAATTTTCCTCTTCATTTGGGTTTGGCAACTCTTTCTGAGTTGCTGCAAGGTAGCTAAGATTGAAAATTTTGAAGGCAATGGTATGGTATCTTCCTACCTTCTTTAGTTTCACTAACCAGGTCCAGTCTTTTGTATAATGACATATCTAGACCTACATTGATTGAATTTCTGTCAATTAAAACACTTCCAATCATGGAAGACAACAGAGTTCATTAAAAAAAAAAAAAAGGCAAAAAAGAGCAGCATATAAGGCATATAGTACTTCATAATGAAAACATTCCATTTTATGGCCAGCCTTTGAGAAATGCTTAAAGGCTTGACGATTCTGCATTGGAAGACTAAGACTGATGGTAAAGCATAAAAGCTCCAAAACCCATGAATTTCTGACAAGAGTCTGTGTTGAACTCCTTTTACTCAGAAAAGCCATGTGGGACTTGACTTGTGTAGCTTCTGCTGTTTATGATGTGGTTACCTACACCTGAGCCTGTTGTGCAGACTCCCTTTATAACTCAATGGAAAGAAACAGGTACCTTACAGACATGATTCCATTCCAGCACAGGCAATTAAAATTAGACAAGACTGATGACAGGCACAGTAAACACTGTACTAAAATCCATGCTGCATTTACTTACTTTGCTCAGAAACTAATGTTTGAACTCATCCAAAGCATAACAGTATATTACATTTTAAAAATAATTCAAAAAAATCACAAAATTCCGAAACAGTGGTATGAACAAAACTTCCCCTCCTCTTTTTAATTTTCTCCTTGATGAAAATGTACCATATTTAGGACCAGTCTGGGGGCGCAGGTGGAGAAGGGTTTTGAAATAGGTTTCCTTTATGTTTCATACTACATAACTAAGGGAAAAGGGATTCCAGGAAAACTTTTAATGAAGGACTTAGTAATTCAAGTTTTATATGTTTTCCCCATCATCTTCTGAGTCTAATAAAAAGCTACAGAAATTTATAAGTGTGGTAATTACAGTAAGACTTTACTCATAACATGATGTTGCATCATGAACAACATACAGGTGGTTAAAGTTGGAAGAGAATAATCAGAGATTTGCAGAGTTACCCCTGCCATAACTGACAATACAAATGCTGCCAAGAATCAGAAAATATTTAGGGTGATATTCAAATCCAGACTGCAGAAATGTGAGTGTATCTAAGCATAGGTATCACACGTGAGCAAAATATCTAAGGTCCCATTATATTAAATGTTCCAGATGCCAGGAAGCCAGGACAATGAAGTTAAAATAGAAAATATTCTTTAAATAATAGATATGACTTTCTCAGAAATGGAACACTGGTCATTTTGCATTGGGGATTTTGTTTGCTTGGGGTGTTTTTTCTGGTTGGGGTTTTTTTTTTTTTTTTTCTTTTGAATCTAAACATGCTTGGTCTCCTCCACTTTCCTCCCACTTGCACTCCACTGCCATAACTCCTGAGTTCCGTTTAATCATACAAACTACTTAGTCTTGAGTTTTTTTCTAATAGTTGAACTGTCAAGGTCGCATCTGGAAATAGATTAAATAGGGCATGGCATATATAATCTTAAAAACATTAAATAACATTAAAGCAGAGGTGGTACTATATTCATTTTGGAAAAGTCATAAAATTAAAAAAATTTAAAATAAAATAGCATGAAAATTTGCAAAATTCAGTTAACATACTGACAAAAGGTATTACTTGCCTGGCTAAAATATCCAATTAACAACACATTGTGTGTAAACTTTAAGGTTTTTCCACAAAAGCATTCTCCCTGTTTTACAAGATGGTTAAACCAAAACCCGCTAAAGGCAAGGAAAAAAACCCCAATAACAAACAGCCCAAACCAAAAGACCTCTGCAAATTACTTCAGGCTTATCACAAAAGACAGTTCTGAAAGGTTTATTCACAGTCTTCATTTTAGTAAAATACTCTTTGGAAGCATTTTCTAAAACTGGATGTAACATTCATTTACATGTATCTGCCAAGTTTTTAAATGTTTTAGAAGCTAAACTAAAACATGTTGAAAATGACTCATTGTGGTACCAGAATACATACTGTAGGAAATAAGAACTCATTTACAAGTGGGAGAAATACACTCACACTTCATCTGTGGGAATTCACTAGACTTCCCTTCCAGTAAACATTATATTTTAAAATAATCATGGAAAATATGTTCTTTTTACTGAAGTTTATGAAAAGATTTAGACAGCTGGCATAACAAAAGAGACTTACAAAGATAAATGTAAAACTGTCTTTAAAAATAATTACTAATTCTGCCAAAAGATATCAATTTAGCAATAAAAAAATCCCCATTTTTCTTAGTCTAATGGTTAAACTAAAACTATTTAATACAGTTGTTCAGTATAAATAGATAACCATTTGAGACAAAGGACAAAAGGAAGATTTGATTATTTTACAAAGTAAGAAAATGCAGGGCAGGGGGACAGCCCTGGTAGGCAAACAAATTACCATAAGGTAGCTCTTTTCTAACTTGGAGCACGTCAACTACTTTTGTAGATCTGCACATTTTAGTACTACAACTACCTTGCAGCAAATGCACTAGTTTAAAAAGTTTCTTCTTTCTTTGAAAAGAAGTCATCTGGCAGAGAAAAAATAAACCTGAAATACACCCCATTTATCTATGCGTATAGAATACTTTGAAAACAGCAAAAAAGAACTCTGACACAGAAAATTAGACCCAGATTTCACAGCTTGTGACTGGGAGCAGTGTCATAAAGGACAAACCTAAAACCAAAAAACCCAGCCTCACTAGCTTCCATAAAGTAACTGTCTGTAAAAACAAAAATGTTCTAGAGGAACGTACAACAGACAGTAAAGATACAGTATTTCCTCACCTGGTTTTAGGTCTAAAAATCACAGAAGTAAGGTATCAATAAAGGCTATATTCCACCTAATACTGGGCATTTCACAGGGTCATGGGATTTTCATTAACCACACTTTACTTGTCCTTTACCTTTCAAAGAAACCCTCTGTCACGAGTGTATTTAGAGATTCAGGAGCCAGTTAATTACCTGAAGCAAGCAGCTTATAAAAACAAGGGAAGAACCATGTTTTCTAATTATTTTCATCTACTTACAGTACCATTTTGCACAAATAAAACCTTTTCCCCTTCCCATAGTATTTTGAGTGGGACAATTTCTTCCCTTCTCTATAACCCACAACCAATCCTAGTGACCCCAGCAATGTATCCAAGGTAAAATGGAAAGATCTAGCTTTTTGAAGCATGTTGAAACTTATGATCTAGATTATATTTCTGGAACGGAAAAGCTTAAGATCTTAGAGAAATGAGAGCAAACATTAAGCAAAATTTCAGAAGGGATGAATCAGTGCACTTCTATATCTGTTATCCATGGCAACACTTTCCATGAAACAATTAGAATATCTATGAAAACAATTCCAGATGACAAGTTCCCCATCAAAGCTCAAACTAGATTATATATACACACACGCAGCAGTATTTATATTAAAATGTTAGCCAACAGCTGCAGCATTTTGACAACATATTCAATTTTTAATTTTACAAGAGATGTACAAATAGGCTTGTAAGTACAAGTATGTACACTTTATATGTATATTATGAAATCCAACATTTCGTATTAAGACTAAATGCCTGACAGGTATAAGTGTTTCATGTAGTGCCCAAGCTTCATCTCAAACGAAAATATTTCTAGTTACATTTATTCCTACAACTATACTCCCACTTGATGGAAAAAGCTTAAGAGAGTTTCTCAATCTTGTTTATTCCATGGGTGACAAGCTGCAGAAACTATGGCAATTTTTTTTGCTGCTGGAGTACCGCAAAGGGACACACACACAGAGTGTACCTTCTCCATGCTTGATGAGTCAGCGGGGTGGTCCGTACAACGTCTTGACCTGGCAACATTTGTTTCTTTGCTAGTACAAAAACCTACTATTAAACGGGCTCCCAAGAAAGGGTTGGCAGTATAAACATATGAACAGGATCTTTATGGATTCTGCCCAGTAGTAAGAACTGCAAGACCCCCTTATTGCTAGTCGTAAAGCCCCTTGATTTAGTCTTTCCTATGCAACCCTCCATTCCATCTTGCTTGGGTTTATTCAGTCCCCAGGTTCTGTGTCCTTACTGCCTCTCACCACACTCCTCCCACAGAATTACAAATCCTCTCCCTGCTCATCAGCAGCCACCCCCAGGAGCAGGCCAGCATATCTAAGTTCACACTGTGCTCCCCTTGGAGGTCCATCCAGAACAAATGTTCCCATCTCCCACTGGAGAGTCTACTGGTCTTGCTAAGGTTCTAAGTAACTTCTTTTTTTTTAAATCTAAAACCAGCTTCCCCTCACTGATATAATAAATAGCTCAAAGTAGTATCACCCTCTTGGTACCCCCATGATTCAAATGTCATGTCACAGCTAAGTGTCACTATGGCTAAAGGATGTTTGGTAAGAATGTTCTGATATCTCGCACTGCCACCCTACAGCAACCCAAATCAAGGTATTCCTTAGGAAGCTCTTGAATTCTGGCTAACTATGCCTTGAACATTAATTGCACATTAATTTTTCTAGTTTCACAGAATATTCTCACAGAATTACCCATGTAGTCATATAAGTAGACACAATTGTGCCTTTAGATCATTTAGCTAGAAACACAAATAGCTGTAAAAATTATCTAAATAGCTTTGCACTGAGTAAACTGAAGGACATGGCCTTCCCACTATCCAGTACGTGATGCGATACTTCAGTACTGAACACATACAGTCTCAAAAAACTTTACTGGTGCCCCTGAATGTAAACAACTCTCTGAGTCAACTGTGACAAAATCTGGGACACATTCTTGAGGCAATCTTATCTAGAAACAAGACCATACAAAAGGGAAATCAGCCCTCCAATCCTGGTCTTTCCATTCTTTCCTCATCAAGGCACTGGTCACCAGACATGCCAATCTCATGAAGAGAGAAAGCAACAAAACAGCTGCCAAGGACTTGCGTGGTTGTTCCATCAGCTGTGAACAGAGGACTCAGCTATAAGCAGCTGTAAGCACTACACACAGTTATATATCACTCTCTTTTGGGAAGTCCTCGATGTGTTTACCTAGGCATATTCAATGCTGGATGGACTTATGTCCAAGGCAAACAGTTTCTTGTGGCTTATGGTGTGAAGTACCTTGGCTCACTGATGTACACTGTTCTGGGTGCCTTTGCATGAACTTACTATGATGGTCCTTCATTTATTCACAGTTCTTCATTTGTTCATTTACAAATTAACTACCTATGCTCTATTCCAGAGTCACGTACCACCATTTTCCCTATTCCTAAGAGTTACTCACACAAAACAGGTGTTACCACCACAGAAATGAGGACCAGCCTAATACTTTCTTCAGTTATAGCTAACATTTTCTCAACAATTCCATTGTGATTCTGCAGAAGACAAGGTTTAGCCAAAACTTTGCTCAAAGCTCTCATTCAACAATGTTAAGTCTTCATATCCAGCATTTCAGAGTTTATGATGAGGTTTTAACATCGCAAACCTGTGACTTCCTTCTCACACCACACAAGCACCTAATTGGACACTGTTCTTCCAAAGTTTGCTATCTGGAAATGAGTATAGCATCACATTATTTTCCAGGAGGTAATCAGAATTATTTCAACCCCATTTCCAGAGGGTAACCACAGACTGAAAAAGTAATTACAGAAGATAATTACTATTAAAAGGAAACATGTATGGCTTTATTAGTCTTAAATATAATACTACACAAATAGCCATAATTTGAAGATCAAAATTTTTGTACAGAAACACAGAAAATACAATATTCCTGCTTTGAAGAATTTAGCTTTTGAATTGGCATTATAATACACTTTTTTGGTAAACATATTCAGGTAACATTCCCTGCCTGTATTTATGGTCATGTTGTTATCTGTGACCCGTTTTTCTTCTGTATTCTAAAAAACATATATTTGGGAGTTTCCTATTCTTTTCTCATGTGCCATTGAAGTGTTAATGCTTTGGGTTACTTAATGCTGGTAGGGACTTCACACACACATTTACTCCTTCAAGCTCAGATGGTTAAAAACACTCCACAAACAAACATTATTTGCACAGATAACCTGATATATTAAATAAACTTTGAAAAATACAAAAAACCCCAGATTAATAATTTCTTAAGATAAAAGCTTTCATTTGTATCTTGTCATTACATCCAGTGTAATGTCCCCTTTTCAAAGCACATGCAGTAAGAAGACTGAGAAGTTCCCTGTGTTTCATAGTTTCTGTTCTACATAGAACAACTGTAGTGTATCACAGGAAAGGCATATGTAGCCTGATAAAGCTTGGCTCCAACTGCAGCCAAAAGTGTTTTGAGAAAAGCAAGAAAAGCTTTTGCAAACTCCGTATTTCTCCATAATCCTCTGCCACTAGAGTTCAACTATTTCTCACTTGAGCATTTCCTGAAAAGGGATGTGTTTTCTACCTGTAAAGTGATTCTCAAATTTATCTTGAGCTTCTCCAGTCTCGTTTTGAACCCATGTAAAATTTAGTACCTGAAACACAATTTGGTAAGGAGTTACAAGGGATCCCTACTTGTTCATTCTGGCAGTGCTCACCATTAATGAGAAGCTGGGTGCAGTGAGTCACAAAAATGGGTGTGTACATGAGGAATACTAACAATCAAAGCAAAATCATGGACTGCAGTGGAAATTTCAACCCAATAATTTAATAAATATATATAAGCAGCAGCAGCACCCTTATAATGCAGAATCCCTCTTTGAAGGAATTTGCAACTGCTTTCAAATTTGTTCTTAAAGGACATGATATATTTCAACATTTCCAGGCTAGCAAAAAAACCATAAGGACTTAAAAGACTAAACAAGTAGTTTATTAGGTAGTCAGACTAGCCATTGCAGAATTTTAACATTTTGTCTCTACTAATCGTAATGTTTTAAGATTAAAACATTTTGGCTAGCAGGAAATAAAATGTAAAATGAGAATGTCAAGGCTTACAGAAAATCTTTATGATATGAGGGTACGTTGATATTACAACTTTTCCAAAGCATCCCTCACAGGCTGAAAATATTTTGTGAGAACTATTTCTTAGGAGCTGGGGCAAGAGCAACTGAAATAAAAGATTTTTAGAGCTATAAATATAATCATTGAACATTCCTTGCACAGTAAGAAAATGAACTTCAAAGCCTGTGTTCCAGATGTAATGAAGCTCAGAAAGGTCAGACATCAGACTAACTTTGCATTCCTATGAGTCTTGATGTAGATAATTCTTCAACATCAAGACAGCTACAGTTATGAAGAGACTGCTTACAGGGCTCAAAGCATGCATTCTGCAAGACCACTATCTTCGCTAAGAATGTAAAATTTTAAGATCCTGATTAGGAATCTCAGAACCAAAAACAAGCAGGCATGCCTTAGCAAGTGTGCAGTCTTCCCAACACTACTATTCATCTATTTCATCAAATGAGTTAATTAGATTTTATCCTTTTGTTTATTAAAATGCATCCTAGAATTATCCATTAAGATGTAAAGTTCAAATAAACATACTCTCAGAAGAAAAGGAAGAGAGTAGGAGGTTCCCTAGGCATTTCAGTAGAAATATGGGATGCACAGACTTTTTGGTTATAGATTTCAGTGCTGCTTCTACAGCTTGGAAACAAACTAGATCTAGGCACCTGGGAAATGGACTTTTTCTTTGCTTCTCCATCATATTATCACTCTTCGTTCTTTCACTGACTTCTTTGCGTTGATTCTGAATTTCCAAAAAGGTTTGTCTTTCAGCAATTTCCATGACATTCATGAATTTTACCCTTTTAGCTGTACCTCTTATTTAACTTTCTCATCAGGAGAACAAGATGAAGGTAGTTTTATGGGAAATGTGCAATAGTTACTTTGGCTAGGGTTGAAATCTAAACAAGGTCTAATAATGATATTGAAGGGCTTGGCTTTATTCTGATAGAAATTCTAAGTGTTAAAAAATTACGCATACAAATCTTACTATAGAAGTCATAAATCAATACAGCAGCAGCAAATTATTATTAACAAAAAAAACATTTTGGAAAGCAATAACAAAGTTAATTGAAACTGAAGATTTAAAGTGGTAGTGATTTTCAAGACCTACATAGCTCTTCAATTCAAGGGATTACAAAGCACTTCATATACAAACGTAGCAGCCATGTGTAGGGAGTAAGAAGTTCTGACAGTAGTTTTTATCACAGGGTGATGGCAGCTTTGCCCAAGAAACATTTTGGCCAGCAGTTTTCAGTATGGATTTTTTAAAATTCATTATTGAAATCTTCATTTGATACAAATATCCTTGAAGAGATTCCACACCCCTACTAAATATTAGTAATAACTCAAATATATACATTGAGTTAGTAATTTTAGTATTAGAGTCCTGTCACTGAGGTCAGCAACATCCAGATTATAAAATATGTTAACAGAAGGCGAAAATAATTAGTTTTAATGTTTCTGTTAACAATGAATGTATAATGTAATAAATGAAAATCTAATTATGAGATTCTTACATGCTCCTGAGAGATTCTTAATGCATACTAACATTTATTTATTCAGTAAATTTATCCAATTATCTTCTCACATAAGATAGTCCTCTCAGCTTGTGCGCAATTAATAAGAAGATGTAGTGATCTTAATTTCATCTAATTTAAAAACCCATTTGATTAATAGAATTTATCCCCTCTCTCCATCACCTAAAAAGTTTAAGACAGATGACTAATACCAGCATCAACCTCACTCCAGATGAATTCTAAAATGTACCACAATTATGAAGAATGAAAAAAAATAGGGATAAAAGAGATTCAAATAAAAAGATTATGGAGAGACTAAAATAAATCTCTAAGTTGTACAGTCAGCTTGCAGCTGACTGGAAAGAAAAACAATAAATGTGTAAACACAAACATGCAGACAACTTTTTGCATACTTCTCTTAATCTATGAAACATAGACAAATGTTATCAAAAAATGTCAATAATTTTTATTTGATTTTGTTTTTCACTTGAGAAAAGCATTTTTTAATAGAATACTAGAAATAATCCTAAAGGTATTTCTACCTGTAGCAAATCATCCATTATAAATTTAATAATTTTTAAAAACTGAGCTATGTACATCAATCAAAAAATGTTTAAATACAAAATACTTTCAAATCTTTATACAACAAACCTACAGCTCTAAATGATTTCTACAGTCATCACCCTGACTTAACACAACTACAGAAACACAGTTTAAAATTCATCATCTCTGCATATTCAAATAAGACAAAAAAGTACATACTTAACAAAATAAGACAAAAAAGTACATACTTAACAATACCCTATTTCCCAATGGACAGAGGCAGGAATTGAAACCTCTTACTAGCATTTACAAAACCATGGGTTTTAATGAATAGTGTCCACTGCAAAGTTGAAGGAATAGCATTGACATAACACAATTCCCTTGAATACTTGTTTTCCATTCACTGCATACCTATTTTTTTCTTTCTCTTCATTATTCTACACTTCTCACTTTATCATTACAAAGACAGGAAAAGAAAAATCACCTCAAGTACGTCATGCGAGCAGCAATCGGCTTCTGAAGAGTACAAATTTTTTTGTCACTAAGAAAAAAAGGTTTTGTAAAATCACACTAACTATGAACTTCCCTTCTGTTCCAAATAATTCTACAATTTTTAAACCAGTTTCCACTGATATAGCTGAGTCCTGGAAAAAGATATCATAGTCCTTTTAGAAGAAATTTAAAGGAAGTCAACAATCAAGGGCAAGAGATGGTTCTTGTAGGTGAAGTACCTTAGTATATACTGAGTTCACTCCATATTAGACCTCTGAGTCCCCTTCAAGAAAAAGAGCCATTTAAGTTTGACATTGCACCTTTTGGGAAACTAGAAAATTTAACCATCAGGAAAAAACCCAATAGCAAACCACAGTGCACTTCTACTTATTTTGGTGGGTTTTTTTTTGTTGGTGGTGTTTTGGGTTGGATGTTCATTCTTTTGGCAATGAGAAGTAACAGAGTAACAGTCAATAGTTTGAAAATAACACTTCAGGAATATTCAAAAGAAAGAAAAGCTGGAACATGTTTAACATCTACACTTAACTGTGTAGATGATGGAGCTGTTACAGAATTGCTGTCCTCAAATATCAAATAATTTCAAGTTTTTGGTGTTGTTATAGCTAAATGAAACATGGATTCTCAGACAGAAATTACAGCTGTATAATGACAAAGAGAGCAACAAAACTTACATCCTGACATCAGAGTGATCTACTTTAAGGTTGAAACAGCAGAACCTTTCTCAATATAACTCTTTAATGAATATTATCACGTTGGTATTTTCTTGGCATTTATAAATAGCTGTTCACAGAAAACTATCACAAACATGAGTTAAAAAAAACATACACTTGACTAGAAAATTGGGTATTAGTTACACTTCTGATCACAAGATTTGCCAGGGGCTTTATTTAACCACCATTCAGGCCAGTCAACATTCCACATACTTCTGAAGCTTTCAAATATGTTTGTTTATACAGATTATGATACCAGTGGTAACTACGATGAGTCACCTTGTTTTTCCTAAAGTAGAACAAGCTGTTATAATCACTTAAATACTGAACTGGATGACACAGGTATTCCCTTTTCATCTTAGGTGTTTCTGGTGATATTAGAAAATTTCTTTGTTCCACAGAACTGTCACATGTGAGGTTCACAGTAAATTCAGAATTTGGGGTCTTTTAAGTTAAGGTATTTATACCACCTCAACATGCCAGTTAGTTACTTAGCAGTTCACTTAGGTAGATGATTTGGAATGTGGAGAAAGTCACAGTCTTGACACCTGTAAGGTGGTTAGAAGTGAGGTAGTTTTAAAGAGAGACACCTACATTTCAAAAAAGGCTAGTAGGGGTTTTCCATGTTCCCAAGTAGAAAATAATCTTCTGAGGAACAATCTACTTCTCAGAACTCCAAAACCCAGTATTAATCAACTTACTAATTTATTTAACATGAGCAAAGAAGACTTTTACTTAATCGGAGGACTTATCACTAGAAAAAGCTGTAAGAGCACAGAAGCATGAGTGTATCAAACCAGATTCCTACGTTTTTAGTAGCAGGGGAACTTTCCTCCTCAAAATAAAGCAACAATATGAAAAAGTGACACTTCATATGAGTGGGAATTCAGCTGCACAGAAGAGTATTTTCTCCACAGTTCTTAAGTTTAAAAGCAAATATAGAAGAATTGCAAAGTTAGTCTTTTTATTAAGTAAAAGTGCAAACTAAAATTATGATATGCAAGACTGATTTTCAAGAGTTTCTACTGAACATATGAAATCCCCAAGTCTTAGTAAATCTTACCACAGTGAAAGGCAGGATTCTCATTAGAAAGAAACCCGTAATGACTCACGTTAGCATTTTATTTTGACTCAGGAGATCAGTTTCGAACAAGTTTCCTGGTCCTCCCCACTTAAACAGCTTTGATTTCCACATTGTGGAGTCATCATCTCAGAGTCTGCAAACTGAATTCCTTTTTGAGAACCCAACAACCCCTACAATGTGCTCTAACCACCCTTGGGCCTGTTCAGCTGAACTAGAATTAATCAGAAGTCAAGCCCCTTAAAGTCATTGTGGATATCAAGTCCTCTGACCCATCTTATTTGCTCTAGAATTACCCCTATTGTTTCACATAATCAGTTAGAAATCACACTTTTTCAGTCCTTACGCAATGCTATTTCTTCAGTAGTATCACCACTGCAATTTAGTAGTTATACATAAAAATTAAAAGCTTTAATAAATTTGTTCCTATGATTAAGTTAACAACATTTTAACTGATTATTACTTGTAATTAAAGAATATTTAGAGCAAAGAAGGTTCATCCTTTGAGTAGGTGACTAGGTAGCACAGTCAGTTAATGAACTAATCTCTTCCTTAAAGAAAAATGTATAAAAAAAAATAAATCCAAAATTAAAGACACATTACAAACTTAACCTGAACAACTTTGATTACTGTCAATAGTTTTACATTACCTCATAGTTTACCACAGCTAATATTCTAAATTTATAAAAAGTAAGGAAAAGGTGTTACAGAACATGAAAATAAGACTGCTTGTAAACAGGCAAAAAGTCAACCATAGTTTCTTTCTCCATATGAATGGAACTGTACATTTGTATAGACAATATATTATACACATAGAGTATGAAAGACTGAGAAGAGACAGTAGTAAGAAAAAAATATGTAACAAACATAGATGTGCATGACTGCTCTCTATCCAAACTTCATAAAAACTATTATTGAAGTCATCTTACAAGATGATTTTCTTTCAACTGAAGAAAAAAACCCATGAACAGGTTCAGAGTTTAAGCGTTGCTACTGTACACTATAAAATCCACATTCTTGCTATGAAATGAATAATTATGTTTGCTTGTCTCTACAGGATTGTAGAAGAAATACCAAACTTTCATGTTGTTACTGCATTGATAATGGGAAAAAATTACTACCAGAATTAAGTCTGTAACTTCATTTAAACAACGAATTTATACTTCAATTTGTTCTTTGTAAGCAGAAAGCTAGTCATTCCTCCTACATACACCTCCTAGATATTAACACTGTCATACCTTTAGATCTTTATATGTTTTTTAAAGACACTTACTGTTCTAAGAGCTGATCGTATTTTCTTAAAGAATCCTTTTCAGCAATAACTGCTCTTTCTTTTTCAGCAACAGCATTATCTCTTGCTTCTCTCAAATTTCTAAAGGAAACAAAAATTATTCTGTTAAGAATCTGTTAGAAAAAAGACTGCTTTGCTTCATTAATTACTGTACTCTGAACCGAACTTCAATACTACATTCTTCAACTCTCAAGGAATGACAGAGGGGTCTGTCTATCTATTCAACTATTTATTACAGAGGCTTTACTTCAGGTTACTTTCATATATACCAGCAAAGCTTCCAGCTCTGAAATTCTAAAAAAAAATATTATCAAATCACCTATTCATATGTGGAAACATATAACTCTAATTATTCTAGAATACTAGAACTAAAAATTACTAATTTTTTGCAGGAATTGACTAAATTCCAATGACTTTGCTTGGTACTTTGCTAGTAACTGCAGGACTGCTGTCCACCTATCTGAGATGATTCACAACTTTTATGATAGAGCAAGAAAAGTTTAGGTGAGCACAGGAATCCTACTTCCACATACAACTAATTGTCTAGTTACTCTGATAGATAGGTTATTGCATATCATTGCTATCTCCTGGGTTCTATTGCTGGCAACATATTTGATCTGCAAAGAACCATAAAATAAAATTTTATTACAATTAATTGATACTTTTTCTTCTTTTTTCAACCAAGGATCAGTCAAGATGTTCAAACTACCTCAATTATTATTTCACTGACTCAAATGAGAACAGCATGACATTGAAAATAAAACATACCGTATTTGTGTTAAAAAATTGGGACTAGTTATTAATTGTCTGTTATGCTGCAAGCAGGCTACAGATTAACACTGCAGTAGACTGTACTGAGGGGAAGCCCTGCTTAGATACTGGATATAACCTCTGAGTCTAATATTTAGTGTAACACAGCACCAGCCAATTTGCTAGAGCTAACAGTGGTTGCAGAGGATCAGACATCTGTGTTATGACTGTTTTTAAGGATTTTACTCTACTGCTGGTTTGCTTCTATGATGAACATCCACTAGCATTTGGAACATATTAGATGATCTTAAAGATTCCTTTCAATTTGGTTTTATCTTTTATCTAAAAGGAATCCTATTCATATGCTACAAATGTGAGCAAATCCAAGCACAGCTGCAAGGCAAGCTAAAACCATGGCTAGCAGCAATGACTAGGGGGTTTCACTTCAACACCACATTCTTCATCTAAACTAAACTGCTAACGTGGATGCAACCAAGATTTTCCCACTGAAGTTTTTTTTTTCCCCCTCCCCACAGCAGCTTTCTGACTCAAGTCAAAGTGAAATTAAAGTCTCAGGTCAGTTTCGAAGAAAAGTGAAAAGTCAAGATATAAAAGAAATAGAAAATCATTAAGCCCATGTAAATGTTAACCTAGGTCATTGTATCACACTAAAGATAAATAATTTTTGGTTTAAGGACTATTTTCTAGGATAAAAGTTATCAGTGGCACTTTTCTGAATTGAATTTTCTGAATTGAAAGTAATTCATACAAACCAGAAAAAGTTATTTAGAAAAAATTAACATCAGAATTATGTAGCAGTTAACTGGCTATTAAAGAAAGATAACAAAATTTTCTTTAAAAATTGAGTAACTAGAGTTATCCCACTAGTGGTAGTGGCATAAAAATTAAACAGTAGGAGAGATATAGAGACTCATTTAGAGAATAAACTACTTTGATTATGTGCTGAACAATTAATCAATTGAAAATGCAATAGGTGGAAAAAGGATTCAAGTGAGATACTATTCAACCAACTATACGACAACCACAGATGTGATGCAACTTCTGTTGGAATACTCTCTTTCTACAGAGCCAGGGAACACACCAGTGATGCTGCCAGTTTTGGGTTGTGTGATTGCCATTCCAAAGAAGGTGAAGCACCTACCCAATGGCTGCACATAGGGGCCTTTATCATGTATCTAGCCAGCCTATCACACAAGTGAAAGTAACCTTCTGAAATGGGACAGAAATACTATCTAGAGGATCAAGAATGGGCATGGGGGAAAAAAATGGTGGGATGAGGACAGGGGAGGCAGCAGGTCACGGGCATCTTTATTAGGTTTTCAAACAAACATCTTGGCAACTGCCATTTATTGCATTTTGTCACCTCCCTAAACTGTTCTAGAATGCACAAACTAGATTCCAGTCAGATTTAACCAAGTCAGAAAAGGTGCTCAGGGAAAGCATCTCACATGCTCAAAACTACTAAATTGTGTTTGATCTATGGGAGCAGGCTACAGCTAATCCAATGTCAAACCTCTTGCAGACATTCACATGCCCTGTGAATTCACTCATGCTTGCTAATGCAAACATAGCCCATGCTTACAACAACCATACAAGTGAAACTGATGCCAAAAAAATTAGGCATGAAAGCATCATGTTTTTATTAGTGGCCCCATCCCATTTTAGTTTCTTGAACTCATTCATCCAAGTGTAAAGTAAGTGCCAATAAATTCAAAGGAACTATCAGGCACATCAGGCTTGGCAAAGTGGCAAAGAATATGAGCAACTGAGTATTAGATTAGCTTAGCTGTAATACCATTCCATGCCTTGAGCAGGAGGATGAAACCAGCATCTTAACTTTATTTTCAGCCACAAACAGCATCACATCACATTACACAAATTCACTGCAAATTGTTTTGCTCACAATTTGAGGTTCCATATGTCTTACCATTGAGGCAGACTGCCTTATGATGGACTTTTTTAGTATTTTATAGGAAGAGCATACGCTAGAAAACTTTTTTTTTTTTAACATGTAGGCAAATCTAAGGGATTTGCATTTCAGAAGTAATTATTTCAAAATGAGGAACAAAACTTCTGTAAAGCAGTTCCAGATACAAATGAACTATCTTTCAGTAGCTTTCTCAATGATATACAGACCCTTGTCAAATTTCCACAAGGAGTTCATGTTTAATTTCATACTTTGTAATTCAAAATAGATTTGCATACAGGAAGCGGTGTGGATATATATGCATGTGCATGTATTTTACTCACATTTGCAAAACTACACAATGATGTAATTGTTTTTTAATTAGAACCTTTCCGTTGACTGAAAGACAGCAGAAGTCATGTTCTTTTTCCACTCTTCCCAGCATTAACAAAACTACCTATTATAGGAACAGATGCTGATGCCACAAGTATCTTTTTATTACTGTCATTTCCTTCTCCACATGACACGTTCAGGACATCTACAGTGAAGTTAAATTAGTAAACACTCCTCCCATTTTAAAGGAATAAAATGGGCAAAAAATAAGCTAAAAAAGAAATTTAGTGCCAAAGGTCCAAATCTCTTCAATCCCTAAAGGGTTATGCATGTGCATGTAATTCCATAGTATTCATCTAGATGGCACACATACAAACTCAGTATGCAGGTCTTTGCAAGACTAGAATCTTCTTCAAAAGAGAATTTTAGAGTAATTTACAGGAAATCAATGCTTTTTTTGAATCACAATGCTCTAAAAAATCTCAATTAGATTTATTTCATAAAGGCTTAAGTTTTCTTTTTTTTCGTTTTTTTCTGCCTTATTTTCTGCATCAAAACTTTCTCTTCTGGATTCCCAGAACAGTTTCAAGACTGCCCCTATAGCATGACAGGTAAAATGCCATCCTGTATTAATTAACTAATACTACACATCTGAAAAAACTTCAAACCACCAGTGTTTATGTAGAACAGGAATTTTAATAATCCTTTTCAATAATAACAAATAATTTTTAATAATCCTTTTCAACTGATCATGTTGGATCTCCACCATTTAGTAATAAATACAACAACATATACTTACTGTACAAGTATAATTTCATTTTAGTTTTTACAAGATTCCCATCAGTTTTACAACTGAACTTAAATTCTTACATTTTGAACACCTCTTAAAGAGCCAGTCAGCTAGGATGACACCTAAGCACAAAACAGTGCTTGGTCATTTCTCATTTCATAACCAGTTAGGTTATTGCCTACACCTCACCTACCTGTTTTCACGTTCATACATCTCTTTTGAAGTGCTTCTTAGTTGCTCAATTTCTTGATTTGTTTTCAACCTTATTTGTTCCAACTCTTCATGGAGTCTCTTTTCATATTCTGCTTTATAGTGGTCTCTGTAAATAAATATATTGCACTGGTCAAAATATCAAAACTTAAGGTACAGCTTTACAAGAGCAGAGTTCTTCTTGATTTTAAATTTTATTTCAATCTTCAGTCATTTATCTTTCAAGGACTTAAAATACTTAGCAGCCTATGTTGACACATAAATTAGAGAAAAATCAACCAGGAATAAATAATATTTAACTGTGAATAAACAGAAGTTTTCTGCATAGAGATTTAAACTTTTAAAAATAATTTAATATTGATTGATTGATATTGAATCACATAACATTAACATTCTTCCAGAAATTCTTTGCCAGCCTCTACTCAAGTGCTTATACTGTGTAACCACTTAACTCCTCACTTTCTTCTTCATCACCACTGGGTAAGGATTGATCAACTTACTGACTTGCAATGCTGCCATGCCCCCAGAAGACTTTTTTGTGTACTATTTGCACCTCATATGAGAGAAAAAACATCACAAGAAACATTGAAGATTAAATGCAGTGGAGATTTGTGAAGTCAAAAAACCCCAAGATTTGAGAATATATCCCATCAATGTGACATAAATTATTTAAACACAAAGTTTTTAAGCAACAGATACTAGAAGATATCAGGACAAAAGAATTTAATTTCAGAGAAATACTGACATCTTTTTCTAACTTTGGAAGCTCACGACAGATTAGGGAATCTCGTAATGAATCTCTCCTACAAAAATAGGGTTATGTAGTAAGTGCTTAATAGTTAAGCAATGTAAAGATTTTATAGCATCTAGTTAATGTTCAAGAATAATCAATCAGCAATAAAGCAACTGGTAAAAATCACAGGTTTAGACACAAAAGCATATTATGAAGACAATGTGCATTTACAACTGTAAAAGGTTTTAGACTTTGTTTGATTTCCAATCATGTGATAGCCCGTAACTTTTAGAAATCTGTATTTGAGCTGGTCAAAAACTCCCTCACGTTAACTAAAAGCTGCAAAATATTAAAATGGAGAATGCTTGCTGTCCAGGTTTTCCTGTTTTCTTTTTATTGAGACACTGAATTTCAGTTGACCTTTCAAGGTGAAAGTAAACTTATTTCTTCTCCTTCCTCAACTGTGCCACACTATAGCAACTACTGTATGAAGACCTTTTACACAATAAAGAGGTTTATCATAAAAAACCCAAAAGAACATGATTTCTTAAAACACTATTTCAGAGTAAGACTTAAAATTTTATTTAAAATACAGAAGTTCTGGAAGAACATAGTTCTGAGATATAAACACGCAAAACAAATTTTAAAAACTTTGAATGACTGCACTGAAAGGAAAAATAGTATTTAAAATTCTTCTGATATGGGCTGGAGCTCCCTAACTGATCATTTCAAGAATGCCCTCTTATTTTCATTTAGATAACAATTTTTGTTTTAGTTGTCTATCAGGAGAGTCACATTAGCACACTTCCTCTTAGTTATACAGGACACAAGATTTATGGATATGAACTGAAAAAAACCCCTCTGTTTTATAATTATCTGAGTAAACCTAAGAGAATAATTGCCATAAACTCCCAATGCTGAAAGTTTACTTCCACTACTATGGTCTTATATCAAAGGTTTAAAAAAATGTTCATGATCCATACTATGACCCAAGAAGACTGTTCTGCTTCTAGTTACATAAGTATGGATTAGCTTTCTGAAAAATAAAATTAATTAAATGGGATTTGTGCAAGAAACAAGGGAAAACAGTCAAATAACCTGTCTACTCATAGAAGTGAACACACAATAACTTGCCTGGATGCAACATATTTTTCATACATTTCTTCCCTAGCTTTTTTGGCATCCTCTAGCTGAATCTGGAGTCTTTCAAGACGATCTTCTTCATGTGCACAGCGAACACTGAGCTCCATGTTCTGGCGATTAAGATAATCTTTATCTTTTTGCAACAAGTTGAGGGATTGTTGTATGGTTGCCAGCTATAAAAGGTATTAAAAAGAACACTTTTAACACGAATTTCAAGATAAGTATTTAACCTATGTACACATATTTGCAATTTAACTTCAGCTCTCTTCTGTGAAATCACCTGAACCAAAAGACTTTATTTACACTTTGGTTTAAGTAAGCTGATGAAGCTTTAAGCTGAAAAAAGACTTCATTAACATTATGATTTTATGAGTTTTCATTATTTATTTCCAGTAGTTGGCACCTGAAGAAAAAGGTCTTTTCATCTACATCAGTATCTAAATAGTACTGAAGCACTGAATAGCAGCAGTACTGAATAGTGCTATGTCAGAAATACTAATGGACAATCTTGGTGCCAACCTACCACAATGTCTATGACATTCTCAAAACAGAAGTGAAACATTTAAGGGCACCAGGGTGATTACTGCACTATACAGAAATGGTAAAACTGCTAGTTCTGGGGCTGATGCATGGCATGATTCTTGTGGATGAGGCAATGCTCCAGGCGCGCCCCAAGGGCAAAGAGCTGGTGTTGCTAAAGAAGGCTGAACTGGTGCCAAACTAGAAACAAGAGTAAGTTGAGAACAGCCGCCTTTGTCATCAGATCAGTCATGTTTACTACACCAAGAAGTAGTGTGAGACAGAGTAGTCTCCATCCATTCAAAGTGAACACAGTTAGAGAACAGCCAAAGAGCATAGGGGCACTGTTGCAAGGTGGGCCAAGTCCATAATCATGATAACAAAACACAGTTTCATCCCCTTAAAGAATTTTGACATTTAAGCTCCTGAGGATGTCACATGCCACGTTAAAAGAATGATAATTGATAACTTATCAGAAACACGTGTCCTAAAGCTATAAAGACATCATGTACATGGTTTAGATAGAATTCACCTTTTCTAAGTCATAGAAGAACTAAAGGTTACTTAAGGAAGATACTGGAGACAAAGACACTGAGCAAGTAGCTAAACAGATGAAAATTCATACAAAAACAGCGCTCTTAGAGGCATGTGCCTCTCCATCAGCCCCCTTGCTGAGCACCATACTCAGGGTGAGGTATAAATGCCTGTTCTATACTTCATTTAAGAAAAAAAAGTAAACATGCTCTCTCTCCACATAACGTTATATGTATATCCATAGTGAACACACATAACAGAGGACTACACAAAGAAAGCAAGCAGTTACTGCTCCTATAAATACTCCTCCTCTGGAACTGATGCCTTAGGTTTTAACTTTTATATTTTTCAAATCCTTTATTGCCTAGCGTGCAGCTCTGAAGTTTCTTGTGGCCTGCTGGCTTCTGTTCTCTCATCCCAGCTAGACATAACAAAGCCTCTCTGGGCCTGCTCTCCAAGGACACCCAGGCTGTCCTGGGCCCAAAAATGAGTAAACCAACATCTTAGAAGGGGGCTGAGCTTGGGGACATGACATCATTAACTGAAGATTTAAGTGGAAAATTAACTCTGATATGCAAATGGACCAAACTGATAAAGGGGTGAAGAACTCATGACTTGGGGTCCATCTTGGGTGTTGCCTTTGGCCTGCCCAAGGTGTACCATTGAAGGCCCTTCAAATAAATACCTACCTTTATTCCCTCATCCCTGTCTAGTCTCCGGTTTTTTTAGGTGGCCTCACAGGCATCAGAACAAATAGTGTGTAAAAGCATCCAATTGGACGCTCTTCCAATCCAGGACTTGATACTGTATCAGTATACACAAAAACCAGCATAGACCTTCCAGGAGATTTAAGTAATCACACAGTTTGAAGCGGAGTTTTAGTTTAAAATAGTGCTACTTTTATTCAGTCTTTGATTAATTTACTATGAAGTTAATGAAAAAAGCTATTGTTGCTGCTATTCTGCAGTACTTGACGTGTACATACAAACTTGATGTACAGGACAATACTTTTTTGGGCATTGTTGTATGCTGAGAACAACCTTGACTTTTGACGTCCTCTTCCAGTGCTAGACTGAGGAATAAAGAGACTAACAAAGCCTTCAGACTGATACCAAAGAGATAGTGTCTAATAGAAACTCAGTTTTATCCCTAATGTTGCTGAAAATCTCTACAGCTACCGGTAAAATTAGGCAGAGCAATGCTATCTTTAAAGTGGCAATTATAGCCACTATTTCATCTGTAACATTGTAATTTACACCATGTCTCCTGGATACTCTCAGGAGTAGTCTGTCTCATTTACTCAGCTGCTAAAGTGTTAACACTCAAAGATCTTCCATATGATTCTTGCGGGGCTCTGCTTCCCTGGCTGAACCCCTGTCTGCCCATGGGAAGTGGACAATTAATTCCTTGTATTGCTTTGCTTGTGTGTGCAGCTTTTGCTTTGCCTATCAAATTGTCTTTATCTGAACTCATGAGTTTTCTTGACTTTTATTCTTCTCATTCTCTTCCCCATCCTACTGGGATGGGCAAACAGCTGTGTGGGGCTTACTTGCCAGCTGGGGTTAAACCATATCAAGCATACTCACAGCATTCATCTTCCACTGGTAAATTTTCCCCTGGGGCCTCCCAGGTTCCTGAGCTTATTGGCAGAGTTCAGTCTGTCTTTGCTTCAGCCTTCTAAGTCACATACCTAGGAAAATGGCATGTGTGTAATGGCTAGGAAAAAATGGGAAGCACTTGGCCAGTGTTGAGGGAGATAGCCGATGCTGCTGTGAGGCTGACCAGCCGTTTGAAGTATCACAGCAAGTGATCAAGGCTTCTGATTACCAGAATCCTCCTTCAAGGAGAAGCACTCAGTTGGGTTGGTAAATCTAATCTCAGTCTCTGCAACGATTATGAAGCAAATCCCGCTGGAAGCTATATCCACGCATACGGCGGAAAAGGCGACTGGAAAAAACTAGTAGGAATTTACCAGGGCCAAACCTAGCAAACCTGACAAAAACATTAGGTCTATCTAACATAGAGATGTTCGATAGGGGGACCACTGTCCATGTCATTTACTTGACCTTTTGCATCACTTTCAGCCACCTCCCATAACAGCTCTATGGAAAAACTGGCAAAATACAGATCAGATAGACAAATGTCAAGTGAACAAACTGAACATGGGACAGAAATGTGTCCTGACAGCAAAGAAGGCCAAGTGGCTACAAGGCTATGTTAGGAACAATGTAGACACTGGGTTAAATAAAATTATTATCCTGTGTTCCACACTTGTGAGACTATATTTGGAGTGCTATGTCCCATGACACGCATGTCCTAAAGACATGCATTAGCATACTGGAGCAGGACCAGAAGAGCTCTACCAAGATGGTCATGAACTGCAGCACATCATGTACAATGGGTTAAGAGAAATATTTGGAACTTTTTACAGCCTTCAGAAGAGAAATCTGCTTGGGGAAAATATTGTTATCTGCACCTATCCAAGTGGAACACATAAAGAGAGCCAGATTCTTGGCAGTACATAATGACAGGACAAGATGCACTGAGAAAAGCTGCAGCAACTGATTAGTTTTTACAAATGCATTTTCACAAGAGGGCAGACAAACACTGGAACAGATTGTCCAAAAGGCTGTGGAATTTCCATCCTTGGAGACATTAAAAACTTGACAAAGCTCTAAGCAACTTGACCTAATCTTGCTCTGCACTGCATGGGCGGGTGGGAGCAGCTGGTCTCTCGAGACCATTCTAATTAAATTATTCCATGATCCTGACAAACTTGATTAGACAGAGAATCAAATTCCCAAGGTGAAGAAATACACAATTACTAAAGTAAGAACTCTATGTTTACCTCTTTTGCTAAGTCATTTCTTTCTTTAGTTTGTGTTTTGTATGACACCTCCAGTATTTCATGTTTTCTTCTGAGTTCTGACAATTCATGCTCAAATACATCACGTTCACTGTGAAAGCAAAGTGAAACTATTAGATGCATAGTGTAATGACCAAGATTCCTCTGCCTTTTTAAGTTCTCAGCCTTTTTCTAGTTCACGACATTGACTTCTTCCAGCCAGTCACTCACAGAACAACTGGTGATAATCATACCTTTTATAGTTATTGACACCTGCAATAGTATAATATTATGTGAAACAATTTAAGTTATTTAAATATTCAGAAACAAAGAAAATTCTGCAATACTCAAACTCCCATCCTTAACTATTTAATTCTCCTCCTATTATTCTTCTTTAGTGTAACTTTGGGCTATACATTTCTCCTCTTAGCAATGAAGTTTAAGCACCTTTATCTGTTGTTTTAGCTTTAGAAAGCTTCTGATGCTGTTTCCCATAACATACTCTTTAATCTTTTGCAGACATGGAAGTCCAATGGAGAAGTGAAGCAACTTCATTCCCATCTTCCTAACAGAAGAGAAAGCAATGTATACTTGCTTTCAGTAGGTACTCTCTCCTGCATACAGTCCCTTGACACCAGAGTGGGTTGTCACATTTAAAATATACATGACACAGCTGCAAAAACTATGCTGGTGTCCTGAGCAAGAGTGCTTTCTGCACGCGCAAAGAAGCACCGCTACGTCTCCTCTCTCACCCTGTCAGCATAGTGAAATGAATGAGCCAGTATGAGCTTGCAGTTTAGAAAAAAATCTAACCAATATTATATTAAGCATAGCATAGCTTTAGAACTGAGACAACTTGTAGAACAGCAGAACTAGAAGATTTGACAGTGTTTTTTAAAGGCAGAAACAAGTCTGGAAGTGATTTACTCCTGCAGTGCTCCCAAATATCCTCATGCAGTTATGCCAACAGAGCTCTCCCCTCCCCTTCGTCTGTGCCTACCCAGCTGAATACAACCTACTCTCTCAAATACAGTTTTGGCACGTTCATTCATGCTTTTCTCAACTCAAGACTATTTTAAATGTACACTGTTGAACACTGAGGCCATTCACAAGAAAGTTATTACAATCCACTTATTAAGATGCAGTTGCACATGGGAAGCAAACCATAGCATCAATCCATCCTGTTTGCAACAAGATGCCAGACAGATTCCAAGGCTGTTTTAGTACATATAGCTGTGAACCAAAAATGCTGTGAATCCAGGAGACAGATTCTCCTTCAAATGACTTAGTGGGCAAAGTCATTCGTGTCAGTAACTATGCCTGAGTTCACTCCATACAAACAACTAAGCAGCTGACAGGGTCTTTTCTATTCATAATCCCCATTTGTGAATCTGTTTCACAACAAATGTGCCAAAGACCAGATTTCTTGCATTTCTTGCAAGCACACTAAAAAAGCCATTTGGAAGCTGGACTATGAAGTATATATCTATGAGTATATTTACAAGAAGTCTATTTTCACTATTTTGCAATTGCTTTTTGCAAGATGGATATTCAAAGCATTGGCTATTACCGTACAATCTGCATTTTAAAAAAGCTAGACAGTGGAACTTCCTGCAGTTAAACCAATTCTCTAAGGTAATCCTAAGATTATCTGACAGTTCTCATAACAGCCCTTTCAAATTTATGGTTTCAAGGATATCTTAAGTTGTAAATATTAATTCCCAAGGTCCTGCCTTCCTAATTCATGCTGTAGGCAGCACAGAGTAGAGCATAAGGCCTTTTGTTAGATCACTGCTTTTAAACTACGAATAAAAAAAGAGTACTTGTTCCAAGATGCTTGCCATCAACAGCTCCCACTTCCTTAGCTGCAACGAGACTGCTAGGCTCTTTTGAAAACACAGTAAATCTGAAAATATAAACTTTTAGGAAGATAATTTGACGCCCTGGTTTTCCGAATGTTGTTCACTTTATGTCTGCAATATACTACAGCAGGTAATTGAACCATTAGTGTAAGAGGTAAGGAAAAATATCTTTGTGTGCATAAGTCAAAAATAAAACTAAGAACTCTAGTCAATCAGGGTTGATCTTTATTAGCATTTGTATGTTAGTTGAATGTTATAGAATGAATTATAGAGATACTTACCCTTTTACTTTATCATAGTTCTCTTGTCTGTAATCACCTTGCTGAATCAACTGCTTGGTATCAGCCAGTTCCAGTGTTAAACGCTGGCATCTGACCTCAAGCTCAGACCGACTCCTCCTCTCGTCTTCATAGCTCTAGGAAGTGAGACATTTTGAAAGGATTACAGCTACACTGACATTTACTTAAAGTAATTACCAACTAAGTTTTGTGAAAACCTCTTATGAATATTCCGGTGGCAATGCTTTCATTTGTCTCAGTATTTAGAAATTTAGTACATCACAAAGTAACCAGCTATATTGATACTCAACTTATATTCATCTTATTACAAATACTTGATTAATGTAGCTATTTTTTCCAGTGCATTTGTCCATTAGCACAACTTCCAAGACCAGTAACCCTCATATATACAGCTGGTGGTCTGCAAACCTATACTAGGAGCACAGAAGTCACACCACCTTTACAACAGTTTCAAACAAGTGAACTTGTGAAGATACTTGCTAGTCGATTTGAAAACAAAGAAAGAGGATGGTTTGTTCAGCAAGTTTAGCAACATCTGTCTTTATGTGAAAGATTTCAGCCAGTTACTCCCCAGTTGTAGCTATTGTATCTGATAACTTATGTTTGCTGAAGCATATCCTGGAAAGCTTTGGTGGAAGAAAAAATAAAATAAATTAAATTAAAAAGTTTACTTAATGGTCCATCAGCATTAATTTCCATTTTCTCTTCTTTTTCCCCCTCATATACTTTTACAGATTATTCTGGAAACTAAAACAACAGAAGCAAAGCAAGAGAACACCCAGAGAGTATCCATCTTTTCGAACACCAGGTATTCCTTTTGAAGACCGACAGATTTCCTAATCACACTCGTTCCCTCCAACTCTCCACAGAAATAGCAGACTTTTATACCTTAATCCCCAATCTAGACTCGATTTTTCAGTTTTCTACTAGGTAGGTAGTTATTTCACAAACTCACTTTACTTGTCCTAAATATTGTACTACTTAGTAATTTATTCACAAGAATGACCAAAATAATAATGCTCATTCACTTATAATACAAGGTAAAGCTGATGGACTGCAAAAAGAGTTGCTTATTAAAAATTTGAGAGTACCCCTGGGCATCTAGACTTTTTCCATTTTCTATTTCTTAGAATATTTCCAAAAAGATTTCAGTTGTTTATTCCTGTGATTGATAGTAAGCTCAATAATGGATGCTTGATACACAATAATTGTATCTGGCTATTATGAATGGACATCACAGTATTATTAACTGAACACAACCTTAAAATGTCACTACTAAACCAAGAATGTAGCCACTGCAAATTACATTTATTTTGCAGTAAAAGACACTGTATGAGTACATAATTTTTCAAAATTGCTGAAAGCTATGTTTTATACCGTTATAGGAGGATAACTGCCTAGATGGTTTTTAATAGACAAGAAAAGTTTAGGGCAACAGCATATTCGAAGTGTATGACACAAGGACACTGATAAACTTCACAGACATCATCAACTGAAAGACTGACAGAATGCCTTCTTGAAAACACATGTCTAAATACTTGTAAGACACTACAGAAAACACCCTAATCTACTAAACATACTGTAACTATTCTGTTGATAAAAAATATTTTTTTTTTTGTATTTTACAGACCTACTTATCTTCACTTTTACTAAAATCACTTCAGGTCACAAATCACAAAAAAATTGCAACACCCATAAAGTTTTCATGAGGACTCTGGATGGTCTACCATTAAAAACACATCATCTAAAGACATGATTGTTATTCATCCTAACACATACTGGTATATATGGTTTATGTTTACCCTAATTAATGGATATACAGCAAGCAAACTAACAGGATAAAACCCTCTCTTCTTTAATCAGTTCACATGTCATTATTTAGATAGACGGCATTATTATAATGGTAAAGTCTCTGTCAGATATTTTTAAAAGGTGTTGTGCACAAGTTATTTAAAGTTTCAAATATGTAACATAATGGTGTAAGTACCCTATTATGCAGTGCAACATGACTCATCTTGCAATAGGAAATGTTGGTAAGGGCACTTAACTTTTAAGTGCAAATTGAAAGATTAAGCTTAGAATACAATTCTTCTGTGGATATCCCATGCCATTCTGCTGGTAATACCATGCTGGAATTCACACACCCTTCACTGAGTGTGCTACTGAAGCTCCTACAGTATTACCCATTGAGTAGCTAGAAGACAACTACCAAAAGTATAAAATTAAACTGCTTGACCTCTGGACAAAGTTGTCATAGACAGCTTTAAAGCAACAATTAACAGAATAGCTAAATATCTGCAAAATCAGTTCCTTCTAATACCTGAGACCTAAACCTACTTTTGAATTGTATTTAATCAGTTAATTAATGTCACTGTTAATTAATTAATCAGTTATTAATGTCATGTTAATGTCATGTAACAATATGGTAATTCCAGGGAAGGTAAGTTGAATCCTGCTTTGGAAAAGTGATACTAAGACCTATCTTAATTATAAGGGTTTGTTATGTTTGTTTTTTCAAGATTTAATATAAGTCCTGAAGAAACACTAATTATACTGCACAGGTCACTGTTTTTCATCTACCTAATCTTAAGGTGTTGAAGTAGTATTTTAATCACATGAAGAAATGTGACAAAGCAAGCTGATACCCAGTCTAGGCTGTAAATAGGCTGACACACAAACACCCCTATGTTGTATGCATATTTTGAGGTGTTACATACACAAGCTTCTGGACTTCCATGGCAATACATCTTAAAGACATACAATCAAGCTGCCTGTGCTTAGGCAGAAGTAGCCTTGCCTTGAACGTGATGAAGGTAATTTAGTTTCTAACAATGTTCATATACCGTGAACTGATTTTAAGATCTCTGCAACAGAACAGCTTTATCTTTACATTTATCTTCAAAATATAGCTTGAACATCTTGATGAACAGCTTTGTCCTACTGCAGCAAAAACGGGGCTGCAGATACAGAGCTCTAACAAGGACAGAAATGAGGTCCTGGAAATAATACCAATAATAATAAATAATAATAACTTAAGCAAGTCCACAGACCTTAAAATAATTAGAGGACAAATGGAACTTCCTCACACTGAATGTGATTGTGATAATACTCCAAACACCTCATGGCTTTTCTTCAGCCTCTTAGTAATTTTTGCTTCTGCAGGGAACAGAAACTCAGACTGTTGAGATGTTTAAAACAAATGAAAACCCAAACCCATCCTGTGTGAGACAGATAGGCAACCATTGCCTGAAGAAATTCTTGACAAAGCTGCCTAAGAGACCGAATATTAACCAGTACAGGTGGTTCCTACAGGGTATTAGTCAGTCCCCAGGAAGAAGCACTTCCATTTGGTTTACAAACACTGTCCATAGATGGATGTTTCATGCAAGATTCTCAGCTTGCCTGACCTGCACCACTTAAAACCTGGACTGGTAGAGAAACTAAATGTCTAATGGCAGACCTCAGTTTAATGATATGAATCTTCACTGTTATCCTCAATCTGGAATGAGCAGCAGTTTATAGCAGTCACTGAAATAAACACCTATCTGAATTTCAAGTGCAAAATCCAGGTGACATACTTTTTGAACTAAGTTAGTGACACTTAATACATGATAGGGATTAGGTGATCTTTCAAAAAGCCTTTGGAGATAAAACGATAAACAGAAATGCAGGGAATAGATTCATCAGCCAATCAAGCAGAAGCAGCATGACTTCTTTACACTCTCTACAGATAAGCCTGTGAAAGAAAGTGATCCCGCTTTAAACGTGCTTTTTAAAAGATCTTCATCTTTGAAGAATTACTTATAAAAGCAAGCACTTTGTTCATATCCTAAGGTATCTAAAGGCCCTAGACAAATGTAAAGCTACTGTACTATTGTGATGTGAAAACAAATTCCCTCCAGTTATTTGGATGAGGTGCTGCTGCTTTGTAAAGATGACATTTTGCTTCAATTGTTTACATATTCTGCATTAAAAAATTACTGGTCAACATATCATTTATCAGAACGCAACTTCCCATATGTCATGAAGAAGCTACACATAACTGGATAAATAAAACATCTCTTTAGTAACTTGGTATGAAATTGGCAATCTGCTTGTAGATTGGTAATTGGTAATCTGATTGTACATAAGTCACTATTTGCCACTAAAATTTATAAACAAAATGTTGAGCTACTCCAAAATAGAGAAACTCTGCAAGAAACATACGAGAGAAAAGCTTTGGAATAAGTGCTTCTATAGCAAAAGAAAGTGGAGGAATAAAAAGTTTATTTCTCTGGATCTGAGTTTACTAGAACTTTCAGTGAAATATTCTCAGGTGAAAAGGATCCTTGAAATCATTACAGAGTAGTATAATTAAACCATCTTGTACTTCTGAACCACAGCTAGCAGTTAATGTGAGACATAGCTATGTATCAGAAGAGTAGAAAGGAATTGGATAGAAAAAAAAAATCACAGATATGTTATTTCCTTGAGTCTGGGTAATGTTAAACTGCTGCCTCAAGCTCGTAGTTACTGGTAGAATATCTTCTTTGCAGCTGTTCTCCTGAACAATATTAACAATAGTGAAAAAAATAGGCACCAATTGGTCTAAGACCAAGACCTCATCTGCCTCAAGAGAGTTGTGAAGACCAAACAATGAAGGCACTGCTTGAAAGATGTGGTGTCAGGGGGCTGGGGAAGTGTTCTAGAGTGCAGTCTTTACAGATATGCAAACTTTAGGAGAAACCTTAGGGATCCCAGTCCTTTTGGAGTAGCAAGAACAGCCTCAATTTTCTAATATTCAGACATATCTAATGCCCAGTGATCCTTTGAGTACAAAAGCTTAGTTTATTCTTTGAAGACTACAGCTACGTTTTCCCTCCAGCTGGAAAACATTATCACAGAGAAAATTGTTAGTTATGTCTAGCAAAACCTGACAGCTACTAATCCTGATTCAGAGATGAAGTCTTAGAAAAGATCTTTGTCCTACACATAACCAGCTTTGTCTTTAGGATAACCACAGCTTTCAGATACTCTCATGCTATAAATTTTATTGTAAATCCTGAAAGCAACTTTGTATAAAAAATAACTGAAGAAAAGGAAGCCCTGATAAAACTATATCAATACCAAATTCCAGGAAAACATTGCCAAGAAACTCCCAGCCAGAAGAAGAAAGCAATACTTAATCTTCTGGAGGTACAAAGAAAAGCAAGATTTCCTTCCCAGACACTCTCCCAGTTTTGAGAGAAACCCACTAGTTGTAAATTACATCTGTTTGAGGGAAGGTTCTAACCACTTTGGAAACAACTCTGAAAATAGTAAACTGATGTTCAGCATGGGAATGCACACATCAGAAGCTGGTTTTATTTCTGGGATGCTCCTGGTAATACACCACTACAACTGGACTTCCTCCTCTATCTTTACCTCCAAGGGTGGTGGTGCCAACATTATTTATACTTGAACTACTGAGCACTGTAAAAGGAGGACTAAAACAAGTCTATATCACAATTTAGTAACAAGTCAGTCAGCACTGCAGTACAAGAACGTGGCTTTCACCAATTCCACTGCCTCGCCCCGGGCTGTGGCTGCTGTACCTGGAACGCCAGGAAGTGCACTGGTCTAAATCACAGATGAAACAATTGTGCACGAAGAGCCACTAACTTAGCAGCTGTAAAGCACAACCACTTACACTGACCACTTTAAAAACAGAAAGCAGCAGAACAATATCTTTTATCAGACTATGTTCCAGTGTTAGAAATCAGTCTTCACAAACCATTTTCTGCTACTAGCTGTCAGAAACAGCTCCCTACCCTAGTGGGTCTGGGTTACAGATTCAGCAGCCTTTAAAGTCTAAGAGCAGCAACACACTAAGAGAAGTTTACAAAATTGTAGAGTCAGCATGGTTGTCTTATTTGATGAATTAATATCACATTTAAATTTTCTTAACGTTGACTTAACCTAGTAAGACAAAGTCGAATTTTCCTTCAAACTTTTTGCATTCTTGGTTGGCTAGACAGACTTTCCTATGAGTCTAGAACAAATTGTCTCATATTTCTTATGACTTTATTTCTGGGTGAATACATGTATGTATAAAACCTACTCAAACCTAGTCTGTCAGCCACAAACAAACAGAAAAGCCAACAAAATCCTCCTCCCCCAAGACATTAATACCTAATAGAAAGATTTGGGCTAAGCATATTTTTTTGTCCCTTTCCATGTCCCAAAAAGAGGGAAGAATCCCATTAAGAAGAGCCTTAATTATCTGCAAGAGTAGAAAAAGGAGGGAATGCTTACTGTAGGAAGTAGCTTATTCTCACAAAAGAAAAAACACAAAAACCAATTGTCTTAACTTCAGTGATGACTGTATTTCAAACTTCTGTACTACTAGTTTCCTAAAATAGTTTTAAACTTAGAACAGGCTTTGTTCTAAGCCTGTTAGAAAATATTGCAATGATTAGAGAAAACTTAAAATTTACGGAATACTGGATGGAAACCCAAAAAAAGGATTTGCAGAGTATAAATTATCAAATAACAGGCAAGAAACTTCATCAACTATATTTCATGTACCTGGAAAGAAAGAACTTCTGGAATACAAAAAAAAAAAAAAAAGAATCCAGTAGAAGAAGAGGTTAAGAGCTTAGGTAAGGCTCTAAGCAAAATTTTATTTCCTACTTATAAATTTCCTTGCAATAAAGCTTGACCTTATTGAAGAGCTCAAACAAGTTACCCCAGCAGGACACCTTGAAATCACTTCTTCATAAACTGCAAGAGATGCATAGGTGTGTCGGCTCCGTGCACCAAGCACATCAGAGATTCTGAAGTACCCTCACATCCTGATGATGCTCCTCTTACCTTATTATCTGAGGTACCTTGTTACAGTGACACTCATCAAGTCACAAGGTAAAACTTGAACTTGCCAGAAGCAAAACACAGAGACTCTTAAGTCTCTCCACAAAATAAAAGCACAGCACACTTCAAACTCTGAGAAACAGATCAATAGGAAAGGTGGACACTGCCACCATGTGGTACAGAAACAATAAAATTAGAAGTCTATATTAAAGAAAGGTCAATGTCCCAAGAAAATGTTTCTAGCACAACTTTACTTATTTTCTATCTTGTTAATTTGCTTCAGTAAAAGTTAATATAGATGTCAAAGGCTGAAATCCTCCTGTAAAATTTTATTAAATCAAAGCACAGTAAATGTTACAATGAAGAAAAATGCTTATGCATGACAAAATTAACAGGATTAGTTTAATCTCAGTTATGACCAGAGATGGTGACACAAACTAATGTTGAAGCCCATAAATGCATAAATTTTATTGACTACTTTCTCTAATTCAATCAGAATGAGATATGAAAATACATGAATTTCACAAGATAAACTTGTATTAATTTATCCTTACACCTGGTTATTCTGTAAGTAAATTTCACAGGGAAAAAAAGGCTGTAACTAAAATACATTCTCAGAAGTAGTAAAATGACAGTGTCATTTAAGTCTCTACTAGCCATGACCAGGATAAATATCCTTTGAGTACCTGAAACTGTTGTCCCAACTCCAGATTTATGCAGAACTAAGCTAAAATACAAATCACCCTAACTATATACATACCAAGAATTCTATAAATATTCATAAATACATTAGAAACAACATGCTCCTTGTACTGTTTCGATCCCTTAGCTCTTTAAAAATAAAAATTAGAAATATTTATAGAATTTGTTTCTCTACTTCTGGTGTTTATACCTTACCTGAAATCAAATTATCTTTTTCTTTAGTATAGAAACAAACAGGAAAATTAAAATGTGAAGAATTCAAAAGTGTAACAGAGAGGATGCAACTCCAAAGAACTTTTAAAAATACATTTTTATAACATTAAAGCAAAAGGTGAAGCAAACAACTACCAAGACATCCCTGTCTCAAAAACTATACACTGAACCATGATGGTGTCTTCAGCTGCTGCTGGGTGAATCTCCTGTCCAGCTTCCCCACCTTGAAATCTTGCCCTCAGAAAGCACAACACAGCTGGTAAGAGACTACCCTGAACGTCTCATGAGCAAATCTTGCAGGGTAGCCATAGCCTAAACCTAGCTGATATATAAGGATACATATACCTTATTTTCTCTTTCCCTCCCTGCTCCCCTCCCTGTCCTCTTCTCCCTGCAGTAGTTTTTATACAGCAAAAAAGCTTTTGTATCTTTCACATCTGTAATGATCTGGAGAATGAGATTTTTGCAATATATATATTCACAGTTTCTGAACTGAGGTAACTAAGGAGCACAGACCTCTGTCAGACACTTCAGTTGGGATCTGTACCCATTTAGTTCTTCTGTTAGACTCTCCTTTTTCATCTGTAGATCACTTAGCTCTTTCCTTAAGGAATGGACTACTTCATAGAATCGGACCTAGAAGAAAAAGACAGATATTCAAAGTTGAAGCTGGCAAAATTGCAATTGCAAAACTACAAACCTAAAAACACATCAGCTCAACATTTTATGACAATAATTTACCAAATTATTTCTAGGGCAAAGATGATATTGCTGTACAACTAACGCAGCTTCCACTCAGGCTGACCAATCAAAAAACCACAGTTGCTAAAGGACCACATAACCCCACGCACTTCCTTGTGCGAAACCTAGAGCCTATTTGATTAACATTGTAAAAAGAGAAAAAAAACCACCCAAAATGAACAAAAACCCAGACAAACCAAAAACCTATTTAGTAATAACCAACTTAACTTTCTCCATGCCAAGAAAATTTTTATGGGGTGTGCAGAAATTGAGAGATTTATTTTGTTTTGTTTTCTACCAGCTCAGTGTGCTGAATTTGCAACAAAAAAAATGCAAGACAAGCACAGGGAGCAGGAACAGTACATAACCAGGAAGGACCATGGCACCCCCTCCCTCCACACCTTCAGCAGTAATAGGTTGCTATATAGATTCAACTGCATCAGGAAACCAAAGCTCTGAAAGACTCTGACTCTGATAAATTAACGCCCAAAAACCCCAAACTTCTTACAGGATTAAAAAAAATTAAAATCTGTAATGCATACTCCTCTCTTTTCCCCCACTCTAGTCATAGGCATAGTCTCAGGCAAGTAAGTCTCACATCCATAGAATTTTTTCAGAACTTTTCTACTGATCAAGAAAAAACAACTAGAAAATACAGTAGGTAAAACCACAACATCAATATTAAAGAACAAAAACAGACAAAACAAAGAAGAAAGAGTTTTTTTGATATACACCCACATACACGTACACAGAGGTTATTACTCCCAGATTAACTTGATACCTTAAAACGTTGCATTTGGGGCTGTGTGTGAAAAGAATAAATAATAAGGCACTGTTTTCATGCAAAAGCTGTTGCATACCCTCCATCCCTAATGCTTTCTTTGATATATGATTAAAGAGGAAATACAGACAAGAAAGCACAGATTAAGTCAGCATGCAAGAGCAACCTGTACTACACTTCCATGCAGAAGGAAGACAGGTCTCTATTTTGCTACCTGCAAATAGCAAAAGACAAAGAAAAGTTTCAGGTATATTTCATATAACTGACAGCATACAATTCTAAAGAACACAGAAGCCATAGAAATTTGCAATGTAAACACAGGTGTTGTATGCTTGATACGGTTAAGGTAAGCATGCAACATGACTGAAAGATTAGTATTTTTAACTGTAGCATCTGATGATTCAGTTGGTAATTTTTTAAGAAAAAAGGACCCTTGATTATCACTAATTGGTAACCATTTAAAGCGTTGCCATTTTTTTTAAAACCACACCTGCTTTTCCAGTAAGGTCTTGCATTTTTACTGCAATTTGCCTAGGGAAACTTGTGCTATCACACCACAATTATTTCCCAAAACACAACAACCCTAAAACAGCTTTCCCAGTAGAAACCAAGACTACATGGGATACAGGTATCAAGGATAAACGTATCTACACAGCCTTCCCAAGAAAAGATCACTGCATGGTAATAAGAAAGTGCAAATGAATGCAGCAGATGAGGGTAAGGTTGTAGCAGTTCGACTGTTGCTGCTATTTATCTGGTTTGATAGCCAATAAACATTCACGTAACCCAGCAGTCAGAGCACACACTGCCTCTCGCCAACTCAATACAGCAGAAACAAAGCTTACTGTAAAACGGATTTCAGAAACAACTGCGTGTCTTAAGAATTACAAATTTATATTGATGAGCTGTAACAGTTACCACTTTCTACGAAATTTTTAAAAAACTCTTAGCATGTGGCCACCACTTTTTATGGAAAACTAGATTTAAGTAAAAATGGGTGGGTGCAGAGGATTAAAAGGTTGGCTCCTGTTAAATGAAATTATGTGAAAGCAGTTGCATCAGTTGACTAACTGAGCTGCAGTTAGCAAAATGATACACCTGAAAGACATGGCAATTAAAATCAGTCCAAACAGAATTTGCAGATATAAGTTTTTAAAAATTTGCTGAATTTTTTTTACAATGGAGTACACAAGAGGTTCACTTTACTGAACAAATTGAACTGGTGCTTCACAGCTGAATCATTTAACAGACAGAAGTACTTTAAAATTTCACATATACTGTTTCTAAAAATATCTTAGAAATTACTAAATAAAAATCCGAATTTTTACATGTAAGTTCAAAACAAAGAAGTATGATTTCAAGTGAAAGTTGCTTAAAATATAATTTTTCAGTTGTCATCATTAACATTAAACATTACCTAGGTTTTGTTCTAACATGACACTATTGCACCCCTTTGTGGAAGAACAGTGAAAAACATCCCACATTTGCTTAAATTCCAGTATTTTAAACTTACAGTATCTCTATATACAAAATCTGCATTTAAGCTCTTCCTGGTGTTTGTCCAGTACACCCGGTTTCAGATAAAGTCTAGGCATTATACACATATTTACTTTCACACTGAAGAATTGCAAGGCAGTACTTCATAATTGATAAATAGAAAAGTAAAGTCTGAAAATTTCTTGGTCAAGTTGTCTAAGCAGGACCCTTTCTTGACAAGGAAAATTTTACCCTACTATCAGTAGGCTATATTATTAGTCTGCACATAGATCTGGAGTCAGAAATTTTAGCTGCCTGAGAAATGCACAACTCCTCCTTAGGCAAGCAAAACAGAAAACAGCATTCCCTTCAAAGTCCTTTCCCCAGCCTTTGGGAGCCAAATGGATGCACAGACAGGATATGCAAAACAGTTCTGTAGCCTCCCAGCACCTGTATCAGCTGCATAACTCAAAGTAATGATAAACAACCACCAAGCTTAACTGATACCTTTATGTTCACACTAATCCTCTGCTAAAAGAAGTTAAAAAAAGCAGAAAACAGCACTTTACTACAATACATCTTTAGAACACCTTAGCCAGAAAAAAAGAAAGGTCTAAAAATTACTTCTTCAAAAGAAAAAGTAATGTGTGAAGAAGAGGGCTTCACTGAACATTTAAGTAGAGGAGTTTTTATCACAGACAAAAATAACATTTAATGGTCGAACACAAGAGTAAAAGAAAAGGTTAAGGGTAAAAGGTACTCATCTCTCCCACTTCACATCTTTTTGACAGCCATTTTCTACTCACAAATTAAACCTAAATTGTGCTGTGACAGCTTCACTTAACGCAGCTGACAAGGTTACTAACTCCTGGTATCTATCCTGCCTGGCTACAGAGTCTTTTATACTGACTGTCAATCAACTCCTGAAGTCCTGAACTTCCTGCACACCAATTTCAATAGATCCATTGACATGGATTTCAGTTTCTGTTAAAAATCTCGTTTTTTCAACCATGGTGATTCAGGAATCAACAAAACCTTCTCAAATATTTTTGCAGAAGGCAGTAGGTACAGTAGACAGCCACGGGGTGATAATCTAGCAGGCCCCAAACTACATGTTCTCATTTATACCACAGAGCCTTATGATTTTCCTAGCACGTTCAAAAGCCCAGCTTTTTAAATGATGTTCAAAAGAACATGCTTTAGATAAGGGTGACAATTTTTACTTCTCTGTACATAGCTAGAGCACGTATCCCATGACTTTGATCCAGAGAATTTATTCATGTAGCATTTATACCTCAGCAAATGTACTAAGGTTTTTAACACTGTATTATTCACAGCTTCCTTAATAACAAGCTCTATAAATAAGTACAATGCCAATACTGTGCTGAATTAAGGTTTATGTGTCTAAATCTTCTTCATCCTCGTAAGTCAGCTGGGATGCTCTGGACACATCCCACAGTCCTTTTATTACAAACTTCATGGCCTCTTCATACACCCACAAGCCATAATTAATAAATATCTTAAATCAAGAAAATGAGTCTTAAAATATACTTTTAGGTACACTTTGTCTTCTGTGTTTATTCAAATAGGATAGGGACATATGGAAAGCATAAGACAAAAGTAAGGGAAGTTTGCCAGAGCCATCCCAACTTGTGGTTCTGGCAAGCCAAGTTTCAAATTCCTTTTTTCAGCCTGCTGTAGTTCATATCATCAATGTGTGCTCATATTTTAATTGTAACATCCCATCTGCTTAACCTCCTTAAAACACATCAGCAGTTCTACTCTCTTTCAAAACATCAAAATCTGGGATTAAAAGGTTCCTCTCTTTACTGGAACCCAGTCATAACAGACTGATCCAGAAACACATCTGCCTCTGAAGGTCCTTTATTTCTAAATACAGATGAAAGATAGAAAAGACATGAAAAATACCACAACCCACCACAATTTATAGCTTGTGGTGGGTTGACTCTGCCCAGCAGCCTATATGGCTGCTCACCCACTTGCTGCCTCCCCTGGGAGCAGGATAGAGGAGAGAGTGAGTACAAAAGCAAGAAAACTCAGGTTTTGAGATTTCCAACCAATTACTGAAGGAAAGAGAGGCGAGCTTAAAAAGTAAAAAAGAAAGAGAAAAAGCAAAGAACTCACCACCTCCCAGAAACTGGGGAGACTGATCAAGACTGATACCCAGCCAGTCTTTGAGTAATAACCACCTTGGAAGCCACCACCTCCCACCTCCTCTTTCTTTTTCTACCTCCAATTTATACTCCTAAGTATGATGTTATATGGTATGCAGTATTTCTTTGGCCAATTCGGGTCAGCTGTCCAGCTGTGTCCCCTATCAATCTCATGACCATTCATTGCTTGCTGGGGCTCAGGGAGGCAGAATGTGGAAAAAAAAGCATTGTTGCTGTGCAAGCACTGTCCAGCAACAGCCAAAACACTGTCTTAGCCACGAGTGCAAATCACAGCAAGATTTGGACTGCTATGAAGAAAGTTAACTCTGTCCCAGCCAGACCCAAGACACAGGTTAGATTTTAAATCAATACAAAACCCAGTACTCACTGAAACATATTCAGGGATAGAAAGCTGATCTTCAGGAACAAACTTTAGCTTCTCATAGCATTCATCTGTTAATTCCAAGTCTCGCAAGCTACGACGGATATCTCCAGCCCTCTCTCTCAACTGATGATTTGTTTCCTCCAGTTGCTTCTGTCTCAATAAAATAGTTTCCATTTCTTGTTTCATTAGAGCCTGATGTTTCCTTCAGGATGGATTTGAAAACAAAAGATATCAGGTAGTGAGTAACACAAGTGACAATGCTTCACAACACCCTGATAAAGAAGTGAGTTCTGCTCATTTTGTAGAGGGAAAAATTAAAAGATTAGGTAATTAGTGCCAGAATGTGTACCACCATGGTTAAACAATCGTATCAGATACAGTATATATAAAAAGCCAGGAATTTTATAGTCCTTGACAATACAAAGCTGAGTCTGAGAATAGACAATCTCCACATATGCTGACTTGAATTTACAAACCAAACTTAATTTACCAATTAAAAGGTTAAAAACATGAAAATGCAGAATCTATTTCCACACAAACCCCAAGGAAATAGTAACTCACCAAATAAAGCAATAGCAACTTGAACTTGTATCTTACCAAGTTTCAGTACATGCACAGTCATACACAACCCTTGATTTTCTAACCACTGTAACATACAAAGTTGGAGTCCTTTAATAAAAAAAAAACTAATAGCAACAAACCAACCACTACTACAATAAAACAAGCAGCCTTACTTCCAGCCTTAAAATACCCTGACTACTACTATCATCAGTGATAAGGTATTATACAGCAAGAGACACTGCACATCAGTAAATGATGTTTATAAGTGTTTATTTTATTTAAATCAAAGACAACTAACCTACTTTTTTGGGGTTTTTTTTAGCTGCAAATCTTGAAAATATTTAAATCACGGTTGTATCTGCATTACTTAAAGAGGAATAAAAAAAATACTAAGTAGTACTACAAGGCAACATCTACCCCACTGGTTTCAAAAAGATAACAGGAAGTCTGAGGTCAGCAAAGCAGTCACACAAGGACACTCCATGGTGTGTACAATTCTATTACACGAGGACAAATAGTGACGTAAAAGACTGACAAGAAAACTAACGAAAAGATTGGGAAAAGTAGTTTAACTTTTTTATGCCTCTTAATAACAGTTTGCACATCAGTACTTTTTTACTAAGCACTCCTTAGATAACTCAAGTATGGCCAGCATAAAAATATTCCACTCTGGAGCATCTAAGCATAGAGTGACAGATGTTTTTCTGACAATCAGTTGCTCGTAGTTGAAAGACTTTGCTGGAACTAATCTCAGGTCTGGCTTCATATCCCTAAATCTGTTCTAGCCTTACTACAGAATAGGACTTGGAATTAGTCACATGCTGTAAGCTCTACTTTAACATGAGACTATGTAAGTAATGCTCTTCTATCACAGGTGTGGAGATATTTCATTGACAAAGTGATTTGGAGAAGCCTGCTAGCCAGTCTGTTTTTCAGGTTAACTCAAAATATTTCAGTGGAAATATTTCAGTGGAAAATACTCACTTTTTTTTAGAAAGTGAGTTTCTACATCATAAAGCGAAAGCATTTCTGACAAATAAGAAGAACCAATTGGAAAACTAAACATTATGCACTTACCTTTCCCAAGTCTTCTATGCTGCATTTATTAGGAATTCTATTTAAATTGATGAAAATTCTGCCACCTCTGCCTAGTCCTTTTGTTCTTTATTGGTTTTAAGAATATTTTTACTACCTCTTCTTACTAAATTTTGAATTTAGGTAACATAAAACCAAACCCACAAACTTCAGCCAGTGAGAGCTGAATTCAAATTTACTTATATGTAAATTAAATATGTAAATTCAATTTTTAAAATGAAAGCACTAATATAATCTGCAAAAGAAATCCTATACCTGCAACTAATAATTATCTGTTTCTGTTAATAACTTATTTATACAAATTCAAATTAATTCACAAATTTATTAAAGATGAAGTTCTTAATTTTACTTCCATCATACCTGGCATCTTCTTGCTGTAATGCCAACTGACTATCCAGTCGTAAAGACAACAACTGCTTTTGATGGATTGCATCATTAAGCTTCTCTTCTAGCTCCTCGATCTAAATATAAAGAATGTGAGTATAAAACAAAATAAGTTACCATATTAAATTTTAAATAATATTTTACAAAAATAACAAGTTGAAATAAAAGTGTGAAGTTTCGAATGCTGTGGGCAGTGCACTAATGGCTCCCTAACAAGACCTCTAAATACACTAGGGCTTCACAGAATATGATATGGACTTTGTCCCAATGACCCTAAAATAAAAAAGGCTTAGCTCTTAATTAGGTCTTTTTCAGTCAAATAGCTATTTGTTCAACTTATTTCAAGTTAGGCTTAAACTCTGAGCAGGAAGCCATTTATATAAATGAACTGCATACAAACGTTGACAAGCTTTTACACCTTTCTTAATTTCAGGCATCTTAGTGCAAGCTGTACACATCAAAATCTACTATTAGCATGTTGGTATATTCTAGCCCCATCTTCAATAACAAAGCATTGAAGAGTATTCAGATTACTTTTTTTTAGTATTCCACTAGCTCCAGTTCAAAGCCCTGCAATGGTGCTAAGATGAGTGATGGAATTTTTTTTCATTTCTGAAAGAAAATAGGTGTTTTTCCTTTGTATTCAGGAAACGTAAAAATAATTAGATTCCCCTTCCTATATTTGTAAGTATAATTACTTGAACAACTTGGCTGAGTTTTCTTTATCTTTGTTTCCTTTTCTTCTCATTAAAAACACAAACAAAACACACCAAGAAAACCCCCAAATCAAGAAGATCCCCATCATGTAATTCAAAGGAATTCTTTCCAGAACAGAAGTTTCCATCATACTATTAAAGCACCAAAACCAAGAAAAGATTGCATAATGGAAGGAGAAAGACTACTTACCTTGGTCAAATATTCAACTTTCAAGTTGTCAATCATCAAGTTTTTTTGTGATAATTCTATTTTTAGCAGCTGAAGATTATGGAGCAACTCCTTCCGTTCAATCAGCTGCTTAGTGATTTTTACAGTACCTTCTCTCTCTTCAGAGGAAGAAACATCATCGGTTGGTACTGTGGTTTCCAAGCTGATATCCTCAGATTCCAAGGAGCTAGAAACGTTTGCTTTCTTGTTTACCTTAGAGCTTTTATGTGACATTTTCTTCCACTATTCACAAAGCTTTTTTAAGCTATGCTTTGAGATAAGGCCCCTGAAGAATCAACTCTAAGAATCAAAACAATTAAATGAAATGTCACTATGAAAAAATCACCAGTTAAATTAGACTGCTAAGCAACCGATGCTTCTCAGTATCACATGAACACTTTTTTTCACTCAAGAAAAACATTTTGAGAAGCTCTGAAGGGGGCTGGGACCTGAGGACCCTCTTCACAAACAATCTTTACCAAGAGTTTTGACTATAATAAGCTAAATACCAGTGTGAACACCAGTGTGAATCCAGCTTACTAGTACGATGCTGTAGTTAAATAAAGATGTGCACGTTGTCAAAAACGCATGCACTGAGAACTCCCGAGACCTATGAGGCGCAGATAGTGCCAGAGAGCATCCGATAAGAGGCACATCGCGACTTACTGGAGAAAATGGTAAAGGAATACTTTGGTGACATAGGTTGGAAAAGACCCCCGAGATCATCGTGTCCAGCCTATGACTGAATTATACTCTTGTCAACTACACCATGGCACTCAATGCCATGTTCAGTCTTTCCTTAAGCACCTCCAGGTTAAGGTAACTCCACCACTCCCGGGCAGCCCATTCCAATGCCTAGTCACCCCTTCTGTTTAGAAAATCCACCTAATGCCAAACCTTAAACTCCCCTGGTGCAGCTTGAGGCTTTGTCCTCTTATCCTGTGGGTAGGTACCCGGGAGGAGAGCCCGACCCCGGCCTGGCTACAAGCTCCTTTCAAACCTTGCTGGCCTTTGCCTTCTCAGCAGCAGCAGCTGCAATCTTCTTACCAGGCTGGTTGACCCAGCAGCCACACGGACTTTTACAACCAGCTGGCACAGACCACGGCTGTTACTTACAGACGGCACCGCTCAGAGCCCAGCAGGGAGAGGAGATGCCGCGCTGGAAGCCCGGGCCAGGCACAGCCAGGCTGCCCTGCCGCGGGCTGCTCTCCGGGGCCAGCACCACCCCTTCCTTCCCCACAGCCGCCGGGAAGGCTCGGGAAGGAGGGATGCTGCTCGTCCCGCAGGATGCTCGGAGCCGCTAAAGGCAGCGGGCAGCTGCCCACGCCGTAACTCGGCAGAGGGGGGTGTTGGGGGCAGCGGCCCTGGCC
>VZRO01001165.1:764955-873721 GCA_013397915.1 Daphoenositta chrysoptera | reverse complement strand
GCGCGGAGCGGGGCCGAGCCGAGCCCAGCCGGTCCCGGGGTCAGCCCCCGCACACCTCGGGCAGCGGCGGCAACACGCGCGCGCTTCCGCCTCCCCTCAGCGCAGCGGGGGCGGGGCCGCGCTCACGCCATCACCGCGGCGACCGGGGCGCCGCCTCTGCGCGCTTCCCGCTTCCTTCCCGCGCNGCCAGCAGCCTCTGCCCCGGGCCGCACTTCCTCCTGCCCGACACCAACCTGCTCCTGCACCAGGTGAGCGGCTCCGGGAGGGACCGACCGTGCGGCCGCCTCAGCGCTGGGGAGGGCCCGCCGCTGCCTTCCTCTGGGCCCGAGCGGGCTCCATGGGGAGGCTGAAGCCTTCCCTGCGCCGGCCGTGTTAAACCCCTGCGGCTGTGTCTGTGTGGGAGCCGGCGTCGCGCTGGAGAGGCGCGTTTGGCAGCGCGCTGCGGGCTTAGCTCCTCCCTTGTTTCCTGTGGCTGCTTGATCCCTGCCTGGGTAGTCTGTTCTTTCCCTGCCAGCTCCTGAGGAGAAGGCTGCAGCATCAGCGAGGCTAGCCTGGTCTTAGACTATGTTCCAGTTTCAGGGGAGGGGAGTATGTGTGTGTGGGGGGGTGTTTTTTGTTTTGTTTGTTTCGTGGTTTTCTTTTTGTTGTTGTTTTGTTGGGTTTGGTTTTTATGGGTTTTTTTGTTTTTTTTTTTTCCTGCCTGAATCGTAGGAATAAAGAACAGTATGTGTGTATGTATGAATTTATTTATTTTTTTCTCGTTGTGGTCTGAATATGAAAATTCAAGCGGGCAAAGTTGGTAGACTCTGAAATAGCGATTGGGATCTTCGTGTCGTCACTGAATTTTTGGTTCTTCTGTGGTCACTGAATTTTTCTAAATGCCTCTTCTGTTTTTCAGGATGTAGGTTTAGGTTCTTTATACTGTGATGTTGATTTCATGTAGTGAATAGAAGGTGCAAAATCGTCCCATGTACAACTCTGGAAGCACGGGGGCACCTTTACTCTGCGGCCCATCAATAGCTGTACAAAGATGTGAGTCTGAGCAGGGCAGACCGTAGACTTTGAGGCTGGGAGGAATTCCCAAGCTTGATGTTTAACTTTTTTCTTTGATTGTTTTTGAATACCTGTGTAGAAGGTAGAATAGTCCTTTGCAGACTTGGAGACTGGAACTAATTCATGAATCCTAGCATGGAGTACTCTGGAGAGGGGTACAACACTTACGGGTTTTAGCAGGTATCCCAAAAGTTGTAAGGATTTTCGTCCCAGAACAGCAGGTCAAGGGGATGTTTTCAGCCTCTTACAGATGGACTTCTTGGTGTCTGTTGTTAAAGTTTGTATGTGTGTCCTATAGAATGCTCTGAGAATGTGCCAGGGTGTGCTGACATCAACTGGAGATGTGGGGATTAGGAAGTCTTGGTAACAGTAGGGAAAGGTTTTGCCTAGAAACTGAAACAGTTTTGCCACAGTAAGACTTGGCCTGGTGCTTCAGCTTATACATAGAATAATGCTGGCTTTCTTCCCCTATGAACACAGCTCTAGATCTTTCAGGTTATGTAAACATCAGCTTCACAGGAGCTTGGTCTGGTATTGCTTTTAATTCTTTTATCTATGCCCTGTAGAGCCTTACTGCTGTCTCGTTTTGCAGGTGGGTTTGCACAGTTTCTTGCCACAAGCTTAGGAAGTGAAGCTCCCATCTTTTTCTCCCAACAGATTACGTGGATCTCTAGTGTACATTTCACTGTCTTGCTGTCAGGAGTTGGCAAAGAAAAGTGCTGAAAAATTTTAACAAAATTCCTTAAAAAAGAAGAAGGTCTTACAAAAGCAAAGAGCAGCTCACAGAATTCCCATTGATTTGACTCCATGGAAATTAAAATTTCAATTTAACAGTGGGATTGTTTCTGGACAACTCAAGCCTACACATGCATAGGTATATCAGCTGTATAAGAGTAGTTTGGTACCGTTTTATGGCTTGCATTCCTCACAAAGGTGGACAGCCTGTATATTATGTCAGATTTCTTTGAGATTGTGCATAGTTGCATTTTGTTTACGAGGGGTAAATTTTATAGGAATCCATTTTATGTAAGCAAAATTTCTAGTGTACACTTGGCCTTATATTTGTTTGGAATCCTACACACATTGGGGATGAATTCGTTGGAAGTCAGAATAAGTCCTTATCTTCACTTCAGGTCACAGAGAGGCTGGAAAATCCTATTTTAATTTTTTCCCACAAGGAGGAGAAAGCAACTTAATACACTTCCATTTCCCAGTGGTAAGAGAAAAAGGCAGAAGTAGTGTCACTCATTCATGTTAGCTTTTCACGTACTAGACAAGGAAATATCTCAGGTCCTATTATTGGATAGAATTAAACAACAATTTAGATTCATTTCCATTTTGTTCCTCAGATTGATATCCTTGAAGATCCTGTTATTAAGAATGTCATTGTGCTGCAGACAGTCCTGCAAGAAGTCAGGAATCGGAGTGCACCAGTGTACAAGCGAATTAGGGACCTGATTCAAAACCCAGAAAAACATTTCTATTCTTTCACTAATGAGCATCACAGGTAGGGTGTGAAATGGGTTATGACAAAATTTTGTTGATAACCTGGTAAAAGAAAGTGGGAAACAAAACTGGAACATGTGGACTGGAAGAAAAATTAGACTGGTGTCATGGAACTGTATATTTCTGAGGAATCCTGTTGGGAAATAGTTGATGTTACAGGAGCTTTTCTCTTTATAATTAGTATAAGTTATATATAAGTTATATAGATATATAAGTTATATATATGTTACGAAAAGGATGTTAGAATATTGAATAAGCTTTATAGACAGCACTGTTATCTTGAGCAATAGGATACTGATTTTCCATTTTAGTGTCCCTTTTAAATATATATCAATGCTTTTGTCAATATTGTCAGCTTAGTGTGTAGCATAATTCAAAAGTCCTTTAAGTTAGTGACAGAAAGCTCTAAGAAATAAGGATGCAATTAATTTGCCTTTATTTGTTCTCACAATTAGTTTCCAATACTGCAGTACCATAGTTCTAGGAATCTTGAATCCATAGTTCTAGCAGCTTGAATGCAAACCTCTTCAATTGTCTGTGAGAAAGTTGTATTAGAAATGAACACTTCCTTCCTATTTTCCTTTACCCATCTGTCTCCTGGCCTTTCAGTGGCCTAATGAATGTTACACGTTATAAAAATTAGTACAGCAATGATGCTTTTGGCCTAACAGCCTTGATCTTGTTTGTCTGGAATTTTTTTAAAATATAGATAGATGTTGGGATTTGTTTTGTTTTGTCAAATATCCCCTTTGTTTTTGAAATTTATTTAGAGAAACATACATAGAGCAAAAGCGGGGAGAAACTTCTAACGACCGCAATGACAGAGCCATTCGGGTAGCAGTGAAATGGTACAATGAACACTTGAAGAAAATAGAGGATGAGGAGAAGATTCAAGTTATCTTTCTAACAAATGACAGAATTAATAAAGAGAAAGCTCTGGAGGAAGGGATAACTGCTTATACATGTAAGTGAAGTAGAATGTATGTTTAATTTATTGCTTAAATAAACTGAGCAGTCTCTTCATACCTAAATCCCATGCATCTCTTGCATAAATATTTATGTGCCTGCTTTTGTAGGTGAGGAATATATAAAAAGCTTGACAGCTAATCCTGAGCTTGTAGATCGTCTTGCTTGTGTATCTGATGAAGGGGTATGTTTTTATTTTCTTTTTATAAAATAAATTAATCATAAATGGCTTGCAGTATAATATTGCATACTGTATGTCAGGGTACTGGCATCAGTTGAGAATACAAGGAGTCTGGACTTTATTACCATTTTGGCAATTTAACTTTTTGACAGCTGAAAAGAAAAAAAGGGAAATATTGTAGCCATTTTCAATTCTGCTTTTATGCCTGTTAGTATGTATCTTGTTATCTGTAAAAAGCCTGTTGCTTTAGATAACTGTTGTGAAGATGAGAATAATAACAGTTTGTTAAATAAAGTGTATAAATATGAGAAATAATTGGAACAAAATGAAGACAAAATATATTGCAAACCATTTAGATCTTTGTTTCGTGTCTGCTAGAAAATCTATTTTAAATTATTGATCAAAAGCATTTTCATTTGGTGATTAGTGAAGTTGACATAAATGCAGGCTGCAGCTGAGAGCTGAGCTATATCCTCCTCTTCTTCCTTGTGCTTTGTGTTTATCAGAATCAAGCCTTATAAAGTGTTGACATACAACTGATAAAGCTGAACACTCACCACAGAAATGGGAAAGTTAATTTCATCTGAGTGAGTTTTAACAGAATAGAGCTCTATGCAAGAGTGGGAAGAAAGTGCAGGTGTTCTCAGCAGTTAACTGTAGATCATTCAGGTGTAAGCAATTGTCTGACTGCTCCAAAGTTTAGTCACAGTAATGTATTTTCCTAATGTTTCTTATAGCTTACAGTATATACACTCTGTGCCATACTCTTGGCTACATTGATACTTTCTTTGTAAAGTATCTGTTTAATCACTATATGCAAATCAACATCAAATTGTGCGGCATGTTTTTAAGTAACTGCAGGAAAACAGGAAAAGTTCCTAGAATTGACACATTTTTATGCTTTTGATGCTTCATTAGAAAAAGTACTGCTTAATAATTGTTTTTCATTATTGTGCATATTCATACCTACCCACAATTACAATTAGGGAGTTTGTTAGCTTGAGCGTGTCATATTCCTGAGCTCGGTTTTGAAATTGACATGAATATAAAATACTGAAAATTTCCTCTCCTTTTTTTCTTTTTTCCTAAAGAAAGAAATAGAAGGTGGAAAAATAATATTCCCAGAACATATTCCTCTCAGCAAATTGCAGCAAGGAATAAAATCTGGTATTTACCTCCAAGGAACTTACAGGGCAAGCAGAGAGAATTATCTTGAAGCTACTGTTTGGGTTCATGGAGATGCTGAGGAAAACAAAGAGGTGAGTTTTCATTTTACCTCCATGCTAAAACTTTAACTGGCCTTGGTAATGACTTAAAATTTAATTCTTTTGTGGTGACATATGTTAAAATTGAGCATATTAGCAATTTTTTCCTCTTCTGGGTTTTTTCTGATGTTTTTGCAGATGTTTTCGTTTTTTATTTGTATCAATATAGGCTGCTAAAATGCTGACTATGCTCTTTCTGAAAAAAGAATAATGTATTTAAAATTACAGTTTGATAAAGTAATTGGTAAAATAAAGACAATCTTGGTTGTTAATAGTTTTTCAATTGACACATAACAGTTTTTAAAGTCAGTTTGAAATACATGGTGAAAGACAGAGGAACAAGTGTGTAGGAGGATTTTCAAAAAAAAATAGTCATGAGCCCTTGCGGGGTTCTCCTGCTTTGTTTCCCCTGCCATTTTCCTGCGTGGTGAGGAGTAGATGGGCTGTTTCCCACCCAGCAGTTAATCCATCTGTCTGCCTGCTGGATGCTCAGTTGGTGCAGTTGTACAGACACTAGTTTCAAGCAGTGGCAGTTGTTTCCTCCCTCCCTATTTTTGGCAGCTAGAGGTACTTCTCTTGTCTCTCTTTTATTCCCCTTTTTCAGTAGTATGTGGAATCCCCTATCGTACAAAAATAGGATTGTCTGATTTAATTAAACCCCCCAAAACCAGGGGGGAACGTATTTCTTATAGAAGCAATTGGAATCTTGAAATAAGATTATTGTACTGTAAGAAACCTCGGCAGAGGAAAAAGGTGCATCACAAACGTGCTTTAAAATATTCTTTGGAATGTAGAGCCTGTCATACATGGTTACTCTTCTGTTATTCTCCTTAGATTTGGGTCTTCTGTTTTCATCATCATGAATATTTGCATTTCCGTTTTGTTTTCTAAAAAATCCAGGTAATTGTACAGGGACTGAAACATTTAAACCGAGCAATTCATGAAGATATTGTAGCCGTGGAGCTGTTGGCAAAAGATGAATGGGTGGCACCCTCCTCAGTGGTCTTGCAAGATGATGGCCAGAATGAAGAGGACATTGAAAATGAAGAGGAGAAAGAAAACATTGTATGAAAGAAAAAATTTTACTTAAGTGTGGTGTTATGAAAAAGATGAAATCTGTGGTACCCTGACAGTGTTAGGCTTTAGATTTATATATTCTCTTTATGAAATGTGAATTTAGAAATTATAAAACTTAATTGTAGTTGTACAGTTGTGTTATATACATGATGGGGGATAAAATGGATCATTTTAAATTAGTCTCTGCTAGAAATTCCCACATTACTTTATTAAGCTTAGTGAATCTGAAAGTTAGTGAATGATAGTTATGTAATAATGTAAATCTGTATATACTGATGTGCAGATTAGGATTTGTTAGAGTAGGAGCCAGTGTTGTATCATGCGGAGAGTCACCTTTTATAGGCAATGCATACATTTGGAACCTGTTGTAAAATATTTTTGGGTCTTGCAGTAATTCCACTTAATGTGCATGCAGTGCACATGCATATATGCCCTGTACAAGAAGATAATTTCTTTAAAAATTATCTTTCCACTGAATTTCATGGGAATGTTTTTTTAATTATTATGTGGAGAATTACCGGACAATTTTCAGGCAGTGTAAAAGGACTCCAAAAAATTACAATTATAGGTTGTAAAATAACATGGAAAATGTTATTTGTTTGGGGTTTCTTAATGGACATCATTTCAGAAAAGTGTAAAACAGCAGAAAAAGACTGAAGAATGCTGTCTCCTCCTGCTGTCTCTGCTAACTTGCAGCTAAGTAGTTGTGTCACATACTGAAAATATGCAATAAAAGTCATGCAAAGCACAGGGAGGCACAGGAGGTTCTATTTATGAAGTCATAGTAGAATTTGTGTCTTTATAATGAGTTACAAAATGTTGCTACTAAGGTTTAAGTTACCTACTGTAGTTGAACGTGAGTTTAAACAGTTTAGTATTTTTAATCTGTGTTCTACCAGCTGAAGACTTCTGTTAACAAGGACATGCTGAGGCCAACGGGAAGAGTAGTGGGCATTATAAAACGGAACTGGCGGCCTTATTGTGGGATGCTTTCCAAGTCACAGATCAAAGAGGTGAGGAAATAAGCAGCTTATTTTAAGTGCAGGGTTGTTTTTTTTTTCTTTCATTGGAAATTAATAGTTCCTTCCTCTGGTTGTTAACAGGCAAGGCGCCATTTGTTTACGCCAGCTGATCGCAGAATTCCTCGCATTCGAATAGAAACCAGACAAGCAGATACATTGGAAGGGCAAAGAATAATTGTTGCTATTGACGGTTGGCCCAGGAATTCTAGGTATCCTAATGTAAGTTTAGGCATTTTCTTTTGAACTTTTAACTATCTGATTTTTTTGTGTTTCTTAGGTAAAATATTTATTATCTGCAACACTGAGTAACTGCAAACAGCGTTGACATGAAGTTTAAATTCTTTGACTGCCATTTGATGGTGCAGATTAAGGAAGTCCCTAAATGATTTAATTTGCTCTTACCACTAGCTGTGGAGTTATCATACTTTAAAAGCTTACTCATCCAGTTCTGCAGTGAACATATATGTGCTACTTAAGGGGCTTTATATAGACTAACCAGGGACTGCCTTGTTTTAGTCTGCATTTCTAGAAATGTGAATCTTTGGCTCTGATTTTGCTCATGCACACATACCAATCGCTGTTCTAGCAGATACTTGACAAATGCACCAAATTCAATCAAACTGCCAGTAGGTTAAAAGTAGTTAAAAGTTCAGTGTAAATAACGGAGACTGTACGAGAAACTGAGCACACTGCCTTCCGTTTGTGTTGAACACTGGCCAGGTTTTGAAGTTCTCCAGTGGCTCGTGTGGGAATGCACAGCTTGTAATGAAGCAGAGCACAGGTGTCTCCCAGTAGTTTAGAGAAATGAAGGGAACATGGAATATATGGAAGAAGCATTAGGAGAAAGTCAGCATTACTGCAGAGAAGTGAGGAAGAAGGTGGAGTTGATGTGGTATTAGGGTGTGAGATGTGTGGCACAAGGCAAATCCATAGAGAAATAAGAGTGTATTAGTTCGGCTGTTTTTGCAGCGGTGGTTTTTCCTTCCTGCAAAAATGATTTCATGTTTATAATTTCTGGAGTCTTAATTGTGGATAGTTTAGAGCCATTTTAAGAAAGAGGGGGATGGACTCCGTTCAGACTTAGTGAATCAAATAAATGTTTAAAATTAAATTTCTCTTAAAGATTAGAAGGTTAACCAAATTTTAAAATATTGCTCCTAACTGTGTAGTTTAATATAAGAATAACCTAAGGGTTAGTGTTCGCAAATGCTTGTTTTTGGATAAATGGTATTGCTTGGTATTATGTGTGTGTATGTACCTATATTGTTCCTCAGGGTCATTTTGTAAAGAATTTGGGAAGTGCTGGAGATAAAGAGACAGAGACAGAAGTTCTTCTGCTTGAACATGATGTCCCTCACCAGGCTTTTTCTCAGGCTGTCCTTAGTTTCCTACCAAAAATGCCATGGAGCATTACAGAAGAGGTAATAATTTGTAAGTTGTTGTAGTAATTATTGTGCCTTCCCTTTCAATGCAACTGTGACATTCTTGAACATTCCAGTGCACCAGAAATAGATGAGAAATGTTGTCCAGTACTGTTCTGTCCTAGTGTGAACTTCCAGCTGTATTTCCAGTGGAAATAAGACCTCTTCAAGTTTTTGCATTTTGGCTAAAACTGCATTTGGTTTATTTTATTTTATTTTGTTTAATATTTTAAGATTAGGATGAAACAACAGGTTTTGTTAAAGAATAAAAAAATTAAAGAAGCTTTTTTGCAAAGGAGAGAGACTGCAATTCCAACAATTACACAATCATCCGTAAGAGTTTTTCATCTTGCAAAATAGCTTTGTAACCAAGTGTGGCAGCCTGTGTGTCATCCCAATGAATCTGAGGCATGGAGAGTTTAATATCTTTCTGCTTTAATACAGTAATTAAAGAAAGAGAAATTTGTGTTTGCAGAATTGCTCATTTAAATACAGTTAGTGAATTTTACATTTTCCACAGTAGCTTTAATACAGGAAATGGTTGCTTTAGAAGTTATGGGAAAATGTCATCAGGAAACAATTTGAGCATGGTATTTTTTGATTTGGGTTGGACTGGGTGTTTTTGGGTTTGTATTTTAGTCTCCTGGAAGTCAGCTACTTCTGTTATTATTTACTACCTACTCCTTTTTTTCTTTTTTTCCTGAAGGTGCCTTTTTTTCTTTTTTTTCTGAAGGTGGAAACAGGAGAGATCCTTGTGTAAAATAGCTCTCTAAAAGTCAGTTGTCTACTCTAAGATACCTGAGATTTTTTTTGTAGCCATTTTGCAAGGATAGATCCTTCTAAAGTGTGCAGTTCTTTTCAACTATCTAGACATCTAAGCCTTAGAAAGCTAGACTTAAGAGCAGTCATATCCAAGACAAGTCATTCAGCTGGACATCTGTCAGAATTTCACTTAAAAAAGTCTCAATTCCTGGTCCTGCTAATTCTAAGATCGTGATAAAACTATGGTTGTGTTCTGATTCTCTTCCTCATTTCTGTAAACCAAAAAAAAAAATTAATACATGATCTTCTGTGAGTTTTTTTTAATCATTGTTGTTTCTGCTTATCTGTTTTGATCTTGTCCTAAAACAAACACACACAAATAATTCCCAAAACAAAACAAACATTCTGAAAATACTTCGTTGCTTGGGAAAATCTTATATAATATGTCTTTCTTAATGATTATTTTTGCTATGAAAAGGAAGGTGGTCTTGAAAACAGTTTTTCTCTTCTTTTAAATTTCAGGATATGAAACGCAGGGAGGACTTAAGGCATCTGAATGTTTGTAGTGTTGATCCTCCTGGTTGTACAGATATTGATGATGCATTACACTGTAGAGAAATGGAAAATGGAAATCTAGAGGTATTGTATCAATCCAGTCATTTATTGATCTACTTCTTCCTTTATTTTACAAACAGTGCAGTAGTGGTAAACGACATGCAAAATTCAGATCTCTTAAATTAATGGTGTTTGCCCAGCTGCGAGATGGTAATAAAAGGAGTTGATTTGCATTAGGGCAGTGTCAAAAGTGGGAATTTAGTGTCTTCTGAATTCATCCTGCTTTATCTTCATTTAACATGAGAATTTAACATAAAATTTATTTACTGCTTTAGCTGAGTATTATAAAAAAGGATATTTAGAGCTAGGATAAGGAACTATGAAAAAGAAAGATAAGTATCTTGCTGTAATGCCTATGGAATTATTGTTTAATTTTAAAAAAAGGCAGTAAAAAGCTACAGGCTTAACACCAGCTCTCTACCCCCTTATATCTGATTTAGTCAGATTGTCTTCTTTAGAAATTAATTTGGAATTTTAATAGCAGGGTGTGCCAGAATGGAGGGTCTAGCAAACAGAAAAGCAAAAAACAAATTTGCAGTGAGTGTTGAAGAACATGAAGGCAGTTATTTGAGCCCTCATGCAAAGAAGGGTTGCATTGCTAGTGAATATAACTTTCCCCTAAATGTACAAATGCTCTTTTTTTGAATATTTGCTGCAACTGTTCATTTTTTTAATATGATAGGTCTTAACTATTCCTATTACAAAATATGGGAGCTACTGAAAGGAACTGGTAATGGATAAATTGGTTTGTAAAAATGTGGGAAAGTTTCTTTCACTCTGAAAACTGTCTCTGTTTCGTGAGGTGCGTAACGCGATGCTTGTTTTTTAGGTTGGTGTCCATATTGCAGATGTCAGTCATTTTATTCGCCCAGGAAATGCTTTGGATGAGGAGTCAGTAAAAAGAGGAACAACAGTATATCTGTGTGAAAAAGTAATTGTTTTCTACACCTTCTTGTATGATTAAATGGTTGGATTTTCATTGCTTTCCTCTTTTAATTCTTTGGAGTGCAGGGCATGTCTGAGCTAACGAGAAAAAAAAAGTAGACAATTTGTCTAAGACAATCTTATTTTCCTTTTTATCTTCTATAAGCCATTATCTGGACAATATCTCATTCAACTCTGGTTTGAAGCATGTGCTTCTGAAACTGCAATACTGTTTTAATTCCCATATGAAATTGCAGAAGTGGCCTGGTTTTGCCTTTTCTATTGGTTTTTTTTGCGGTTTTTTGTGATAGCTAAATCTCTGAAGGTTCCTATGATTTGCATTCATTAACACTGTAGACTTAGTCCTGTTTATTTCTTCCAGACTACGATTTCTTTTCAGAAATCACTGTTATTGAAAAGATGATAATTAAAATGAATTTTGGAATGAATTTTCTCAAAGTGGCTTACTTTTCTTTCTGAAATCTGAGCTTTCAAAAAATTAAAAAAAAAAAATATTATCTCCAAGCTTCTATTATATTAAAAATCAGGAAGTTAAAATACTAACTGTATATAAAGTACTGATTTTTATTCTTTACTTTGCAGAGGATTGATATGGTTCCAGAGCTACTTAGTTCCAACTTATGCTCCCTGAGATCTAATGTGGACAGGTATATGTATATGATCCATACTTTGATCCTGGCAAGAAACTACAGATGTTTATGTATGGATTTTAACAGATTTCCCCTCCTTCTCTCTCTCTGTCCCATAGGCTTGCATTTTCATGCATATGGGAGATGAACCATAAGGCTGAGATTCTAAAAACCAGATTTACAAAGAGTATTATTAATTCCAAGGTTAGTCATGTAAATATTACTATAATTCTGAAAAAAACCCTGTAAACTGTATTATAAAAACAATGATCAACAAACTTGATAATAAAGTTTTCCTTCTGATTAATGATTTATGCTTTATTAGAATTAGAAAATGGTACTGAAATACTAAAAATAATGTTTGATTCTCCCATGTTCTTCTCAACCTCTAAGGCTGCAGTGGTTATGTGTGCAGTTACTGTGTGTATGATGTATATAGGACATTATTGATACATACCAGCTAGTCAGTTAAATTCAGTGGATTCTATAGATGTTCAATACATTTCTGAAAATTAGACCTCTAATATATAAAATACGTGTGAGCAGCAAAAAAAACCCCACTGTAAATGCCTGGTGTATCTTAATATCTTGCATAGATATGTCCTCAAATGTCCATTATTTTTTGTGAATAACAGACATTTAGGTATTCAATGTAAAGGTTTGTATTATTGTGAACCAAGTTATGACAGCAAGCTGCACTTTCTGCAAGACAGAAAGAACTATGGTTTTCTTTTTAGAGTGTTCAATTATGTATCATGATGTCTGTTTTTTCTTAACCTCTTCAAGGCTTCTCTTACATATGCTGAAGCACAGATGAGAATTGATTCAGCAACTATGAATGATGCTATTACTACCAGCCTACGTGGACTAAACAAATTAGCAAAAATTCTGAAGAAGAAAAGAATTGATAATGGGTAAGCCATGCAAGTGTGCCTGTTACCTTTTCCCCCGCCTTTCTTTCTGACTGTTCTTGCTGTCAAAATATATAACGGTTGTGTGTCCATTTTTCTAGTGAAAATCTTGTGAAAGAGAAGTATTTTGCCATTTTGATTTGCATAAGAATGCTTGTCCTTATTTCCCAAAAAATATAAACTTGGGATATTAACTTTTTCTCCACAAGGTCAATCAGTATGGATCTCATAGCATCATAAAAACACAACAAGAGGAGTAGTGTTCATTATTTTAGGAGCTGTAAAAAGTGTGTATTGTAAAGTGTGTATTCGCATGACATTTCCTGCAAATTTGAACATTATTTCCACAATTTTATTTTTAATTTCTGCTAATTTTAAATTACAGTGTCATGAGAACCCCAGATGACGTTACAGGCTTGCAGCTCAGCTGCTCTGTCTGCTTTACTGTAATTTTTTAATACCACTTACTGTCTTCCAGAGCCTTGACACTTGCATCACCAGAAGTTCGTTTCCACATGGACAGTGAAACTCATGATCCTATTGATCTGCAGACTAAGGAACTCAAGTATGCATTTTATTTATTAGTTAATTCAGAGTAGGAATGGAATTAAGGACATGTTTAAGTAGCAACATTTAGTTAATAGTGTACAAAGTTTCTATAATGGTGCAGGAGAGTCATAGAATTGGAGGGTGGTTTGAGGTGGAAGGGACCTTGAAAGCCCGCCTAGTTCTACCCCATTGCCTTGGGCCCAGACAGTTTCCACTAGACCAGGTTGCTTTAAGCCCCACCCAGCCTGGGCTTGAACACGTCCATTGATAGAGCATCCACAACTTCTCTGGTCAAGTTGATCCTCAGAAAGAGAATTCCTCTATTTTACTGCAGTATTTATTTAGTGAGTCTTGAACTGTATGCTTCACATGAGAACTTGTTAGGAAGAAGTCAAGAGGCTTATCTGTTGGTCTTTTTAGGCATTTTGATGAGCTTTTTTCTTTAATTTGATGTTTTAGAATATTTCAGGGGGTTTTTTTCCTTCTGACTCAGTATTTGGAACTTAATAAGCATTGTTTTTAGTCTTAAAATTGCTTGCCTACTTGTATAAATGTTCAAAACCACTACTTAATATTATATAACATTGTTAGGATAGTGGAGTGTTTCTTCATTAGGCACTCAAAGTAAATGTCTAATGCTTTTCTAACAATATAAAATATTTATCTTGATAGAGAGACAAATTCCATGGTTGAAGAGTTCATGTTGCTTGCCAATATTTCTGTAGCACAAAAAATTTATGATGAGTTCCCAGAGTTTGCCTTGCTCCGGAAACATCCTGCTCCTCCCCCATCAAATTACGACATCCTTGTGAAGGCTGCAAAGTCCAAGGCAAGTTTTTACCATGCTAATTAAGTGAATTAATTATGAAAAACTGTATTTTCTCTCTGGTTGGTCACTTACCGGAATAAGAGCTGGAAAGCCGTATTTTGGAAATGTATCAGCTACACTTTGAAATCCCTGGTATTTGTAGCAGGGTAATTGCACCTCTAGGTGAAAGGAAGAATCTTGCGCTTTTTAGACCCTTTCTTAGGTTCTTTCTTAGGTAAAGAACACAAATCACTCTCTAAGTCTTGCATTGTAGCACTTGCGAGCTGTGAATGTTTCTCCTCTCCAAGTCCCATGTGATTTTTGAGCCAGTTTGTGGCTTTGGATCACATACGTTATTGATGTACTTAAAAATGGATCAGTCTCATGAAATAATATGTTTCTCTTAAAGTCAGGAAATAAGAAAATGTGTTTATGGTTTCTACCCTCTCCATAGATCAGCTAGAGGTTTATTTAGTCTGAACAAGTCCAGTGTAATTAAGGAGGCTGAACAGAAAAAATTACTTTTCCAGTTACAGGATCTTTTATTTGAGCTAAACTTGTAACTTTGTAGTTACTGTGATGTGCATTCATTTTTCTTTTCCCTTCAACTCTTTCTCCACGCGGTTTTTTTTTTGGTAAGGGCAAGAGAGAAACTCCCAGATCTCTCAGTGTGACATAAATAGACAAGCCTAAACCAAGCCTGTTTAATTTTCCACTGCTATAAAACTGGAATAATGATAATGATTTCATTTGTGTCCTGAAATTTTTTTTAAGTACTGTTTAATTTGGAAAGCTAAACTCCTGTGCATAGATAAACATTCTTTTAAATAAACCAAAGTGCCTTTTTTACTACTTTTGACACAACCATCACAATTAGGTATTAATACGCTATATTTATACTTCTTTAATAAATGTGCAATTATCTTACCATAATACAGGTATAATTTGATCTCTGGATCATACTTCATTTTCAGTGCTGTATATGAAGGAAAGAGCATTTAACTGATCATGTGATGAAATTTACCTTGTTTCTGAAAATTAAAAATGCATAATGTGTTTTCACACTACCTGAATTTTTATCAGACAACACTGGCAAACAGGGAGCAAAATGTCATACACGGTACTAGTTTTACATGTCACTTTTCCAAGTATACATTCTAATAATTTTGCAGAGGAAATCCCATTAAGTCAATTATTTAGCTTGTGCTTGGATGAGAATCTTTGTGTGGCATAAATATACGTGGGTATTTTTACATTCTTTCTGATTTAATAAAGGGATAGAAAAATCAAACCAAAGGAAATAAAACCTCGTTAATATTGGTGTAAAGTATTTCTCAGTTCAGAATGGGTGTCTTTTCTGAATTCCTAGGCTACTGACTCAGCATTTTGTTTTTTGCATAGAGCACTAGTAATAACAGGGGAGGGACCTGTGCATGGATAGATTTTGTTTGTTTGCGTTTGTAGTAGTGGCATTCCATAATGTTATTAGGTGTGATACCTATGCCACTTGCTAAGATTATCCTAGATGTAGCTGTTATATTTCTGCTTATATTCTTAATATTTGCTAGTAATACCTGACCTATTTTGTTTCTTTTCTTCTCTCCTTCCAGAATTTGGAAATTAAGACAGATTCAGCAAAGGCTTTAGCTGAATCACTAGACAAAGCTGAATCTCCTACATTCCCCTACCTAAATATACTCCTGCGAATTTTGGCCACTCGCTGCATGATGCAAGCTGTTTATTTCTGCTCAGGAATGGATAATGATTTTCATCACTATGGTTTAGCCTCACCTATTTATACCCACTTTACCTCGCCTATTAGAAGGTACTTGTATTTTACAAAAGTTTCAGAGAAAAGAAATAAGTGATTTATTTGTGAAGAAGTTGTGATGGTGTCCATTTAAAAAATAAGTTTCTGTACAGCATTAGATTTCAGTTGAAACAGCAGCTTGGTGGTCCATCTTCATGTACACTCCCAGGTTTACTGTCCACAACTCCTAGGGTTTAGTAACATTTTTTAAAAGTACTTATAAAAATAATAGGAATACATCCCTAATGCAGATGTCTGACATAGAAATGCACTTCGGGGTCAGTCAGCATTAGTCTTAGCCAGAGACTGAGGCAGAATTTGCTCAGTCATTTTTCAGATGGAAGCTATGTTTAAATTTTGAGACTGTATTTTACAAATGAAAACACTGGTAATTGGAAACCTGGTAACATAGCTGTTGCCTTGTAATGAAATCATACTTCTTGGAAAAGTAACTGTGTTTTGAAGAAAATAACTGTTACTGTGCCTCCTCAGAAACATTTCAAGTGAAATCCCTTAGATGTGGATTAAAGTTCCTATGCATTTATATGGATAATTTGTGGAACTTCTAGGAGTCCAAATGGCAAATTTTAGTTTTTACCAGCTGTATTAAAAAGTTCCTCACTGAAGTTCTACTAAGTTATGTAACAAGAAGTTCAAATGCAATTATGCTTTGTAGATTAATGGCACTGAAATACTATTTTACACTAAATTTGTCTAATTTATTGGGAAAGGAAAGAGGGATTGGCGTAAAATGCTGTGGTGAAAGATCATTCTTTAGTCCAGAAATAAAACTTTGTTTATTTTTTTGCAAACATTCAACAATGCAGGCTCTCTTGGTACAATAAAGAATTTATTTTAGCAAAGATTTATTCTGGCTCTGCAGTGCAGCTTTGGTCAGCAAAGAGATGGATGCTGAATTAATAGAGGGCATTGCCAGCAGACTGTCATTATTACAAAAACTTAAATCTGTAAGATTCACAAAAACAAATGTATGTTCAGAAACTTCTTTATTAACTTTGAAAAACTATGTCTTACTATGTCATTGATGCTTTTAACCTCACCTTTGCAGGTATGCTGATATCATAGTCCATCGGCTTTTGGCCGTGGCCATAGGAGCAGACAGCACTTACCCAGAACTGACAGATAAACACAAACTGGCAGAGATGTGTAAAAATCTCAATTACCGACACAAAATGGCACAATATGCACAAAGGGCCTCTGTTGCATTCCATACACAGGTAAGTAGTTCTGAGGTGTTAGGATGAACTATGGAGAATGGTAGTGCAAAACCAAGCAAGAGAACAGAAATTATAAAGGCTGAGGGATGCTTCTGACAAAAAGCTTCAAACATTACTTTGCTTGTTCTGAAAAATTAAGAATGGCATCTTGAGGATTCTTTTGGTTTTGTGCTTTTATAAATATGAATGCTTAGTACTACAGTAATGCTATAAATGGTTTATGTGATTTTTAAAAATCTGCTTTCAGGCTACGCTGTGTAATTGTCACTAAGCATAGATGTGTATTTGAATGTTTTATTTTTCTGAGACAGTATTTTGTAATTCAGAAGAGAAAGTTGTAGTGCATTTTTTTTCTTATTTGTGTGTTTTATTTTTGTTACAGCTGTTCTTCAAAACCAAGGGAGTAGTAAATGAAGATGCATATATATTATTTGTAAGAAAAAATGCAATTGTGGTTCTGATTCCCAAGTATGGGTTAGAAGGAACAGTTTTCTTTGAAGAAAAAGACAAACCAACTCCAAAACTGGAGTACAACAGTGAGGTATGTTCTTATTGTTATTCTTAAGGTTTGTTCTTAAACACCTTTACTTTTTGATTTGGTTAAGTGAGCAGAATGACTAAAATCTATTCTAGTTGGATTTAGAAGGGTAAGAGAGGCTTTTCTAAATGCAAGTTTATTAATCTCTAGTAGTAGTGCCACTGTAATCTTTCTAAGTCTAAATTGATAGGTTCTGACAGGAATTTGTTTCTGTAATAGCTAGTACTGACATCTAATTATCTTTACTGCAAAAAATGTATGTACCACATATTACAACACTGAATATTCAGTACAGTAATTTTTGGTTATTTTTATTTACATGTAACAGTGATATTTTCATACAAAAATATTTATTTGTATAAAAGCATAAGACATTGCAAATAGTGAGTATTTATACAAAATTTGAACTTTCAGGTACCATCACTTACTGTGGAAGACACAACATTACGTGTATTTGATAAAGTTAAAGTGAACATTATGTTAGATGATTCCAACATTCAGCATCAGAAAATGCGGATGGTCTTGGTAGAACCCAAGGTAAGGCACAAAATTCTTAGAACCATATTATCCTTCAATGATGTTAAAAAATCGTCATGTGGTAAAATTGAAATTTAACCCAGAAGAAAAAACATACTTTAGCAGCAGCTTGTAATGATAGCTTCATATCCACACTCAGTAACACAGGTCTGCCTTCACTGGCTGTTGAAAAGAATAGCGCCCTCTAAATTAAACTTCCATTCTGGGCCCACCAGGATATTACCACTGCTGGGAAAGATGATGATTTGCTGAAGTAACGTATTCAGTTTCACAGTTCTGTAATCAAGTGTCCCTCTGAAAATCTGCCACAATTTCGCAGGATCTTATCTTTGCTCCAGTGAATTACAGTGTAACTGTGATGGGTGGCTCAGAAGAAAACTCTATAATTGCTGGCTGTCAATGGCAGTTCTGTCTTACAACTCCCACAATATAAAAATTCTCTCTTGGTAATGCTGTAAGAATTGTAATGTCCTAATAACTGTCTCTAGTCTCAAGAATTTTCAATTCTAGCATCTTTGTGCATTTGGGACACTAGGATTTTCACTTGATCTCACACTTCAGGCCTGATAAGTATTTTACATGACATTACAAGAGTGTGCTCTTAGAGTAAAGTACGTGACTTTCTTGGTAAACAAGATGGTTGCAGCAACTGAGTATTCCTAATCACAGAGGAAAAAGACAACCCAAAATAAGCAAGCGCTTCTTTTTGTTTATACACTCAAACATTATTACCTTTTTTCCTTGAGAAATCATGCTTCCAAACACATGTAAATGTATTCTGACCTTTGAGCTGTTGTACGAGCTTGAACCACAGAATGGTGTGGGTTGTAAGGGACCTTTAAAGATCATCTAGTTCCAAGCCCCCTGCCATGGGCAGGGACACCTTTCATGAGATCAGTTTGCTCAAAACTCCATCCAGCCTGGCCTTGAACAATTCCAGGGATGGAGCATCCACGTCTTCTCTGGGAAATCTATTCCAGTGCCTCATCACTCAGCGTAAAGCATTTTTTCCTAATACCTAAACTAAACCTACCCTCTTTCAGCTGGGGGGAAGGAGTGGGGAGAAGGGGAAGCCATTCCCTCTTTTCCTATCACTGGATGCCCTTGTGAAAGTCCTGCTCCAGCCTTCTTGTAGGCTCCCCTTTCAGGTCCTTGGAAGGCTGCTCAAGATCTCCCTAGAACCTCTTTTCCAGGCTGAACAACCCCATCTCTATCAGCGTTTCCTCACAGGAGAGCTGCTCCAGCCCTCTGATCATTTTTATGGCACTCCCGTGGACTCAGTCCAACAGATCCATGTCCTTCCTGTGCTGGGAGCCCAGGGCTGGATGCAGTGTTCCAGGTGGGGTCTCACAGAGCAGAACAGAGGGGCAGAATCCCCTCCCTCCCCTGCTGCCCACGCTGCTCTGGATGCAGCCCAGGACACGTTTGGCTCTCTGGGCTGGGAGTGCCCATGGCTGGGTCATGTCCAGCCTCTCCCCCAGCAGCAACCCCAGGTCCTTCTCCCCAGGGCTACTCTCCATCTGTTCATCCCCAGCCTGAGTTGAATCCCTGTGATTTCAAAAACTGGGAATAGACAGTGAAAGTTGTAGCAGAAAGGAACCCTTGTATCCTGTTGTGCATTCACATGCTGAGCTGCCCTCAGCTTGTGCTCACCAGCTCTAGCTTGTCAAGAGCTTCTGTTGTGGCCATGACTCCAGTCAGAGGGACACTTTGAAAAGAGACACAAAGTAAGGCTAATGCAAGCTGATGGTTGGGGTGCAAAGAACCTGCAGGCTTTGGGAGGAGCAGTGCTGCTGCTTCTTCCTTGCCTTTTTTAGCTTTTATATCAGGTGAGTGTTCTACCTGTGATTGTTCTAAGATGGTAGAACCTCTTTTACCTGAATTTCTAAATCAGACGTTTCTGATGTTCACACAGTGTTTATAAAAGGTCTGTACAAGTAAACTCAAGTTTTACCAGGATAGTCAAAATTGAATAAAAATAATTCTGACTTCTGTTCTTTTCTTACTGTAGATACTAGGAAATGATATGCCTGCAAGTCTGTCAGCAGAGGCAAGCAGCAAGGATGAACCAGAAAAAAAGAAAAAGAAGCTACAAAAATAGCTGGATTTAAAAGTTAAGAAGAAGTCACAAGTACTTGCATTTATGTATTTTTCCCTATGGGCAAAATGCTAGAAGCAGGTTGTGTTTAATTTTATAATACACATTTTAATAATCTGTAAAGAATTTTTTTTAAAGCTTCTTTTTTATGACTATGAATGCAGAACAAGTTTTAAAATCATGTATATCTACACCTTTGTCCTGTGGGTGAAAATAAATATTTCTGCAAAGTGAAAAAATGATTGTAGAGTTTCTTGTTAGTAGCTGGTTTGAGAGTCTGACAGAAGTCAGCGCTTCAGTGCATTCTCTTTAGCACCTCAGAACTGAAAGAAGTAATTGAACAATATAGGTATTAAAGAAATGTCTTTATTCTGTTTCACTACTCATTTTACAATTAGACATGTTAAAGGACTCTCGTTGAAAGTACTGTTATTAATTTAATGTAAACAATGACCGTTTTGTGCAATGTGTGTCAACCAATGCATTAACAACAACTACAGAAACAGAATGATCAAGTGATTTCCATAATTTGCACAGTAGATTTTTTCTACAAATCAATTGTACAAACATAATAAAAAAATAGGCATGTTTTCATAAAATAAATACTTCCCATCTAACTGAAGACTACAAAACAGGACAGAAAATACAGGCAATCCAGGTGGGGGGGATCCTTAATCACTTCTCACATTCACCCATTTCTGCTGTTACTTTTTTCTTACCTTTAGGAAAACACTAATACAGGATGAAATTAAATCCCTTAATGATAGCTTTTTTACTTGTGAATACTTCAAAAGCCTCTGATCATTGAACATATTATAAAAACAATCAAAAAGTATGGTTAAAAAGTAAACCCAAATCTTAATTATACATGTAACTCAGAAAATTTCAGAAACAGATCATCATTTGGACTACCCTTGCCTAACATTCATTAAATTTACGATACTATTTTAGTAATCACAATTGCAAAAATAAATCCTTTGTACAGTCCTTTCAATTCATTATTGCTAAAATTATCATGAGAAACAGAAATGACACAAAGTCATACATAACTTTAAAACTTTTAAATTTCAGACAAATTGTATCCTGCTTTTGAGTGACAAAACTTAGAAGCTGAAGCTAAGAACGTTCTGAAGGCCTTTTTCTATAAAATTTGTTTTCCAGAAGTCTGAGTTCATTTCCTACTTTTAAAAAAATGCATCCCTTAACAGTTATCAATTCAGTGTATTTCCAGCTTCTAGTAGGGCACCATTTAAAGATCGGGAAACAGCTAATATATGACACTAGATTTCATTACTGTCAATCCCACATGCATTACAGAAAGTGTGATTAAATTGCTACAGAAGTAAAAATAATGCACATCATGTTTGCTCATTAGATTTGTAAAGTAAATTTTTTTGTATTTATTTTTGCAATGTGAGAACTACAAGCGATGCAGACAGACATTTCCCTTTTTCTTCAATATGCTTTTCAGAAAGCTGTCACTAGGAAAATATTAATGAAAATATTTCAAGAACTGTTCTATTCAAACAACACACAACTCTCAGGTCTAACACATTGATTTTAATGCCATGAGATTCTGTTTACACCTCCCCTTACGGGGTTTTTTTAAAATGCTTTCTTGCCTTCAAATTTAGGTCTGACCAATAGTTTTCAATAGTGTGCCAATAGCCACCATCTGTCACTTTGGTACAAGCTTTTCTGTGGGTTGGGGAATAGAACAGAAAGCAGAACTTCCATCCAGTATCCTGGGATATCCTTGCTATGAAAATAGAGGAGGAAAGACTGCTTCACCTGGAACACTTGTTAGAATGGATTTCACTTTTTCATTAATCCAACAAAGTTTACCAGAGCTCTTACCAGAGCTCTTACTCTCTTTACCAGAGCTTAAACAGAGTCTGGAAATACCAGTATATCCCTTATCTCTTCTTTCCCTCTTAGTTACTAGAGCAACAAGATTACCATATGGATTTTTTGCCCCTATTCACATTCATAAATTACAGAAGGTTCTTTTAAACAAATACGAGCAAATTCAACCAAATCTGATTTGATTGCACAAAGGGAGTTCTGGGCTTCTGATCCCCCTCAATCCATCAGTTTAATTCATTGATGGTTTTCTTGAAAGGATCAAAGATTTTGCTTGTAGTAATACTTTTTGTAATAAATGGCATACAGAAGTTAATTATATTTTTAAGGATCTATCTAGAGATTTTGGTAATTTCTGTAAGCAACATAGTAATACTAGGAATTAAACATAAGAGTGAAGTGAAAGTGTAATGGTTTACTTTACTAGAAGAAAGGCTGCACCATTTTCTTAGTGATGTACTGAGACAAATGAATCCTTTTGCACCTTCTTAGGTTCCTTCCAAAGGGTACCAGAGCATCAATTTGGACACAAGTGTTCTTTGGAGACACTGGTAGTGTCAGGTGATCAACTCCAAGTTTAGTACTAATACAATTACCAAAGCAACAACACTACCTTTTCATTTTAAAGTAACCAATAGTACATTTTACTTAAGTACCTGGTAAACCTAACTGACAGATCACAGATTTCTCTCAAATCAAGGAAAAAGCTGTTCAGAGAACTGCTAGACAGCTTCTTTTGACATAAATCTTATTTTGCATTACTGAGACAACTAAATTTGGTGTTTGCTCTCATCAACTCCCCAGCAGTTCACGTCTGTCCAGTGACTTACTCTTGGTACCAGTGCTAATATTTATGAAGACACACAATAAATCTGCTTCGAGAAAAGCAATCCAAATCCAGACTAATACTGCATTTTCTTTCCCACAAAGAAAAATGTCCCTCATGCCTTTAGGAGGGACAAATCTTAAAATGTAGGTGTTTTTGCAGTTATATTGGTTCCTATGCAAATTATCCTAGCCTGCTCATAGAATCCTCCCTAATCACAGAAGGAATACAATTCTGAAAAAAAAATCTATTGTTTCTCTGTACCAAATCTAGACACCCTAATTTTCAAAAAGGGTCACTTAATGATACCAATAAATTTCTTAAGAAGACCTGAAAAATTCCACATTACTTATGAACTCCCTTAATATATACCAAAAAGTTTATTACATTTGCATTAGAAAAGCAAAATAGTATGTATAATCCGGGTAATTGAGGTCATATGTATAAAAATTTATTAGACACCACAGCTTAAGTTCTCCATCAGAAAACTACATACCACTTTTGTGAAATCCCTGAACTTGATTTTCATTTTTCCAAGCAGAAATGTTGCAAGTTGCATTTTGACCAAATACCATGCTATGTGTTTTGGCTTTTTGGAAACAGGATTGCTTCTCTGGAGATTTTGCTCTCAGCAACTGATTGTCCTTATGGCTTAAAACAGAACACTCCTAGGTGAATACAAAAAAGTTCGTTTTGAAACCATTTTAACAGAAATTCTCCAAAAGAAACAAGATCCAAATTACTATCTGCAAATTTCAAGTATAGTAAGTACCTGAAGTACCAACTCTACCCTTCAGAAATGAGAAAGAAATGAGGTAACATGTTTTCTCTACACAGATCTTTGAAACATGCTGTCTGCATGAACCACCTCAATTCAAGGGCTCACATGCTCTGAATGAGCAAGACTTGAATCTTTCAGCCTGCAATGTCTGTGCTTTTTGCATTCCCTGGGGGCTCTTAGTTTGAATGAAGCACTTCATGCCTTCACACTTTAATCCTAATCTAAAATGCAAAATTTGGTTTAGTCAGGATCCAGCACTTCAAAGACTAACAACAGTGAGAAAAGGCAGCTGCATGACATTGCAAGTCCCTCCAGGACAAGTTTGATACCAGACAATTGATTCTGGGAAGTACATTTGCATGTAAAATCCATGTCCAACAGGGTGACTGAGGCAGGATCTTAGATGAGTATCTTTAGAAATTAATGACAAAATATCCATCTATTGTTCTTGTAAGGGCACATTTGTCCTAATCTTAAATGAACAGAGTTTAAAATTTGATGTCAGTGGTCTGTAAGACACCATCAGTCTGCACTTCCCCTTGGCAGAGAAGTGGCTTTTAGCATGTCACATCCAGAAGTGAAGTCAGGGCTGAATGGGTTTACTTCAGATTTTTTTATAATCTGGTAATAATGATTGGTACTGTCTCCCCTTGAAGGACTTCCAAGACACAGCAGACAATAAACAAATAAACTAGTTTGTAGCATCATGTGACCATAATTACTGAGAGGAGATGATCTTTGCTCTTTTCTCCAAAGAAACTAGCCTTGCTTCCAGTTCTCTGGGAAGAAGTAGAACTCCTTCCTATCACTCACTAAAATTAAGGGGCTAGGAGCCTTGCTAGATATGTATTGTCTTTTGTAATTTGTTTCTCAAATAGGGCTTGTAATCGAAAGAGTGCATCCATGCAGAAAGTTCCCCACCAAGTCAGCGTGCCAGGTGTGGTCTAGGACTTGATGCTAAGTTTATAAAAATTAGCAGTAGACAATTTTTTCCCCAGAAATGTCCTTTTCCACAGGCACATGTTTAAAAACTTAGCAATAAATGAGGCAGCAAGAACAAAAGAAACAAAACTAAGAGACAGACTACATGAGCAGCCTCACTACTACTCTTCCATGCATATACCTCAATTTCCTCCAGAACAACCTCTGCTTTTATCATAAAACATATTAATTCTATTGCCAGTTTAAGATATTTGTCCTGCATTTATTCAACATAGTATGAGAGGAGAGAGGCTCCCTGAAACCAAATAAACCAAATAAAATGGGGAACAGATGCTTTAAATGGGAAGCCTATCACTTTTTTACCACAATTTAACTCCTACCTTTGTTCTAAGCAGCTGAGATTTACTCTGAAACACGACAGTATTCACATCATTTTCTCTGCAACTGTTTTCAGCCCCTGCAGTATCCATAATGCTGTTTCCAGAAGTCTGTGTATTGTAACCACTGTCCACCTGAAATCAAAAAGCTTGGAAAATGTACTGTAATTTAACACAATTAAAGCCCTTAGATACCTGATATGATTTGCATTTGATTAACAGAACTTAATCCAACAAACCAACTATGACCGGTTAATAACAAAAGCAAATTGTAAGCACATCTGTCAGAATTAGTTTGGATTAAGTTAAACATACTACTGCACACAGCGACACAAAAATGATTGTAATTGTTACGCTAACTCCACTGAAAGAGAGGATGGAGGGAAGGGATAAATGTCACGATACTGCCTGCATGCCATATCCAGTAAGAGAAAATAACAATTACTTCCAGATTAGTATATGTATTCCAAGTTACGCTGAGCTCAGTTTTACAGAAAAACAAAAAAATATTTTACCTGAATGCTACTGTTGTCACAAGGAATTGCGCTGCTTTCTGCAAGAGGTGACATGCACATGCGAGAGCTTTCAATACTGAAAGTAATGCCTGTCATAAAGCTGGTCATTGGTGTATTGCTACTGCCAATTGCTTCTTTTATCCAAGTGTTTTCCTCTGACACTTCAGCTGCATCAGCCATGTCTACAGTATTATTTTCCTTTAAGCCTTCTATATCCTGAAATGATGACAACCTTTGATGACAACCTTCTGAGTGATCTGGTGCAATAGACACAGTTGTCACCACGAGGTGTGTACCATGTGCAAAAGTATCACTGTCTTCCTGACGCAGGTTTATTCCATTATCCATTTCTGGGAACCGAGCTTCTGCTGGAGAAGCGTTTTCCTTGTCTTCCTCATCCTCATCATGATTCTCAACTGCAATTGGTATTCTAATGACAGAAGTTTGATATTGGGCAGTTCCTCTACAGGCTCCAAGCCTCATAGGAGAGCAATTTTTAATTGGAGAACAACCATCTATGTAAGGACTTCTTGTACTTGGGGGTGTCATTCTATTTGAGGAAGAAGGAATGTCTGGAGAACGAAAAGTAAATCTTCTTTGGTCTGAAAAAAAAGAGCGAAGTTTAACTCCACTTGATATCTGACAGAAAAATTCATCATTCTCAAAGCCCCAAAGTCCATTGAATAATTTATAGCCAACTTCAGAGTATTTCACTGACTGTTGCCTCCCAACCCCACCAAACAAGCAAACCCCAAAAACCAAACCAATCACCCATATAGTTTAACTACCTTGATTAAGGCACATTTTTATCCCATTTTACCAGCGAATTTCTCTCTATTACATGATTTGCTGTATTGGAGACCTTGTATTTTTCCAATGTCATTACTATACAGTATTCAAAGGAAAATGTGTGAAGGCTGGTTCTGTATTTTTTTCCTGAACAAGTATCAATACACAATCTATAGGCACTTAAATTTTTTTAATTTAATGGAAGTTTTAGAAGTTTAAGATCAAATAATGAAATTTAAGTTCAAACACGTGGGGACACATCTATGCAAACTCCGCATATAATGGTGTAAAATACCTTTAATCAAAATGTGTAAAAATCATGTATAAACATGTACAATCACATATAAACAAGGCATTAAGCTTTACACAGCATGAAACAGTGACATTTTCTAGAGCAATGAGGACACGAAATGTTTGTGATTTCTTCACTAGTCATTTCATTTCAAATAATCTTCATTGTTGGCATAGTTTGAAAGCTCAAGCTAAAGATTCTTTGCCTATTAATATTAAAATGTTTCAGGCTGGGCCAAATCAGAATTGTAACCTGACTCAGTTCAGGCATGTGGCTTTAAAACCCCTCCCACATTAAATTAACCCTTTTAACTTTTCTTCATTCATAGTAGGTCTCAATGCCTTCTTCCAAAATATTTTCTCTAGTTGATGTGTTGCAAGTATATACATTTCATTATTTTATGTATTTCACTGCTGAACAGATGCATCATATAGGAGACTGCTGGTCTGCCAAGCACAGGAACTTGTCTCCAAACAGAAGGAGGTTCCACTAAGAATTTAGAAGTTTTTATAATAAAAATATATTACTCAAGATATAGTAATGCATATACAGTTAAACCATACCTGAGAGTGGTGTTTTTCTTATGTGAAAAGCAATTGGTGAAAAAGCAGGAGAACCATTATGTGCAGGAGACCCCTCTGGAAACGGGGGACTGGTTATACTTCCCAGACTATAAGCTCTTGTTCCTCCCTGAATAGGACTTGATGAAAACTGACCCTTCAGAATAAAAAAATCAAACCCACAGAGCATTATTTTCATAATCTAAACTTTGGCTAATATGTATATATAAAATTGTTCTAACTAAAAACCTTAATATGGCAGCACTGGGAAAGACTAATACCTCACAGTGAAAATCTCTATCATTAGTTTAGCTTCAATATTTCAGTTGCAGCTATTCATGTGGACCTTATGCCTCCACACAGGGGGAAAGAGCAATGGACTCAAGCTGTCACATAATACCAGCTAGGACTATTTTATCCATTATATTTAAGAACTATGAGAAACCTAAATAGAGAATTAATGCTATCTGTGTATCTAGTCAAGTGCTTAATCTAAATTTCTAACTCATATCACTGCAGATGAAAGTCAGCCACTATTTATATTTTAATGTAATCCATGTTAACTACTTAATTCAGCAGCAGATAAAAGTATTTCTCCTTAAGAAAAGAGAATATTGGTCATGCCCTTGCTTAAGGCTATCATGCAAAAAAAACCCAAACAAACAATACAAAACCAAAACAAAAAAGCCCAACCAAACAACAACAAAAAACCACCAAATCAAAACCCTCCCCCTCCCCCCCATCACTTCTGGCATTATAATTATACTGTAGGAATTCTTTACTAGGTTACCTTTTTTTAATCTACACTATCCTAGTGTAGGTAGGTTTTTTCCATGCACCTCAACCTCGAAACAGATAAAACTTTATCACCTAAACCACTTTAGCTGTGCTTTGTCCACATGGGAATAACGTTCATTTTGTTAATTTAAAAATGGACATTTCGTTCTGTGTTCTAATAAATATCTATTCACCTGAAAACTCTGGCTGATGGGAGAGAAAAAAAGCATATTTAGCACTGCACTTCAAAGATCCAAAAGTAATTTCTTTCACTATAAATGAGTTTATGAGATTTAAGGGAAATAATTATATCACATGTTCATATCAACTGGTATTGTAGACAGCAATTCATGGATTTAAAGAGGACTTTTTTTTATGCACATTTTATGGAAAAAAGAAAGGTTTTAACATGCTTTCAGGAAGTCTTTTGTATGTTTTAATTCCTACTAGCTTTTCGTAACAAAATTAAAACATAATTCCCTCTACGAAAGAATAGCAGCATAACAAAATAATTTGAAATAACAAAAAGTCAGTAATACATTCTTTCAAGACTTTTGTTCACAAATTTTTTTTCAGAATCTGGAATTTAAAAAAAAGAAAAAACCAAAAAACCACCCAAATAAAAAAACCAAACCACCATCTTTTATTCTAACACCTACTCTCTCAAAGTACACCCCACTCAGCCCACAGAACAGGCTACTTACTGAACTAGATGTGTCCAGGGGGCTTCTGCACCGGACTGGAGATAATTCTATTGAACAAAGCACTCCAAGTGGCTGACTACCACATGGACTATGCAGAGAAGGGGACAAACATGCAGTTACATTCCCATTTTCTTCTAAAAACAGCTTTCTTCTGAGTGATGAAGAGCTCAGATTTTCCTGAGACTGATCTGCAAATTCATCAGTTCTAAAATATTCACCTGGAAAGGTGGGGGAGAAATTGTTTCCAATAAGAATGCAGGAAAAAATACATTCCATTACAGAGACATATATAATTAAATTAAAATATTTAGTCCAATTTACAAATACAGCAACTAATTAACCTGTTTAGGCACCTATCCCAAAGGATTCCTCGTCATTCCTACAAAAAGTCACCTCTGTCTACTAAGGTTCATTCCACTTCTGCTCATCATCCCTTAATACTAAAGTCTGAATTTAAAAAATAAAAAATATTGGCTTGTATCTACTTATTGGTCTTTTCCCAGAATTGTATTTCTCCTCACATCTGAGCTGTCAAATATGGATTATTTTACTACCCAAGCAAACCTACACTCTTTTTCAGGTTTCCCATCTGCTTTGATGGTCTTCGTGATACATCCAGGGGCAAAACAGATTAGACTTAAGTCCAAGCAGTTAGCAGTTTACAGTAGGAAAGCACAAACTAAGACCCATTAAAATACACTCAGATTTACCAGATTATTTTAGGTTTTTTGCTCTTGCTCTAGTCAGATATTCCCTGTAGGAGAAATATTTCATGAACTCCCAAACTACGTATTGATGGAAGCATTTGTTAAGACAAAAAACAAAGGCAATAGATATGGTTCTGTTTTGTTGGCCCACAGTTCAGGTTCTGAATTTCAACACTGGGACAGGAGCTTGCAGCCAAAATGCTCTGAGCTGGCTGTACCCACTGTTCCCACCTATCAACTGTAAGATCAGGCCCTTCCAGCCCCCTTGCCTGAGAAGGCGGCAGCGATTGCTTGATGTAGCACTTATAATCAGACAGTTAATTTGGACTCTTGCCTCCTGACTCAGCAGTCATGGCTTTTTTGCCACCACACAACTTCCAGTCCCCACCATGGCTTCAGGTACACTGCAGGCAGAGTTACAGCACAGCTTTACTCAAGGCAAGGTCGGGCTTTGAGCCCCCGGCCAGCATCTGTAAACCAAACAGCTCTGCTACGACAAATTACTGCTCTGTTTGGGGGAGCACAGGGCATCTTCTGCTTACAACCCTTCAGGTATTCAGAACTGTTAACCAATTTCATAGAATCATAGAGCATCCTGAGTTGGAAGGGACACACCGGGATCATTCCAGTCCAGCTCCTGGCCCTGCACAGGACACTGCAAGCACCACACCAGGTGCCTGGGAGCACTGTCCAAATGCTCTTGAACTCTGCCAAGCTGGGTGCTGTGACCGCTTCCCTGGGGAGCCTGCTCAGTGCTCAACCACCTCTGGGTGAAGAATCTTTTCCTGATATCCAACCTAAACCTCCCCTGACAACTCCAGGCCACTCCCAGAGGTCCTGTCACTGTCACCACAGAGAAGAGATCAGTGCCTGCCCCTCCTCTTCCCCTCATGAGGAAGTTATAGATGGCAATGAGGTCTCTCCTCAATCTCCTCCAGGCCGAACAATTTCCAGTTGTCCTCCATATGCCTCCTTTTTTATCTTTATGTCCACACTCATATCATTTAAGTCACATATCCCATGAAACATGCAGTAACTGTCTATTTAGAACACATACTTAGAATTTTCATTCATACTTTTTGTTTTCAGTATTTCACAAGACAAACACCCAGCCAACAGTAAAAAACCAAGTTTTCTATTTAGACATTCATAATTAAATTTAGATATTGCATGACATACCTAGTATTTTCTCTAAATTAAAATCCACTGGCAAAGACAGTACTGTCTGACAAGCAGCTGCAATGAATAAAACCAACAAAATTAGCTTACAGTGACCTTTTACTAAAGATGTAGAAACAAAAATTCACTTTCAAATTGCACTGCAATTGAGCTATTTGAATTACAGCTGCAATAAGGAAAAGTGTTAATTAAAGTACGATTCTGATTTGACAACACTACATGCAGCACACTAGGCTTAGAGATAAAAACCCGAGAGTTTTAAGAATGCCTCTCTAGAGGCTTCTATGTTAACTGAGAAGAGAGGTCTCTGAAGAAAGGAAGGATTCAAAAGGATGTGACACAAAAATCGAAATATCTTGGGGAAAAACAGTACCTATTTATCTAAAATTATGCAGTTTAAAACATGTATTAAGATTTCTGATACTTATTTGGCATAAAAAATAATCACGATTCTCTAACCCAAAACAATCCAACAAATTAAAGGTTTCCTGAAACTGTAATTTACTGTAAACCTGAAGTTCACATTCACTTTTTAATCCAGAAAAATCCACGTACGTTGAGTTGGAAAAAATGCACTCCACAGTCTAATTTTTTACTTGAAAAAATACAACAGAGTGTAACAGAATTAAATTATTATTAGAAATTGATATTAAAATTATTAGTACTATACAGTTCAAGAAAAATTATTTCTACAGTAATACTAACAAACAAATAATTTCCTTTTGAAATGAAATAGCCATTAAAAATGGGTTATTTTTCTTCAGAGAAAGCCTGTAATTTTAGGCATTGCCTTTTACTCACCATTGCTTTTCCCGGGCTGCAAGCTCAGCTGTCTTCCAATCGGAGAAATGTTATTTATATCTATGGCTGTAAAGACATAGAACTTAAATTTAAACATGCACTGCATATATAGAGTTTTGAAATGTTGCAACATAAATAATAATACTTCATACAACCAAATAAAATTTTTGCATCAATGTTTGCAAGAGATTAGAAAGGAGTACTGAAAAAAGGTTACCACTATAGCTGTCAAGAGAATTTCAGCACATTTCTATTCAAAAAAAGCTTAGTGAAGTAGCATCAACATTGCCCAAAGACTTTGTCTCCTCCTGTCCCTACACAAAAGAGATTTAAATCAGACGAGTTCATGCTTAGCTGAACAGGTTGTGTTCAGGTAAAACCCATTTCCAGAAAATCATTCAGTCTGGACTGGAGAAAGGTGAAGAAACACCTCATCTTTTTTATACAGCTGAAGAACACAGACCATTTTCTTTCACCATTCCCTTTACCAGATCTCAGATTATGCCTTATGTTCTCTGCCCCCAAAGTGACCATTTTACAACTGACAATTAAAAATACACTATCCACGAGATGCATGTCCTTGATAAAAAAAAATCTAACAGCTTCGCCTTTTCCAAATCTTGCAAAATCCTCACTTATTTAAGACTTTCATACCAAACAACAGGACATGCAAACAATACTTTACACCTGACAGTTGTCCATCTTGTAATCAATTTGTTCTGTATTCTGCTGGTTATATATAAACTTCAATAAGAGCATTAAAAACAAAATCTAACAGTTGCATAAATGAAATAAACTTAGAAAACCCATGACTAGTGGCAGTGAGCTAGCAGGATGACAACAGGAATTTATGCTGCAAGTAAGGGTAAAAGAAACCAGAATTCCATTTCTGATATGCTTATATGGTGAGGAAAGCAGTTGGAGTAAGAGGACGTGCAAATATCTGAAGAAAAAAGTGAAGTAGAAGACTTGGCTATTACCAGTATCAACGAAGTTGATAGCTATAGATACAAAGTTATGTGTGTAAATTAAATGGTTGCAGACAGGTTATTAAAGTAGAAAAATTTAAGAACGAAGACCAAGAATAACAAAAAGGAAAAATTATGTAAAACTTTCAATTAATAAGTAATTTTTTAGCAAAGGAAGCACTTAGAGACAACAGCAGAAAAATCAATCAGTTGTGCCGTATTTTATCACTGGTTCTTAAAATTTAAATTGAGGTTAAAAAAAAAAATTATGCTTGATAATTTCTCCAAAAGCTACATTATTTTGGGTGGACACACAAAAGCAACTTACATTTAGTTGAATTAAACTGAGAAACTTGCTTGCCTTCATGTTCAATCCAAGGAGAAGGAACTATGAGTTTTTTCGTGAAAAACTGGAGTAGAATAAAAACAAACCATCTCAGCACTTTTTAAAATTTTCAACTTAAATTTAGACTAGTACCCTGAGCAAGAAAAAAAATGTAGAACACTTCATTATTTTAGGCCCAAAGAGGTTAAAGAAAAAAACAATTTGATTTGAAGACCCCTGTGTTGTTTATGACACTTAGCACCTCAGATCTTTCAAGTCTGCAGAGTGAAAACTATACACAAGTTTTATTTAACAATAATTACTCATTTAAAAAATTGAATTGTCACTACCATGCTTCTTCTATAGTAGTTTAAAGTAATTAGTTTTAAATTTTCAGTTTGTTAAGATTTATTTTGACAATTGAGCTATTTCACAGAAGTGATAAAGAGACACTGCAGTAACAGTAAAAGTGATAAACCAAGGCTTTTTGGCAACATTATTAGTGTTAAGAGTATTTGGCTAAATTGGTTAGTGGTAAAACACTTTTTGAGTACTGGCACTTCAGTCTTCCTCTGTGAACCAGAAACTCCATCTATCATCACAGCTGCACTGTGGAACACCCTGGTGCTGAGGAGACAAACACTGTCACAAAGCTTCAAGAAACACATGGCAAATCCTGTTCTTACAATAAGTGCAAGACTCAAAGTAAGCACAAAAAACTCAGCTTGAAACACACAACTATTAAAGGCATAATTTTTATCAGAGACAGCGTTTCAAGCTGTTCAGCTGCATAATCCATTACGTTATACCTCTCAAAGAGGAAATATCCCATTTAATGCAAATTTAGAACAACAGAGCATCTTAGCTGCAGGCCAACTACACAGCTCCCTTATGGAATCATAAAAGTTTTTGTTTGTAGAGACAGAAACTGATAGACTTGCCTATCAGAGCCTTATTTCAATTTTTGTAATTGAAATAATATTGAAGATTTCTGTGGTGAATATTTTAAACACTTTACTTTTCCTTCTCTGCTAGGCAAATGAATAGTGAAAAATAAAATGAAAAATTGATGGAAAGATACAAGCTACCAGAATAAAGTCTTCTATCCAACTAAGCAGAATTTGGAAGAAACTGAAAAAACACAAAAATTCTGCAATATTTTAAAAAATGCAACGTAAGTCCAACATTACTGTAAACCCCCAAATTCTCAATCATTATTTTTAACCTGAAGTTAACTATTTATAAGAGTTATACTACAGCTACATTACCACTAGTCAAGAAAACTGAAAGAAAAAAATCTGTTGTTTTAACCTACATGTGTCTGAAAGAAGATGGGAAGAAAAAGAGTGTCTGGATTCCAACTACAACTGCAAAAGATGAGGGTGCAAAATTACTTTCTTACTAAATATAATAGACTTCTGGGTTTTGAAATATTGTAATAGATGTGGATCTTTTCTGTATATAAAACAAATCAATATTTGATAGCACAAAGTTTTATTACCTCCTCAATAGCTTTTTGCCTTCTGTCTTCTGTCTCCTTATCAATTCTAAGTAACAAATGAAAAACAACTCAATTATCAAAACCATCACATAAGTAGGAAAAAATGTAAAGAACAGCCATATATAATTTATAGATGCTCAAAAGAAACTTTATAAATTAAATTGCACTAAACCCTAGATCTTATGATGTTTTTACTCTTATGTGCAATAATCTCATCCTATAAATTTAGAAATATAAATGCACTTCTCAATCCAGTTGACTTGAAAAAGATCTGTACCATTTAAAAGTACTTAATTGCAAATATTCTGTTTACTCAGCATGTCTGGACAAAACCTCAATCTTAACTGATCTTCCAAAAGAATGTCATATGAATATATGTTACTATCAAAGTTAACATGAGATTAGACTTGCACTATAAAACCAAGCAGAATAAAAAACTGAGATGTAAAGAATTAAAGGACAACTGAAAACACTCCTGGAATTTGCACACTAATTCCTGACACAATCTACCTTCCCATCACAGACTTCTCCAAAGTCAAATACATAGTCTGCCACATTTTCTTCAGTTTAGAATACAGTATATTCCAGTTTCTAACAATGAATATATTTCCTCATGAAGCTTTTAACTTAGTTTTTAAAAAGATATTGTAGTTATTTTAGTTAACTTCATAATGTATGAGATTCTGTATTTATATTTCCTCTAACGGTCACCTTCAAGCCTGATTTTCAGTTACTGTTATGTAATTTATTGTAATATTTTTGAACCTTATAAATGTTCACCACTGTCTTAGCTGAACCACCCAATACTTTCATATACATTTAGCATATCTGAATTACCCTTGAATAATTTTAGAAATCAATCAGATAACAAGATGCTATTAGATACACAAGCACACATAAATGTGCCAAATATATAAACTCTCACAGCTCTCTCTTTTATGCTGATCAGACTTTGAATATATCTGCAATGTTTGGACATGCCACCTTCAATTACGTCTGCCCAGATGACGCTAAAGTGACAGTTCTATGGAGACACTTGCAGAGTTATTGTACCAAAAATAAAAGCATACAATCACTGTATATTTATGTATATATATGCACTGAAACATGCAAGTATGGACACATCAAATCTACACATAGTCAGCCTAGCCTCTCGGTAGTCACAGCAGACTATTTAAAAAAAAATGTATCCAAGTGGGTATGAAACAGCAGGACAGACTGAAAAGACCCACTGAGACATATGTGTTTATATCTATGGGCCACATCACTTATCATGACTGGAATTGTCACCCAAGCCATCTACATTAAAGCTACTTTGTCTGAATAAGGTTCCAGAAACAATGTAATCATATCCCTAAAAACGTAAGGCTTAAGGCTTTGTAACGTCTAAGAAGCACTGGAGTCTGAAACCTACTGGCTGCTAGAGGAAGGACAGGAAACATTAAGACGTGGTGACTCAGATACAGAGCTGGGGACAGTTATAGTCCTATAGCTTTTATTATTCAAAAAACGAGATGTAGGTTCAGTCAGACATTAAGAACACTAAGTTACTTCACAGCATTTTTCATGATGAGGATGTTGAAACACTGGAAGAGATTGCTTGGAGAAGTGGTAGATGCCCCATCCCACCAAACATTCAAGGTCAAGGTGGATGGGACTGAACAACCTGATCTAGATGGGAATGGTTTATTATTCTATTCCTGCAGTGCTTCATGCAATGAGGAGCAGTTCTTTGTGCAAGTTTCTATCTGAGAAACGTACAGGAGAGTCTACAGGATTCACCATTAAGGCCTCCCCTTGGCTACTCTCACTTGGCATGTCGTTCTCTACCACCAGTGAGTAAAACTATCCCCCACGGGAAGTTCCAAATACCCAGACTGTTTTACCTAGCCATTTTCCTCATGCAAGTTATTTTCAGAGAACAGAAAAAAGCTGAGATAAGGTCCCCAAACTACTTCAACTAACTAGCACTGGTCCCCCCTCCTTCACATTAAGTCTATATCTATACGTTGCAAAGAGAATTCTGGGGCTTCCCCAGCTAGTTTTCCCAGGTGCACCCTTCTGCAGGAGCCCCAGAGACCAAAGAAGCCTCACTATGGAGCATTCTGAGAAGATAAACTGTGTTGTAACAAGGAGCAGAAGAGGTAGCCTGGTAATGATCACTGGCAAGACATTTTCTTGTTTCCACTAACTGCTTTTATCTGGCTGTCTTCCAAACTGCAATCAGAGTGGATCAGCAGTTCTTAACATTAAAAGGAAGCAACACAGAGGCAGCCTCATCTAAATATTATATCCACATCACGTAAAAAATTATGTTAAAAGATTTGAATAAAAAGTCTTTAATGCTATGCTGAAATGTTAATAAAGCAAAAGAACAGTGTTCTAGTATTAAAGATAATTTAGCTGCATAAAAATAGATTGTAAGTTACCTAGCATGGCTCAAATACATTCCTTGGCGTCGAATGTCTTCCGAGTCAATTTCCACAGGATTTATTAGAGCAAGCTGATCAATAGACCATCTGAATTTTCCTGGTGTCTAAAAAAAAGAAACAGGCATCTTAATGCTTGCTATTCTAAAAAGATACATATAAAACCACAGGACAAATCTCAACGGAGCAATTCAATCACAGTTTCCATATAGTTTCTGTCAAAGACAATCAAAAGTGTTTCTATTTAAATTATCTACTGTAAAAAATATACTAGTAAGTCAGTCAGGCTTCTTATCCTGGTAGTGGTATCACAATGATTTACAAGATAATATCAAGTGGAAGGTTATAACTGGTATTTACAAACTGAGATGTCAGTTTCTTCTCAATTTTTAAGGACAGGTCTACTAAGGATACATAACTTGGGATAAAATAAATTGCTTCTTGATTGCACAATCCAAACTGTGGTTCCATAAAAATCCAGTATCCATACCTAGCCCAAGTTATCCAAATAATAGAGCAGTTTTCCTTTCACTTCCCATTTCTAAGAATACCAGCACTGCAACACCATGTACATCCTGCAAAGTCTCCCTCCTAAATGCCATGCATAGGGCACAATAAAGTCCAATTCAGAAATAAAGTAGCTTCACCCCTTTATTTAACAATTACGAAGTATTGTTTAAATATATTTGGAAGATTATCTACCAAGTGCGTCTTTTTAGTTTCATTATCACAGCATCATCTCTATTGCTTCTCACGAAATAATTTCAGCTGCAAACCAGTATATAATTTGCAACTAAAAAAAAAGTTATAGCTACACAAAATCATTAACTTGAATACAAAACCAGCTCACAACAGAAGTGGAATTAACTTTTATTTGCAATCAGCTTGCTTAGCATCTAACTAGAAACTGGTTTTCTCCACTTTAAGTGGGACCAGAGTCCAACACCCAACATCTGTTCTTTATCTACTTTCTACTGGTTTTAGGACTCAATCATTAGCATCGAAAGAAAAAATAAATTTAGGATGGGAGGAGGAGTAAGTGACAATACTAGTATTTAAAAGTAGCATAGTTCTGTAAAGAGAAGAAACTCCAAATGCCACTGAAGTTCTTTAGCTTGGTTAAAAGCTATGTTAAAGCACACTAAATAAAACACTCTTTTTAATGCATTTGAAAGTATCAGCACTGTATCTGTACAGTTACACAACTAACAACTAGATCTTACAGATGAGGATTTTGTTGACTTAAAGACTGAAGGACTGGAGACAATCTGCTCCTGAAGAGTATAATAATCACTGGGACTTTCAAAAGGATTCAGGATTGGGACTCGTCCTGGAGTTTCTGGTGTTATCTGCATTTTAGCTGCTTCTGTATCACCCATAACACTAAGCTATACCTGAAAAAGAGAGAGGGAGAGCAAAATTAAGGAAACCAATGAAATCACACTTTTGACATTTCAGGGCCACCCTGAAGGCCTTGGGAAAATAGGATTAATCATTTTAAGGCACCAGCAACACTTCAAAAACTAACAAAAACGAAGTTAGTTGTAGCTTGGACCTACTAACATGAAGTTGATAAATAAGGCTGGTACAAACAATTACAAATAAACAGAAATAATGAAAACGAGGTAAGACAGAATATGAAGAAGGGGGTTAAAGAAAACCAAGCGAACACCAAAACGAGGGCAGAACAACAAGCAAACAAAAGAAAAACCCAAGGAACAAACAAAAAACCCCCAAGTAAGCACCAGAAGAGCCCAAGGGGCCGTCCTGCCGGCACACGGGCCGAGCCGGGCGGTGCTGCCCGAGCGGCCGGGGCAGCGACAACGCCCCGGGCAGCCCCCGCTCCGCCCGGCAGCTGAAACCGCCCGCCCTCCGCCTCAACGGGCCGGGCGCAGCCCCAGCCCTCGCGGGGCTTCGGCGGCGGCGCCGCTGCCTCCGGTAAGAGGGAACCTGGCGGGCCCCGGNGCGCGCGGTGTGCGCCGCCGGGCCAATGGCAGGGCCCCTTCTCTCTCGAACGGGCCAATCGCCAGGGCCGCCGCCGCACGAATTCAAAGACAGCCCGCCCCCGCCGCTCTCGCGCTGCCCGGGGCGTCACGTGGGGCCGGGGGGCGGGGCCGGGGCAGGCCCGGGCGTGCGCGAGGCCTTCCGGTTCCGGTTCCGGTTCCGGGCGTTGCGGGGTCGCCATGGCGAGCAACGCCGCCAGCCTGAACGCCGTCAGGGAGACCATGGACGGTGGGTGACAGCCGCGGGCCAGGGACGCGCAGGCTGCGCGGCAGGGTGAGCGCCTGGCCCCGCCGTGGGCCGCGAGCTAGGGCGGCTCTCTTGGGAAGAGCGGTGCGGGTTGCGGCTGCCGAGAGATGCAGCGCGTAGCAGTTTCTCTTTTGCTTCGTGTCGCTTCGTGAAACGGTTCAAACACCCCCGCAGTGCTAGTGTCTTCAGATCTCGCGTGGCTTTTCTTGTTTTTTGGTTTTGTTGTTTTTTTTTTTTAATTTAGCTAAGTATTTAACATAGAATACTGGGTGGGGTTTTTTGTGTGTTTATATATATATATTTGCTGTTATTTCCCGCTGTTCGTAACGGTTAATGCAAGTGATGTGACCTGGCTCGGCGCGCCTGGGGTTTGAGGCAGCGGTGGAAGTGCGCGGAGAGAGGGCGAGGCCCGAGCCTGTGGCGGGGCCGGCGGCAGCCCCTGCACCCCGGTACTTTGTTCTGGTGCGTGGCTCGTGTTGGAAAACCAGCATAAACTGCAAAAAAAAACCCTAAAAACAAACCCCAAACAACCCAATCTACAATATAGTGAAAAAGCTTTGAGCACAGTAGTCGGTGTCACAGAACTAGAACAGTGTTGTGGGATGGGGAATGTGAGGGAAGGGGCACTGGGAGTACTGGGAAATACTTTAAAGGATGATAAGTCCTGAGAAATGTGAGCAGGTGAGTCAAGTTCGGATGCTGACTTTCGGCCTAACTGAGGAATGAAAGCTGCCGTGTTTTGGGGTTGTTTCTCAGTGTAGTGTGAATCTCTGGAATTCCACAAAATGCCTATACCAAAAACTTCTTTGCAGAGTGGAAAGCAGCCAGGAAATCTGCTGAGGGTTCTTAAATGTGAAGACTTCCTCTGAAAATGCCCTAATGAGGGAGTAGAGGCCAGGAAGAATGTTCAAGGGTTCAAATGCTTTACATTTGTTATTTTCTCAGCATCTTCACTTCTCTTGAAGTTATGGCTGCTGTTACAAAAGGGTTGCTAAGTACAGACCCTCATGAGTTGAGCTGGTGTAAAAATTCACATTTCAGCCACTGATGTCCGTGCTCTGACCTGCTGTTGGAGGCAAGGCAGGACTAGCCAGGATCATTATGGCCCCTCTGATGCTTCAAGAGGGCAAAACCGTGTTGTGCAGATGGAGAGAGACTTCTTTGGGAATGACAGAGAATCTAAGTTCTGGTAACTGTACTTGTCAACTTCCCTCTTTCCACTTCTGTGGGAATGATTTAGACAGGAGGGACAACAGGCAGATTTAAAGACAAAGTAAGGCTTTTCAGAACAGGTAGAGAAAGTGCAATAATCTTCACATTTAGGAGCCCAGGCTTCCTGCGTAACTATGTGTATATTTTATGTAGGATAGATACAGACATTTAGCAGTTGTTGTTTGCAAAGTTGTTACAAGCCCAGAATTGTGGAGAAACTGGTACATCTGTCTGCCAAAGACACTGCCCTCAAAACCTAAAGATTAGGACTTCATAAGTATCTGGAGTCCAAAAGCACAGAGGGTTCTTGTAGCCTACCTTTTACCTAATTGGCAGGCATGTTAATTGTTGAATTCCTCACTTACTGTTTTTCGGTTTTTCAAAACCCATTATCCAATGTTAAATTTCCTGGACCAGGAATGCATGGTGTTTATGTTAAAACCTGTAGCTTTTGGCTTATGCTGGAAAATTGAACATAAATGTTGTTGAAGTTAAACAGCAATGGCCATCTGCCATGTTCACGTTGTAGAAGTACTGTAGAAGTTAAATGTTGATGAAGAACAATTTTGATCATTGAAATTTCATAGTCTGTAGGGACTAAAGTGCTTTCATTTTTTTCTCTTGCAGTTCTGTTTGAGATTTCAAGAATATTAAACACTGGCTTGGATATGGAGACATTGTCTATTTGTGTGAGGCTTTGTGAACAAGGGATAAATCCAGAAGCATTATCATCTGTTATTAAAGAACTGCGTAAGGCTACAGAAGCTCTAAAGGTAATGCTCTAGTTTAAAAAGCTGACAAATTTGTTTTTAAGAGTCAGATGTACATGCAACTTGCTCTGCTTCAATTTGTAAAATGTACTTTGATATGACTCGTTTTTAACTCAAGAAAATTAACTGTTCAATGGAGGAGGCAATGAATACAGCTGAATTCAACATGAAGCAGGAAATGGTACAAATAACGTGTTTTGTAGAAATAAAGTAATTAGACTGACTCTTCTGAAGGAAAAAAACCACAACCAAAACTCACAAATTTTTATTATGGTCACTGTTTGTCCCCTTACCTGCATAATATCACAAATAGATTTCTCCTTTAACCAATATCACCTCATTTCTACAACCTGAAATCCGTCAGTATGCAGCAATACTTGTAAACAGGTACATGCAGCTTGTTAATGTAATTTTAACGTATTGCTTTTACCCCCTTAACCTGTGCTTTGAACTTTTCCAAAGACTAACAAGAGGGGATTTCGTGATGTGTGTATATGTAGGGCTTTTCATATATGCATATTTATCTGTTTAACTAGTAGAGGGTAATTATGGTTTAAAAAAAATTCTCACTTGCCTTTTAAAGGATTTTCATTCTTTACTGTCCCTAAACATCACAGTCATGATTTTTATGTTTTGGTTATTTTTGGGAGGTGGAGGGGAAACCTGTGTCTTACTTCTATTCCGAAAGACTGCATACTTTATTTCAACTTAACATTTTTCTATACTCATGCATATTTTGTATTTGTGTCTGTGCTTAAATATATGCTTACATATGCATTTAACTGTGTATATAAGTAATTGAGGGCTGTTTTTCTTCCATTGCTCTCACTGGTTTATCATTCCTGCTGCTCTCCTTTGTGTGTTTGTCCCATAACTGGTTTAAAACCTACCAATATCAGTCTTCAACAACTGTGCCTTTTTGACTGTGTTGACTTATTCAGTAATAAAAATACTAATGTTCTTACTCAAATAATTGGTAGTGTGATTTCGCAGTTACGATCCATGTCATTCTTCTGAGTTTTGTTTCAATAAGTTATCTGTATGGATGGGGTAATAATTATCATAAATAATATAATAATATAAAGTAAACTCCAAAGGTAACTATATTTATGCATTTGACCCTTTCTTGAAAGTATTAGGGTAAAATGTACAAGCTTAAAGCTGTTCAGGTACAGGATTAACACAAGCAAACAGAAGTGGCTCTTTTAGTAAAGGTTAATGGCAGTTGACAGCATTATTTTTTTAGAAAATAGTAGTGTTCATTAGAAAAAATTTCCTAAGTAGCTTTTTCTTTTAGACCTTTTAAGTTCTCCAGGTAAATTAAAAAGTTACAAGAAAAGATTAAATTTAATCTACATTGTCTCTTTTGGTGACTTGGAATAATTTTTTTCTGTTTCTAGGCTGCTGAGAATATGACAGGCTGACATGGGAAAAGATCTCTGCATGAGAAGAATGTCAAGTTAAAGTTAACAGGAGCTCTGAAGATTGCCACTATTAAGAAAAAGAAATAAGTGTATGTGAAGGTTTCAGAGTATTACTGTAGTATTTTTCAAAAGAATGGTGTATATAATAGCTTTGAAAAATTTTTAATACGATAAGTTCACCGGTAATATTGTTACTTGGTATTTTTGTAAACTGTGAATATTGTGCAATTGCTATTCTTTGGCACCCAGTGCTTCTAAAGTCATGCCAGATATTGTACATTGTTGGATTTAATAATGTGTACCAACAAATCTTGTTATTAATAATGAGTGTAGCTTTGTTAAAGCATCCTTTAGAAGTGCTAGTATATCCTGGGTTTTATCTCTTGCTTTGATGAAAAACTATGTGTAGAATTTCAGTCTTGCTTTATGGTCCAGATAGGAATGAAGCCCATACTAACTTTATTTTAGAGTAAGGGCAGTAACTTAAGTCTCAAACTGAAAATAATAAATAAAGCATTTTTTAAATAATGTGGCTAATGAATTGTCCTTTTGATTTTGATTCAAATTCCTGGAAAAAGTGTTTCACTTAGATAATAAAAGTTCTTCAGCTATGCATGTAGATATGTTTGTAAACTTAAATTCTAGATTACATGGAATGTTTCATGGAGAGAGGATGGTGCATTTGTTACACCTGTTCTGACTTCAGGATCTAAAAATATTAAGGCTGTATTGTTATTGCAATACAATGGTCAGTGCATACTTGAGAAGCATCTGATTTGGTTGATAGGTATCAGTAAGTCTTAAACAGCTGCTTGGTACAGGAATGTCTTCTCATTTAGCACTACTAACCTTCACTGATGCCAAAAGAAGTGTTTTTCAGTAAGTATCCTCGCATCTAGGAATTCTACTCCATAAAAAAATGTTTTCTTGTGTGTTCTTCATCTGCTGCTGTTCAAGCTTTTTTTTTTTTTTAATTTTTTGTTATGCTGGTTTCATAGTGTAGTGCTAACAGGACCTAAAGCAACCTGCAGGGTTAATAGGGCGAAGCAGATTTCAAAATGAACCTGGAATCTTTGTTAAGCCCAAAGTTATATTTGTGCAGAGATAAAACGTTCTTTTTACTTTAGGAGTTTACATCATATACACTCGGGGTATAGCTCTACAAAAAGCAATGAAGGAAGCTAAATACTTCATATTGCTGGCAAAGAGAATAGAAAAATATTTATATTGCACTGAATCACTTACCTTTATTTCCAGTTAGCCTGGCCAAAAAGTCATTCCAGGAAGATGCTGTAAATAACCAAAGTGGGGAATTTTTAAGTGGTTTCATTTTGCACACTCATAGCATCAATTTACAAAGGACTTTAAATGTTCATAACTTGAATATTGACTGTATGAAAAGATACCAACAATGAAATTTATCTTAGGAAATCTGAAAATTCAGTAAAATACCATGAAAACTCCAGGTCAGATCAGCACAAATGAGCAATCAGCTCTCTTACTTAATTTTCTCTGGACTCAGTACTACATGTCAAAAATGAGAAAAGACTTGGGGAGCATTCTTGCTGGTCTCAGGAGTCTCATGTAAATCAGTGAGATTTCCCTTGTGTAACCTAAACTCTGAAAGTAAATGTACTCAAAATAATACTGAAATTTTATTAGAATGCACTTTTCTGCTGGTGCATTTCCTTTTCCTCCATTGCCAGATTTTTGGGTAATACAGGAAGTCTGATGACTTCCCTTGAATGTCACTGTATTGATTAGTTTGCATTTATGTATTTCCAGGGTTTTTCTGACTTGCTAGCTCAATTTTGGTTTGGGTTCAATGTCCTTGAAATGCTTAAAACCAGCTTGCCACTGCAATATGAGAATTTATACATAATTTTGATAATTTATATTTTATATAATTTGTATAATCTTGAACTGTCCAGGAAATTGCATCTACCATTTTACCATCAGTAAGCTTACAGCTTTTATGTATTTAGACATTTTCTGATAGACCATTTGTCCTGCAGAATTATAGAAGAAGGGCATGTCTTTGACATTCAAAACCCCAATTTGATCTCTATAAAACTAAAAATGCATTATTTCTCTTTATTACGTGGAACTAAATGGTAACATTGGTTACTTAATGTACTAAAGAGAGAACATGCTCTTTCTTAAAGGTGGTGTAAGAGAAATCTGGACTGCTTTTGGTTTGGGGTACCAATCATAACAAATAAAATAAGTATTTTTTTCCTTCTTCCTGGTGAAAAATGAAAAAGAAAATCCCTCTAGTAGGAAGTTTCATCCTGGAAATACTTGTGCTGCAAGGTAAATCTATCACTTTAATAGCATTCCCACTATGTGAACATGAGTGCTCAGACTTGGCACTGATGACTGAGAAGTCTTGGCTGCATTTGTAACGTTCTACCACATTTCACCAAGAAGCCGAGCAAACAGCACGTGCTTTTCCTCTGTGCTCCTTACTTACGTGCTCTTGGAACTCCTGAGAAGATAAACATAGGAATATCTATATAGGTCCTGACCAAAGTTGTTTTTTCTAACACAATAGCTTCTTTTGTAGTCTAAGGCAGCTGCCTGAGGAAGGATAAGAACAATGCAAGCACATTTGGTTGCTTTTCTTCTGTGTTCTCCTGGCTTCTGAATGTCTTCTCTTCCAGGCTTTCCTGAACATCATATGGTTTGTCTATTTAGTAATTTTCAATGCTGTTTTTTCCATTACTTGTCTGGTTTCCTTTGGACTATATATGCTTCCTGAATAACAGCAGCCTTTATCAATTGATGGCTGTTGCATAAAGAATTGCCACTTCTTGTTCATTTTGAGCCTGATTTTCACTGGTTTAATTTAATGTCCCTTGCACAGTAAACTTTTATCTACCATGCCATCTTCTGCAGATATGTGAGTCACTTTTAAATTTCCTCTTCTAAACTTAAATGCATTAGCATTTGAGTGACCAAAAGCATTGAATAGCTTCTGTATTTACTGTCCTTTGAAACTTTTCTGTATCTCATATATTATTTTCTGAGAAGTGAATCAAAACTGTACACTTTTGCCATGCAGTTAAGTACTAGTCCTGCTTGATTATTTATAATTTCTTTATTCCTTTTCTAGTATATCCTAATATTTGACTTGCTTTTTTAATTTGATCTGAATGGTGAGCTGTTTTCATGGCATTATCTATGGTAATGGCAGGATCTCTCTCTGTAGTAGAGTGATAAGCTCAAAGGTTATTTTTTTATATGTGGAAACTGTGGTTGTTTATCTCCATGTTATTACTCATTTGTTTGTGTTGAATTGCATCTGCCACTTTTTCCTAATCAATCTTCCATGTGTTTCTGCAGTTCATCACAGTTTGCTATAGTCTTGCTACCATCACAAATTTTATCATTGGGAAATGTTGTTGTTTTATCCCTTTTTTGAGATTAATTATAAGTCATGCAGCACACAATGTATCAAAGACTGCAAAGGACCACTGCTGACCTAGGGCAGGAGCTGCCCATTTATTTTCATTCTTTTTCAGTGATTGTGAATAAAATGCATCATTTTTACACCAAGTGTCTTCAGTGACTCTGAAGACAGAGTCTCTCTGTCTTCAGAGCAACTCTCACTGTGAGTTTAAGCACGGTTGTGAATCCATTCCTACAGAGAGCATGGCATGCTCGGTAACTATCAGGATCCCCAATGTTCTTTCCCACCTGCTGCTCTTCAAGTGAGCAAATACTGGTTCAATCCTAGATTTGGTTTTTGATTCAATCAACTAGTTCCTTCTGATTTTAACTCGTGTGCTGTTGCAGGCACACTTTTTTCCAGGGACTGCTCCCAGCAGGCTGTGTACCAGAGGCTTCTGTTCTTCCCCGACACTTTCCACCTTCAAACATCCCGTCTGCTTTTACATGCTCAGTTTCATGCCACAGAAACACGGCAGTTCTTATTATTTGAATATACTTTAAATTAAAAGGCACAAAAACTGACAATAACCTAAGACTCAGCAGTGATCCATGATGTAGTATGGCTGTAGACAACTTGCTTTAAAGAGAGGCTTTACATTACTATGTGTGGTCTTAGCTAGGGACTTCAGCAGGTTACTTTACTTTGAAGATTCAACTCTGAGTCACAAATATTACTATTTATTAAAGTTTGAAAACAGAATTTCAAAGAATGAGAGGTATGTCAAAGTAATTTCAACCTTTAAAAGAGTGAGGGCAAGGACAGAGAGCTGCATACCAGTTACCTCCCACCACTAAGAAACATTCAGCTGATAAATTTGGGGTTTTATCAGCAAAGACTGAAAGATTTAAAAAGTCAGGTAACAAGAGACAGGATGAGAGGAAATGGCTACAAGTTGTGCCAGGAGCGGTTTAGATTAGATATTAGGATAAATTTCTTCACAGAAAGGATTGTAAAACATTGAAACAGACTTCCCAGGGAAATGGTAGAGTCACCAGCCCTGGAAGCATTCACAAAATGCGTGAATATGGCGCTTCAAGACATCTTTTACTGGTCAGTGTGGTGGTGGTGCTGAGTTGGTGATTGGACTTAATGATCTTCAAGGTCTTTTCCAACTGTAATGATTCAGTATTGCTGTATGCTTCAATTTATGTGGGACAATTTTCAGTTCAAGCACCACTGGCATCATTCAGTAAAAGCACAAAGGTACTGTGTTGTTCCTGGTTTGGTGTCTTGTTAGCTTGGGAGTGAAAGTAAAACCAAAATCTCAGGATTTGAAAAATGATAATTTGAGAAGGATTTTTTAAGCATTATGAACAGATAATTTGCTGTGACGTTTTTGTGAATTTGTGGGAAGGGTTCCTGTTACAGAAAATAGCTTCATCAAGTAGAAATAGTGAAGTAATAGGGCTGTCTACTACTTCCAGACCCAGTGTTTATACTTCAAGAAGGCACAAGGATAGTTTAAATGCAGCCATAAAACTGTTTTGGGGTGGGAGAGCAAGCCTGAAGAGGTCTGAAAGCACTCAGGGGGGTGTGCAGGTTCTCAAAGAGAAATTGAGAAGAGATGTAATGACCCTAGTTATGCCCTTGAACATAAAGGAAGTCTTGTGGGTACATCTTTTTAACCTGACAGAGAAAACCAGGTACTATAGGTGATATCGGAGAAATCAAACCTTAAAAATAAGGCACATATTCCCAGGAGTGAAAGTAAGTAAATAGCATATTAGGGAAATGACAACTGGCTACTGCTTGATGTTGTTAAAATGAAATTAGGAGCACTTCTAAATGATATCTTTTAATCCAGTTTCTGGGGTGAAGTCTACAATACCTCTCTGCAGGGTGTCAGAGAGGCTGGCTGTAGCAGTTCCTTCTGACTGCAGAGTCTGTGAAGGGCAGTCTAAAACAGCTCTAAGTAAAAGCAATGTGAAGAAAATTAGGAATATTTAGGATAGCTATCAGTGATGTTTCTGTCAGTAAGATAAATGGAAGCCTGGTTTACAAGATATTTAAATGTTACCTAATCAAAAAAACCCAAACACCACAACTATTAATTATCTGCGCTGGAAATCTGGAATATATTGAGTCTAGGCACTTTTATTATCACTTTATAAATATTCTTATTTTCTCACCTCCAATTTTAAATGTAAGAAGAGACCAGCTCATGAAAATGGATCTCTGGAAGAGCTCAGTGGTGTCATTATGTAGGCGAGTGGGAGTTCAATGCTCAAATTTAACTTTCATTGAAGGAGATGGAAAATGAAGGAGTGAAGATGATAGCAGGCTGTACTGTGGTTACCCAAGGAAGCAGCCAGGAGGACCCCTTACTAGGGAAGGAGGCCTCAGGAGTGTGAAGAGGCTGAGGGACATCCCAGCTTGAATTTGTTAATGGTTATTTTATTTGTACACCAGATCCAAATTTAGTCTGTTTTAAGACACCAACAGTTATTTTCCTATTTAATGGACAGGAGATAGAGGAAAGAGAGACTTACGTGGTCACGTTGCCTTGGCATTTGGCCTTGAAGCTGGCACTGGTAAGACAATAAGGCTGCCCACCCCTCCTTGCATTGCTGCTTATTGTAACCCATGAGGATGTGACTTGAAGGAGCTGAGTTATCAGCTCTCACTCTGTCCCACTTTCCTGGGATACTGGAAAAGCTCTTCATGACATTTCATCTTGCATTCTTGGAAAGCTGCTTGGTACACGCTCTGGTTTTGTTACCAAACCAGTTTATAGGGGCATATGGTTGTGAACAGGATTAATTATAATTTTGTGAGGGGACAGCTAATCAAGGACAGAGAAATAGTCTCATTCCTGTGACCAGTGAACTTGTGTCAAATTCAAAGCCTGCAGGAAGAAGCAGGTAGTTATTTACTATTTGTGATTCACATCTGTGAAAACCCCAGCATGTTAAAATAATATGCACATAAAGACTGAGATTTTATGGTACATAAATGCTGCATGATCAGTGTTAAGGAAAAATATTAATAATTTGCAAATACAATGTTCTGGCATATATAATATTCAGTGAGGGATTTAAAGAAGAGTCATATACTGGTCTTGCACATTTTGAAGTAAAGATACAAAAAAACCATCTGGACAATCATTTCCTAGGACATGTAAAGAAGAGGCTTGCTATTCTCTTAGGCAGAATTCAGGATACACTTTGAATTGTGTAAGATATTGGATATACAGAGATACAGACTGAAGAAAAACTCAGGCTCTTTCCAGAGCAAGTGTTTTTCTAATTCAAAAAGGAATGTTTTGTTTAGCTGCACTTCAGGTAAAACCTGTCTCAGGCATAGAAACAACTCAAGGTCCATGCACAGCTATTTATTCCTATGTGCTGTGATGATTGCTCTCACTGAAGGCAGAAAAATAACTCTGGTGCATACACAGACTGATAATCTGGCCTGCACTTTTAGCATGGTATTTCAGGCTATGCATTTCACTGGTAAGCACGATATCAGTAATAAAGCTGCCAGTCTTTGTCCATTAGTGTCTGTCTGCTCTCATTAGATGACTTCACAGCAGCTGTTCCGTTTTTAGACATGTTGGGCCAAACTCAGCATTGACCCTGTGAAGTTTTACAAAAGTTAGTGAAAATAGCAACAGAGCACATGAATCATCACGGAATATTAACTTTGTTCATCTTAACTGTGACCAGGTGGGGGAAATAAAGACATGATTTTGTTTGGGAAAATCCTATAGTTTTCAGATGGGAGGATACTCCAGTTAAAATAGGTTGTTTTCCTTCATCTTAATATTAAAAAATAACAATAATTAAAATAAAAAGGAAAATTATTTTACTAAAATTCCAAAGATTTTGTTCAGTGTAGTGTTGTAATTTGTTGTTCTATGTCTCGTGCTTCCGTTTTTCATCTGTGAGTTGGGTTTTCTGCCAACTACATCTGCCACAATTCATTATTTTCTTCTCTCCTCTCCCCTCAGTTTTAATTCTCTCATTAGAGGGGGTCAGGCTTCAATGTTTTCCAATTTCTCAGCAGTCATTTCTACAATATTTCCTCAAGATAATCAGGCACTATTCAATAATAGTTTTCTTGGAGACTGATTTTTCTGCTGGAAATGGTTTTGATAGAATTATTCTGTTTGGTTGTCATATGTGCACAACTATCAGAGAAAGTAGAGTTGTGCAATATCCTGCATGCTCAAATCTGTTTGGTGTCCTGGCGCAAAAAATTCTTTATGTATCCCTAAAATACTTTTAGAATGTTATAGAGTGCAGTGTAGGTATCCAATGCATTGGCATATATATGGCAGTGTTGTGTGTAGAGATCACATAAATACCAGAGATATCCTTCATTCTTCTAAGTACATCCTTTATTTGCGCCTTGCTATTAATATCCTGTGATGTGTCCAAGTCACATTTTGGTATCTGTTTATAGTTTTAGCAAAAAATCTCTAGGGAAGAAATCTCATCGCTTTGCCCTATTTTTGACTTACTCAGCTTTATCTGTCCCAGCTTCTGGGATTATCAGCAGACAGAGCCTGATTGGTGTTACATACCTTGATATCCACAAAAATGACTGTTTTGTCTGTGCAACAATTAAAGTTTGCTGCTTAATAATTTTATTAAGAGGGTACTGATATCATGTTTTTCATGTTTATGTCAGTACTTTTTTTTAAGCCCTTCCAATATTTGTAAAACACAAGGTAGGATAATAAATAGAGTATTACTGGAAACTGTTGCATATTCCACTAGATGGCAGGCAAACATTTGCAACCACTGCTGCAGCATTGTAAAATATATCCCTCTATTAGTTTTGTATGGATTCTAATAAATAGTATTTTAGGATCAATTTCCAGTTTAATGAAGGAATGGTGCAATTTAACCTTTTGATTTATATTAAAAACGTTTTAAAAGTAGAAGGAAGAATAAAAAAGTGTGCTATTGATCGCATGACTTTGGCTCACAAAAGAGAGAATTGAGGTTTAAGAACTTAACCTTTTGTATTTTTTTATTTAAATTTTACTAAGAAGGGATATACCAGTGGTAAAATGGCCACAGAAGAGAGAGTTTCCAGCGTGGCAAATGGGGAGTGGCATCTTTTCCCTTTCATTTAGAGTAATAGAATTTACACAAACTGTCTTAGAAACTACACTGAAGGAAGTTCTATCACCCACGGTAGTACTTAGTCACTTTAGCTTTTCCTCTTTTGTGTTTAAGTACTTTCTGGCAGTACTCAGCAATCTGCAACGTTTAAGAGAAGAAGGCATACTCAAGGTAAGGGTGCAACATAGACTAACCAGTATAGGAAGATATAACTTCTCTGCTGAGGATATACCAATGGATGTACCAATACCATAGCAGCATCACAGTTTAAAATAAATACCAAATAAATAGTCAAATTTATTAGATGTGGTAGATTACATAAGAATTAAGACAACTCCTGTCACTTCCAGCAGTGAAAATAAAAGGTAGAGAGGCAGGATGAATACTCCCACCTGCCCTCTGGTGAGGAGCTAATTTCTGTCCACCAAATATGTGTCTGAATCTCTTTCTTCTCTTTGTTCCCCAGAATGAGAAAGGAGTGGAGGTAGGATGGAGATTTCCTAAAGCAGGATATTTAAGGGGGTAGAATAGAAGTGCCATATTAATCTTCAGCCTCTCTCCATAGATGATAATCTTTCAGGGACAATATGTAGCTCCTGGTATAATCAGATTAGGTTATCAAGAGTTAATGAGTGAAAAGAGAGCTGTCCCCATCTTCGTCCCAGTACTCCCCACACCCACTAAGCCCTTTCCCAAATATTTAATAAAACTGCAATTTTATACTTTATGGTGGTGGTATTTTTGTGGAAAAAGAAAAACAAAAGCCAGATTACTTCAACTATCCTTTAACCTCTGTTTTTCTCTGCAGTCAGTGGAGAGAGGCATGCTCTCAGTGGAGAGGGCCAAAGAGTGCACGAAAGTTATTCTGAATTGCTCTCTAAAGGAAACTCTCTACTGACTGAAAAGGTAACCCAAGGAGACTAGTATCCTGAGGCTAAGATTAGTCTTTGCAAATATTCCCATTAGATCACCTACTCTGACTTCCTGTATTTCACAAGCCTTTGAATTTCACCCAACAACCTCTCTATTGAGTTCAATAACTTGTGTTTAGATAAAGCATATCCAACAAGACATTTATTCTTTAGTTGAAGACATTAATAGAGATAGTGTATCCACTGATTCCTTTGTTGGTTTGTTCCATAGTTAATCATCTCCACTGTTAAACTATGTGTGCCTTATTTCTTGTTTTGATTTATCTGGCTCGAGCTCAGTACACAGCTGCTTGTTGTGCTTTTTCCTTCTTAACTAAAGAACCCTCTAGTGTGTGGGATTTTCTCCTGAGGGAGCTATTATAATCAAGTCACCACTCTATCTTCCTTTTGATAAGCTGAAAGGAGTTTTTCTTTCTGTAAAACATTTTTCTTTTCTCTCCAGTACTCATTCTGGTCTTCTTTGCAACCTGTGGGGTTTTCCCCTTCCCTTCAGTCTGATAGCAATCTCACCTGTGCTGTGTGGAGATAAGATCGATCTGATTTGCTCCAATATCACACTCACAATTCCCCCTTTGCTTAATGCTTCCTCAGCAATCCCTTAAGTCCTTTCTTGAGTTACTGTTTCACAGAAGTTGGTCCTCCACTGTTCCAGGATATCCCAACTTGTTGCCAGTTCCTTAGCTTTTCATGTATCTGCATTAAAATGGCTTTCATTTGAGTTAGTCCATCTTACCCAACAGTTCAAAACCCTCTTTCTGTCTGCTTTCTCTTTACATTTACCACTCTGCCAGCTTTTTTGTAAACTACAAACCATATCAGCAAATTTTTTTTTCATTTAGTTCCAGGTTATCCATGACAAAGCATCAGCTCAGCTAAAGAACCTTGTAACACCCTGCAAAAATCAGGATTGTTGCTCCTGCTTCTGTGTGATCTTGCATTATATAATATGGCCACAATGTGTGCTTGTGTATTTGCCCTTTCCTTATTAAAATCAAGTCTCAACATTGTCTTTGCTTTTGAATACTGATTTTTGGAAGATTTATCCATTTCCGAAGCCTTTGAAAGGAGTTTTTATTGAGACTGTGTAAGCCATTAAAAAAATAAAAGGCTGTCATGTTTTCTAAAGTCAGAACTCCCATGAAAGTCCAAAAGCATGCAATTACAGATAGAGTGGTGACTTGATTATAAACCAAATTAATAATCCCATCAAAGAACAAAGTAAGTTTTATTTAACAAGACCTATTTTCTACAAAACCATGTTGACCATCATTAATTACATTCATTCCTTCCATTTTGTAATAATTGAATCCCACATCAGCTTATTAGCTTTTCCATTAATTTTCCCTGGCTTTTTTGTGATGCTTACTGGTTTTAAGTTACCTGGGTCATCACAGTTTCCTTTTCAAAAGAATGGTACAATGTAAGTGCTAATTCAAGAATTTTCTAATTTCTCCAGAGTTTTAAATACAGAGCATTAGACTCAAGATCGTTTGCTTTTTTCCTTAATCCTACTATTTTCCTTAACTGTGCATACATAGCTCCTTTCTAGCTCCAAACATGTGTACATTAATATATGATGTATTACTTTAATATTTGTTTTCTACAATTTTGTATGTCTTACTCTTTTAGCTGCTCTTTGTAAATACAGAAAGTAGACAGCACACATCTCTGACCACAGACAGTGTCCAAGTATGGAAATTCATTTGTTTTTACTGGTTAAAATGAAAATTAAGGCATTCTTGATTATTGTGGGCATCTTTTTTGGTACAAATTTGTAGCGGTTGCAAATGAATCCTGTTGTTAGGGCTGACCGTATGGGAGTCACCAGATGGCACTGTTGCAAGTGTCTTGTTGATTCTTTTGTCTAGAGACTACATACAAATAGGCCTTGAAAAGTATACTTAGTTGTTACTTGTTTATTTTTCCCTTACAGTAGCCCAGCCGAAATCTAGCCCAAGCTAAATATTTTTTCACAGGCTTTGTGATAGTCCAAAGGCTTTGCCTACGAACAAGCTAAACATACACTCAGACTACAAACCTCACAAGAACCAGGTGGCCTGAGGGGTGGCCAAGACTATGACGTTCTTCAATTGTCCAAAATGTTTTTTGAAAGTCGGAGTCATCCTTTGGAGAGTGAGAAGCTTAAGCAGCTCCTACACAGCCTAGCAACATTTAAAGTGTCCCGAGCCACAAAAATGTGAGGGAAAACATTCTGTTATTTGCTTCTATGAGTCAGACAGAAAGGTAGGGCAATTTATACTGTGTCATTATCAAAATCAAGAAAAAAAAGGGGAGTGATAAAACTATGTTAATGTACTGCATTTTCTGATGAAGTTCTGAAAAACTTCCTAAGCCAGTTTCAAGAAGAGTACCCAGAGAAGAGTAGCAAGATGGAGGACTCACAATGACAATGACACAAAAACGATGAGGCTGTGTAATGAAGCTCATACATCTCTTACACTCATTTGCTTATCAAAGTACTAATTGTAGTACATTCATAAAAAACAAAACTTTCAGGAATATTTTGAACACCATTGCAACTATATATGCTACTTTGATGGCGTTGGGTTGCATATTTCCTCTAAAATTATTTTCACATGTTAGTAAAGCTGTGAATCCAGCTCACTTGTTTAGGTCCTGTACATTTATGCCTTATTTGTCTATTTGCTACTCAGTACAAGGATTATGCCTGGCTATGTACATGTGAATGTACATGTATATGCTTAATCTTTACTTTGCAATGTACATCTTCAAAGTGTGAAGCCTCGACACTTACTTAGCATCTGGTTAAACACCACTGAACTATTTGACATTGAATATGCAATAATTTTCTCAATTAAAATACCTGATTGTTTTCAATAGATTAAGGATAACCAGTTTCATGGGGAATGTCCCCATAAAACACCTGTCCAGGTGCAACCAATCCCAGCTAAGCAAAAAGAAATTATACCCATATTTATCAAAATGCATAATCTTTGTATTTTACATATATATATTTTTATATATAATATATATATATGTCTGTATGTTTTAAAGTAGACTCACACCATATCCAGCATAATTCACTGGGGAAATATAATTTGATTTATTGACACACAGTAAATCCTTGTTCATACAAAGTAAAGCACAGGAACAGTAGTATATACATTTAACATAAGCTTTGTGTTTTAAAGCTGTGTCCAAAATAAATGCCCTCCAAGCAGCACAGAGTACCATTTCTTTCACTGGAAGGTGGGAGGCCTAACCAGTGCTGCCAGTCTTGTACAAGTGTTTCCTAGAGTGCAAACGTTTAAGGTGGAATGTTAAACAAATATTTTAATTGCTTCTATAAGATTATTCATAGCCACTTCAATCCAAGTTCACTGGCTTACCACATTCTCACTGTGACTTTCCTTTTCTAAGTAGCAGCCATGTTGCACACCAGTGATTTTGCTGCATCTCCTTTAGCTGATTGTAATCTTTCTGCAAAGAAGTAGGAACTGTTATTAGAACACTATGTTAAACCATATATGAAAAAGAAATTTCCTCTCATGAGCATTTCAGGAGCTAACACCTCTTGCAGCCCAGTGCTGTGAGTAGTATGGGTTGTCCTCTCTCTTGCCAGGCACCTGCTGCTGTTTTTTAGCTCTCCTGGATGTATCTCAAATTGCCAGTTTAAATGCATTGATGAGTAAGGGCCTTCAGATAAAGGTACAAAGGTGTTTCACATACTGTGGAGATAAAAGACACATATAAGTACTTCAATGGATTCCTTGAGTTGCCTGTAGACACATTTTTTACATTTTTTCCCTGTATCCTTGCCAAGGATAATCATAGCCCCCTTACTCTGTGTTCTTCAGCGGTCATTTACGTGCCATCCTCACTACACCTTTTACTCACTTATGTGCCTGCAGTTGCTGGATTGGGGATATTTTCTCAGGCCACAGCTGAAAATGTTAATCCATGTAGTACTTCTGTCACCTCCACATGGATTATTGTAATTCCTTTCTGGTGTCTACCTGATTGCAAAACTTCACAAGTTCTGTTTTACATAAAATGCTGCGGCTGACGTGCTTATTCATCTTAAACCAAATTAGTAAATCATTCTGGTCTTTTGATCCATGCTATGGCTGCCAGTCAGAGCAGTGCTTCCTTCCTATTCAACCTGGCGTGCATTGATGCGTGACGATGGATTCTGACCACAAGTGTTAATGTAAGCAAGTAGTCTGGGCAGTAAAATATTGCCTTTCTCTTTTTGCACACTATAAACTGCCTTTTTCTTTGCTTTATGTTGATGTGCTAACGCTTCCAACAGCCATGTTTAAGAATAATTAATAAATTCCTAGGTATTAAGAATGGGAATGCATTCCTTAAGCATTCTAGTTGAAATAATGTGTCCTCTAGCTGCAGAAAGTCATGTTGTAAAGGTTTTTTCTAAATGAGGGTTTTACTGCACAAACAGGACTCCACTCTTTGCTGCTTCATCTTTCACTATGGAATATGGAACAGTTTAAGCCTGTGTATGCATGACTTTTTAGGGAATAGCATGGTAAGGAAAGGAATTCACAAGCAGCTTTCCCTAGACTCTATCCAGGGTTTGGAAGTCTTTAGCAATACGGGAAATGAAGACTAAATGTCATTTTTCCTGACACATTTCCATGGGGAATAATACCACCAAAGCACAACACTGTTCTATTTTAGATCTAGAAGTGCAGTATGAATTTTGTTGTTGAGAACATAATTAATAAACTAAAATTATTTGAAGTGCACATATTTAAGAAAAATTGACGACAAAGAATGAATGTCTCAGAATGTTACTGTACTCTTTCATACCTATATAGCCCATGAAAGCACTCCTCTTGTTTCTGCTTTGGGTTGCAATCCTGTATTGAATATTTTTCCTTTACAAGCTACAGTAGAATTCCCATGCACTTGAATAGTTTGTGATGGAGACCTGCTTCCCTCATGCTATGACCTGACTTTGCAGATATTTAGTTTGAACATTCACCTTGTCTAACTTCCCATTTGCCATGATGAAGTCTACTGCTGAGCTGGTTGCCTTAGGCATGTTGTTTGTTGATGGAGAGATGCAACTTTGGGGCACAGTCTGACTTGTTTTGTGGATAAATCAAATTATATTAATTTGCTAATTATCTGGATTAAATTAGACACAGCCTTTTATTATTGATCAGATGAATTTCATTCTTGGAGACACAACAACCATTAGTCATATAGTATTTTAGCTGACTGCAGTGCAACTGGTTGTATGAATAAATGTCTGCATGCTGAGGAACTTACACTACGAATATCTGAATGTTGTCCTATTTGAAAAGTCTAAGTAAATCACATATTAACTAAAAGACATCAGGGGAAATTCTAAACTATTGTTATAATGTGATGGCTACTCTGTGCTTTCACCCTCCATACTAGTGAGTTACACCTGTATTAAGCAAGTAAAAAAAAGAGCCTCAAAGCACTATATATATATATATATATATGTACATATTCTTAGACACAATAAAATATATGTTACCTGTGTACATACTACATTTTTTATTCTAGTCTACAGATTGGAAAAACCTGCAACACAGAGTGATGTAGTAACTTGGTGTGCAACCTGGGTCACACTCTCCTTGTCTTACGTGAATATTCAGGCGAATTGTGAGACCTTTTTTTTTTTGGCCTTCTCTAGTAGCAGAACTGAAATTAAATAGGAGAGCTTCCTTGATTCCTTCTACTATAATGCTGCTCATGTCAGCAAAGTTAGGAACTTGCATGATACTAATGCCAGCATTTTTATAGCATTTTAGATATGTAGGCATTTTAAATATAATTGTTTGAAAAAATAAGTCACAATGTTGGGGAAATAGTAAAACAGACTTGCTACTTAGTAAAATGTTTTCATTATTTTAGTTAGATTGTCCATGCCTCAAAAGTAGCTAATATGCAATATTTACTTTTTACAAAGAAGATTAAGCAATTATGTTTGCCAAGCAAGTAGAACTTTTCATGTTACTTGGCTATTAAGTTTTCTCATATACAGTGTTATTTAATGATGAAAAAAGAGAAAGATAAAAAAAGAGAAAGAATTCTACATGTAGTAAATCATAGATTGTAATTTTTCAAATGCCTAATATGAACAAGTATCTCTGGAAAGTTACTGTGTGTTTTTTTTCTTAAAGAAGCACACACACATATATATATTTAAATCTATGCCAGATAATTAGGTGTCTTTGTACTATGGCAGAAACACTGTAGTGCACTGAAACATCTAATATTTAGCCTGTTTGTCATAAATATTAAATCTTGATTTATTCATAGAGCTACAATGAAATATAAACATGTATGCACACATATGTACCACCAATTATAAAAACTGATATACACAGTAGAATATTCTAATGGGTTGGTCCTCTGTTTATTCTCAAAATTGTTTCCCTCAGGCTCCATTTCTGTTACTATACCATCTCAAGTGGATTTGAATTTGAAAGTGTTCTCTAGTTTTGAATGTTAATGGATGTCATTGCACTATGGCTCTACAAGAAGGAAGAATATTACTATCAAATAAAAACACAGGAAGTTTTGAAGAAGATGGTTTTTAACCCACAGCTCTGATGAAAATAAGAATGCTTTCATTTTTGTCCATGAAAACAAATTAATCTTGTTGTGTAAATAAAGGAAATATATTTATTTATGCAGAAAGCATATTAAAGCTTGTTTAAATGTGCAAAGTAAAGTAGTTGGATGAAATTATTATTGATAAGAAATGATAATTCCTATTATGTTAACACTGCGAACAAGGTCAAGACCTATTCTGGGTTCTGCAGAGAACTGAAAGAAAATCATTCCGATATTTCTTAAAATTTGACTTATGCTAGCGATGAATATTTAAAAAAATGAATACCTAGCCAATAATCCATCCTCGGTGAAGATTCAGCTAAACCTTGTAACAGAAATTGCCTTTTGGTTCAGCCTATTTATTTTGAATCTAGGACTCTCGTATTTGGGACTTTGGAAGAAAGCCATTTTTTATGGAGCTTGCAGTGTAATAGATGAAATGGTAGCAGGATTTGTTTACATAAGGTTTGGTAGAAGGAAGATACCTGAGCTCATACCAAAAATATCAGCAGTCTGTGTGCTATACTGTAAATCATGCTGCACACATTAAAAGCTCTCACATACACAAATGAAATTAGTCTGAAGTCATTACTTTCAGAAACTAGACAGCCTGGGACAATGGTAGGTCCTTAATTTTTTTTTCTTCTCTTTCAACCAGTCTTTCCATATTAGCACTTTTTCTTTTTTTTTTTTTCTAATTGATATGAAAAGAGAATATAAGTTATTTACCAAATTGAATTTCAAGAGCTTGGGGTCTGGATATTTTAGCCCTTACTTTAATGAATACTTTTATTCCTGCAAACCATCCTACTGGTGTCTATGAAATGATGCATATTGGTATTACACATTTTAGAGAAGATATAAGAATTTTGCCTTTGGATCTCACAAATATGAAAAGTAAGCTGTAAGGGAAACTGGTGTAAATCAGATTTTCTGGAAATTTTTTGAAAGTACAGCAGGGAAAAACTGGTAAGATTCAGTGTGGCGCTCACAGAGATGAGAGAACAATGATACAAGAACTTTGTATGCACCTTGACTTTCACATGTGGTGTATTGATGCTTGGGTGCATAAAATATTTTGTTCTGATTATTGTTTAGTAAAAGCTCAGGCAGCCAATGGTTCAGTTAATCAGTATATTAAATAAGAAGTTACGTAAGTATGATTTTTCATCTCTCTCCCTCTCCTTGATCTTTGAAGTGTGTCACTCTTTCATTTTGCCATTCAACAGCCTGACATGCAAAAGCTTTGTTCAGACAGTTTAATTTAATCACTGCCACTGGTTCAACAAGATGATAAAATCCCCTGTGCTGTACAACATCCAACATCCAGCTCACTGTTATCTGATCCTGTTTGAAGCTCCTCTCATGAATGTATGCTGATAACACAAGAACTCCAAACATGTCATAAACAATATATTAATACCCTTGATTGAATTCCATTAGAATAAGAACGAGATGAAGTTTAGGCCGTCCAAGAAGGCCAATGTAATAAAATGTAATTTGGACTAATCTTTCTGAAGAATGCCTCGTGTTTGAAGATGACAGTCTCCCATCAGAAGCAGAAGTAATTGCTTGTTGAATACACTGGGAACTCCTTTGAATTCTGGCCTTTGTACTTCGTGCACCTTCCAGGTGTCTCCTGCAGCAGACAATCTACCCTTTTGTTTCGGCAAAGAGATGGCAGGACTGCAAATAATAAAATAGGCAGTGTTTGTTTTAATGAACAGTGGGGGGCCGGATGGAATTTCTAGGAGCTTAAGACTAGAAGCAGGGCTGTTTAAGGCCAAAACAAAGCAAAGGACTTAATAGGTAACGTAATTCAAGTAATCTGTTTCCTTAAATTGAATTGGGAAGAAGTAGGAAGGTATTTCAGCCAGTGCATACCTACAGATAGCAGAAAGCATAAAGGTTAATCTGTCTCTGGAGTAGATCTTTACACAACAGAGTAGCACGACTGAAAACTTGTTTAGCCAGAGAAATTAACTGGAGTTTTCAGGATATGTAATTTGTTAAATTGATATGATTTACATATAAAAGTTTTTTCTTTGGTTTTGTTGACAAGAAAGAATTTCTTAGATTACTTCACAAGCAATAAACTAAAAAACATGGCAGTACTCTGATTTTGTAATGAATTTCTTGTTATTTGCAGCAATTCCTGCTTTTTATTAAAAAATTACTAGGCATTGACAATATCTTTTCTGCTCCAGAAAATCTATAAGGCAGGGATTTTTCTTAGAATTAAAAAGAAAAAAAACCCAAACCAAAACAAACAAACAAAAAAACCCCTCCAGGGCACTCTGTTTAAAAGGGGAAATAGTTTAGCTTTATTTATCCCAATTTCATTTCAGTACTGCTGAATGACATTTAAATCCCTGTAACTGGGCAATAAGGGCAGCCCAAATACAAAGTCATAGGAAACTAAGTGTCTGGAGTTGTCAGTGCAAAAGGGTGGCAAGTTTATCCACAGATTGGATCTGTGAATGTTTCTATTGGACTCAACAGCACTTTGCTTTCTGGTCCAGTGAATACACTTCCAAATCTACCTCCAGTCTGAAAAGATAGGTTGGTTCCATTTCCCCTTTCAGGCTTTATTTTTCTGCCATTTAGTGAGCTCTTAGATCTGTTATGTGAACATCAAAGTATCAGCTGAGACTACTAAGATTACTTCTGTGAAAATATTTGCCCATACCTACAAAATTCAAAAGAATCGCAGCACCGTGAAACACTACTTCCTTTTATCAGTTTGTACAGGTGGAGTAAATTAGCTTATTTCTCTCTCTCTCTCCCATAACTGAGGAGATGGAATATTGTCTTTGGCAGAAGAATAGTTTCACGTTTGCTCGTTTTGTCTCAATGAATACATGGAGTTCTTAGCACTGTTGTGACAGCACTTTCACCATTTCCTATTCTCTTTCAGAGAAGCTGCTAAGTACAGCTTTTTGAGGAATGGTAATAGCTGCCATTTTAATTTGGAGTAATTTGAAATAAATACAGCTGGTATTGCAGACAGATAAACTCTGATTATGACAGAATTGTTTTCTGTGACATCTCAGCTTCTTTTAGGCTAGAATCTGCAAACACATATGCTTAACTTGAAATCTGTGAAATCAGCTGTGCCTCACTGGAGCTGCTTGAATGTCTGGAGAAATCAAATGCTTGGGGGAGGCAAGTGTAAAGTGTTTGCTGGATTAAGACCTTCAGCGCAGCATTTTGGGTGTTTGTGAAATGCACAGCATACATCAACAGCCATTAAAATATGTTTCGGGAAAGAATTCTCAAGATTGATTGTTTCTTCAAAAATGACTCAAAAAATCAATCAGAACTGTTTTAGAAATATGCCTACTATGCACCAAGATCTAGTTTTCTTTTTTTTTTAACAAAATTTATCAATCCATTAAAGAGGAGACAAGTAAACAAAAATGAATTGTCATTTGTGTTATTTTATTAGTGTCACATGAGATTACAGCATATTATTGACTTTAAGAATATTTTACCCAAGGAGAGTTGTTTTAACATGCACAAATCAGAATCAATACTAGATATGTGTTAATTTTCATAAAAAGTTACAAGGTAATTTTTGTTTTTTTACAAATCCCCTGATTATACTTATAGTCTATGAAAAAAAAATCATTGTGACTTAACCAAGATTTAATTATTAAAAAATAGATTATTATTTGCATTGTTTCTTACTTTCCCAGGTGCATTATTTAGTGACCAAATGTAATTTCTGTGTTCACCCAGTTGTAGAGTGAAGTTAGATCGCCTGCACAATTTTTGCTGACTTTGCTGCCTTAGCTTGCTTTATCAATTCCTTTTTTCCTCCTTTTTTCATTAGAGATCACATATAGTTTAAGAGCTGTAATCTGAAACCTTACAGCTCTAGTGGATACTTAAAAGACTCATTGATACACTTTGAAACCTAGTCAATTGAACAGCATTAGCAACAGCAGCATCTAGCCATTAGGCTATTAGGATCATTTGCCGAGGCACTAAAATTAAATATAGGGACACTAGCAATTCCCCAATTATATTGTGTTAGTATAATGGCAGTGAAAAGGATATTATTTTAGTCAGCTCAGTGCCACTATTGCAAGAATCAAGATGCTTTCCATTTTGTGGATGTAGATATGTATTGGCCAGGAGACTTTGACATCAATTTCATTCCCTCTGCAGGCAGAATAGATGAACACCATGGAAAAGATTCAAATCTTACCAGTCAACGGCAGCTTTTCAAAGGCTCCATATTTAACAATATATTTGCAGGGGTTTTTTAAGCATTTAAAATGACATGTGTTAGTAAAAATACCATCTAGAAAAATATTCATATGGAGGAGGCATAGTAAATGTTGCAGAGTCCAGGCAAAGAAATTATTTGCTTCTGTCAGCTGGCTCTTACAGCTGTGACCCTCCTGGTTCAGCCTCCTACATGAAGCATATGTCTTTGCAGATCCCTGGAGAGAGTGCAGTGAGGGAGAAGAAAGAATATGATCCAGAATCATAAAAAAAAAAAAAAAAAGATAGAAGAAGTCCTGGTCTAGGGCTAGGAGTCAGCTATAAACGTGTTTCTTCTGGTTTGAGTTGTGTGCAACCCTCTATTGCAGTAAGAGAAGGAAACTCTTAGAAGTTCAGCCAGTTTGAGTTAGTTTTTTTCCCATTGTAGTGGAAAGACAGGCTGCACTAGATTAAGTGCTGCTAATAGCAATATTAGAATGACCTTATCACACTCAAACAGAACTCCCATTAGGCCAGTCCCAACAGAGACAACACCAAGTGCCTAGAAAACTACATGCAGTGATACACACCCAGCACACCTTTCACCAACTCTTCCTGAACTAAGAGACTGTGCTAGTTTAAACTTTCTTTCAGATAAAAATAGAAGAGCTGGTCTTGGATCAAGCAATCACAACTTGATTCAAATTGAATTCAATGGAAAGAAAAGCTGAAGTATATCTGTAGTGGTATGTTGTGGGTTGGAGCTAAAATTCATTGACAGTTTACCGATCCAATTTTTCAAATTTTGCATATTTAAACCTGCGAGAGGTGCGAGAACTTCCTCTTTGAATCCAGCTCTCCTGTGGGAAGCGGGGGCGGGGGGGAAGGGGGTGGGGAAATGGCTCCAGGTCCCGTCCTCGGGAGCTGGGCCGAGCCTCCCTTTCCCCCAGTACCAGGGCAAGAGTCCCTGGAGTGCTTCAGGAGATCCCCCCCTCAAAACCACGGGCAGCTGGGGAGCACACGTGAGCTGCACAGCTGAGACCACCGGAGCGGCTTCTGGGACCCAGGAGGGGCTTCCCTTTCNTTCTGAGACCCAGGAGGGGCTTCCCTTTCCCCACTCCACGCGGCCCCACGCAAACCCGGCAAGAACGGATTTTCAGCTTTCTCAGACTGAGGAAAACATCAAATAACTGGCAGCATTAAAGGAAAGGGGCCTTTCCCTCCAACGTACAGCCCGACAAGAATAAGCTGTTCAGCGTGGCATTAAAGTCAGAAAGAGAAGGGGAAAGTGAGTTATGCAGGACGAAGTGAAAGATGGTGGCAGAGAGAAGAGGGTGGAGTCACGCATGGTGTGAGGCTTAAATCGACCCTTTGCCGACCGTGGTAAAAACTGTAATACCATACACTGTTCTTTTCTCTTTAATCCATTTAAATACATTGGGGGGTTGAGAATTCTGTAAGCAGCCTGTGGGAAAAAGAAAGGTGACCCATGCCAGGTCATTGGAGAGCTGTGTGTTTAATTTGAAACAGTCATCCCAGGGCAAGAGACTTTTTTTAGAAATTTTTGTGAAGAAGAGAGTTGTGAATTTCAGGCTGGAATTTGCTTATCCTTAAAATGAGAACACCCCATGTTTGGCCCATGACTGCTGTATGAAAAGACTGTAAGATTTGCATGGGAGAGATTAGTATGTTTTCAGTGCATTTTAGACTGTTTTCAGGCAAGCAGGACTGTTGCAAGTAGCAGACTGGAAACGACGCTGGAGCAGAGAGGAGACCTCCTTTTTCCCTGGGTTTGGAGAGACTTTTTAAGAACTTTAATACTGAACAGAAATTCCATCTTTGTTATCCTTTGTGCGAGCTGGGTGCTGGGGGAAGTGCTGGAAAAAGAGGGGAATGGTTTTTTTTTCTTTATTTTCTTAGTGTTTCTTTTTTTCTTTTAATCCTAGTAATAATAAACTTTCTTTATACTCTTCAAAATTTTTGAGCCTGCTTTGCATTTCTCCTAATTCATATCTCACAAAGGCAAATAAGTGAACTAAACCACTCCACTAAATTGGTGTTTCTGCCTGGTTTTCGAACTAAACCCGCTACGCGGGATATCTTATTTAAAAAAAAAAAAAGATGAATGAATAATTTCAAGTAAGGCAGTGAAGTCACCTACATATGGATTTAGATAGTAAAACCTACAGGGGACGTGGAATTTCCTTGAGTTAAAAATATATAAATTAGGGTAAAGAAAGTGAGGAGACATCTATAAAAACAACCCAATGTAAGAGAAAAGATTATATATATCTTGAAAAGAATTTCAGGGACAAGAGAAAAATGTAAATGAGAAGTAAAAGAAATTTTCAAGGAAAGAAACAGAATGAAAGTGAATTCTGAAAGCATAGAAGCCAGTAGCAAGTACATACACCTGGTATAGCAGAAAACTGTACTTAAGAACTCATGTAATTCCTTCTAGCTCTGCTTTCCTTACTAGTGCTGTTATTCCTACTTTAACATTGTTTCTCTCTTGCTCTGCTTTACATCTCTGTGGCACTCCTTCTGTGTTTATTTCAGCATTCATCCAGGTTAGGTACCTTTACTGAATTTTGGCAATGAGTTAACTTGAAATTTAAAAAAAGTTCTTTGCTATCTTGTAGTTCTGCATCTTTTCACTCTTCCTCCTATCCTTTATCACTGCCTTAATTCAATAGCTTGAGAAAATGTCTTCTTTTGTCCCACTTCAGTCTCTCTCATATAGTCCCATTGGTTACAATTGCTTTCAACATTTTTAACTGTAGTTAACAATTATTTTGATTCTGGTATTTTGGATTTTTTGATGAAAAAAAAAGCCTTGTCTCTTTTGTAAACACATTTGCCTGAGAGATGATGCTTGTCCAGGTGCTATTTTCATTTCTAAGCTTCCCTTCCTCAAAATACTTGAGAATATATATTTTCTCACCTCAGAAGTCATGTATTAGAATAATATTGAGAACAAGGCAAAAGGAAGCTTTGAGTATGGGTTCATTCTGACGAAATGGACAGTTTACAGAGAGAGACTCCGAAAGGCTGTGTTGAAGTGGGGAAGTCCTGAAGGAAGTGCAAGGAGAAAAGGGAGACCTGAGACAATAAAATGACCCACTGTAAGAAAATGACCCCCTTCCCCAGTATAACTGCACTTGAAATTGGGACCTGGAACTTTTATCCAAGCGCTGACTGAAAAAAAAACCTAAAAAAAAAATCCAGATTTTGACCCTCGTTCTTTCAGCACAATTTTGTCACTTTTTGTGATATGTCATGAAAAAGAACTCTTCTAATTACTGGACTGCTTTTACAGATATTTGAGAGCAAGACCTTACTTCTGATTTGTATTTAGATTACATTACAGCTTGATATTACTTAATACTTTAATCTGTCCTGAAACTGAATGGAAATGGTGGGTGGAGAAGCTATAAGGAAAGTGAAAATGCCATCCTACTGCAGTGTGGATAAGTGATACGCTTTCTCTTGTTCGAAAATTTACAACAGCTCTGAGTTTTTGTGAGGTATGTAATCAACCTGTGGAGCAAGGAAGCAATAGAAATGTCTGGATCAATGTTTCTGAGTTTAGTGAGGGGTTTTGGAAAAAGAACATGGAGCTTTTCTGTCAGGAGAGAAATACTGCTCTTGTAGCAGACAGCTTTTCATGGCACTTTACAGCTTTATTTTTCTTTTCTTCTCCTTCACACAGTAAGGATAATATGTCTTCCAACAAACGCAACTCAAACATGTTCTCTAGATGAAATCTAAATAAAAAAACGTTTAAAAAGCAAAAAGAAAACAAAGTTTGGATGCTAATGTCAATGTACAATGTACAAATTTTTTCTGTCTGCCTTTAATATGCTTGTCAAATTTTCAAGAGCAACCAATGCAAACCCTGGAATTGTGAAATTAGTTCAGAATAGATCAATGTACTGTGGTAACAGCATTGGATTTTTCTTCATCAGCAGCTGAATCACACTGCTCATAACATTTGCTGGACAGAGTGCTCATGAAGTAGATTGCTGTTTCACAATCATGCACTATTAACTTTTGCTGTAAATGTGTTTTTCCACTTGATAATTGGATTTAAAAAGAAAAAAAAAAGGCAGAAAACTTTTACTAAGGCTTTTGAACCCTGTAGAGAATAGTGAGATTCCCTTTCAATAATTTATAGTATGGCATACTCTGAAATTTGTTAAGTGTGCATACTACAGCTATAATAATTTTGTAATGAAACATAAAGCAAGCATGAACAAGTATCTACAGCAAATATTTTGATTCCATTAATCCCAAAGTCAATTGGTACTGAGTCCCAGCCAACCATTTCGTCTACTGACAATGTTACATTTGCACCAACTAGCAAGCTAAAGGCTCTCTTCACCTGCAGTCTTTGACTGTACCTGTACAAGTAAAGTAAACAGGTTTGGGGCCTGGCCTTAAATACAGTCCAGAATCACCCATCCTGTCCACTCGTGCAAATAAGGAGCCACAACAACTTGAGCTCTATGTGTATCTCTCATGATAGATGGGCAGAGTCCTGCGGGAACTGAGGGCTCTTCTCAGTAAGAAGCAGAGACAGGGCTGTTGTGTTTGGAGATAAAGGAATTTTAGTTGTGTAGATTCAAGCAGTAGGGAATAATTGCAAGATACAGCCCTTGCATGGCACAATCTGCTACTGCAGTGTTCTCTCGACTGGCTGCTGTCAGGTTGAAGTGACTCAAAGGCTGAGATCCAATATATAAATCTAGACCTGACCTAGTCATCCTGGCTGCTTTTGTGGAGAGAAATAGGCATTTCTAATGGTGTAAGATACTTATTTCAAGATGGGGTTAGTCACATCCCTTTTCTTTCTGTTAATTGTATAGAAAACTTGCTCAGATAACTTGCTCAGATAAACGTGTTGAAGCAGATATCTGAAAATGTCCAGGTCAAAGAAAAACCAGGTTCAGTCATTCTCAGGCCTCTCTAAATCCTTGGGGCAATGGAGCTGATCTGCTTTTCAGGCAAAATGGGGTTGTCCAAGGCATCTCTGCAGAGCTGAGTTCTAGGAGAGCAAGAAGACTGCAGTTCCTTCCCCTGTGGTGTATGTACTGCAGGTCACTTGGTGTGCTGGGGAAGCCCTCGGCTGGGCCATGTCTACATTTGGCTGAGAACATATCACCTACAATCATCTTCTGGCGACAGATCCACCCACAGAAGGACCCAGAAAATGGTGACACTACTCCTTTAGAGAGTCCCAGAAATCTACTGAGCTGGGACAGTGGTCCATGTGTGAATATTTGGCTTCCTTTAGCTGTTAGAAGGTGTAAGAACCTGTTCCTTCACTGGTCCCAGTAGCATGAGCTTCTTCACCCCTATGCAAATAATGCAATAACTGGCTTTGTCTCTCTTTATTTGAGTATATATCAGTGCTGGTTCTGTATTCAATTAAATCATGTGCCCAATTGTTGTAGCATGCTATTAAATATTAAGATAAAGGGAAATTAAGTAACACTTCACCCTTCTTAACAATTTATAAGCCCACCTAACCTAAATGACAAATTTGAGTAGGATGTGTTGTGTTAGGCAGATTTAATGCAGTGCAGGATTTACACTTGGCTGCTGCTATAGCGAGTTAGTGCTAACCAGACGTGGGCAGGGTGGGGCAGATTATGTGAACCCATCATGACCAGGAGAAACTCATCTAGAGAGAAAGCTAAGGCAGTTCCAGCCTGATTCTTTTTAATGTCACAGTTCATTTGCAGAACCATAACTGGAATCAAGAATTAAAAAGCCTTGTATAAAAGTCAGTAACATTAAACCTTTAAGACTCATGTTTCATGTGTCATAAAAAGTCTATGAAAGGATTTTATATTCTGTACAGTGTTTTAGCACTTTCAATCATTTTTTTTCCAACATAACTTTTGTGAACACTTTTATAGCCTCTAAATGAAAAACTAAACTATGTGTCATTCAAAAAAAGGTTTTATGGATCACAGAATTTAATATAAGTTCTGCACCATAACAAGGAACTGATAAACCTATATTAGAATTAATTTAAAATGTAGGAAACAGTTTTAGAAGATTGTGCATCACACATTGTGGTAAACAACACTAGTAAGTAAAAAATGCGTTGTATAGACACACACTTGGAGAGTGAACTGTGGTGCCTTAACAGAAATGGGTTAAGTGGCTAAAAAATTATTTTTATGTCATGTATATTCAAATCTAAAATTTTCATGTAAGTGAAAATATTTTCCATAATGGAATAAATTCTATAAAAAGAAATCATCAAATGCACACGACAATAAAACCCAAGTTGAAACTGTGTCCAATAATATACAATGTGATATAAGGTCTAATCTTTCTCCAGGGAAAAGACTGTTACTCCCCAGTGTCATTAACATTTATGAATTAAGGCTTCTTTATGAAATGGCAAGATTAAAATTATATTCTTCAAGTGCTAATCCTATAATATACATCTGTTTTACACTAATGGGGAAATCTCTTATTTCTTTAATACATGATGGTTATGTACTGGTATCAAAGGAGGAATGTATCTTAGGAAATATGTATAAAAGTAACAATTTGCCCATTTCACCTCCTGTAAAATGCTGCAGAGGCTTAAGCAGTAATTTTCCAAAGACTTTTGCAAGGAAGGTAAGTATAATCTGCCAAATACACAGACTGAAATCTCATTGATTATTCCCTGTTTCTCATGCTCTTTCTGTTCAGGTCTATCTGTTCCTTCTACAGGAGGGTCAAAGGGAACCTCCCTTCTACACTTCCTGTTCAGAGGGGCTTTCTCTTCTGGGACTGTTTTTCTGCCATTGACCATGTATATAACTCCATAAAACCAGAGAAATAATATAAACTAGAACAATACATTATGAGTGGTAACAAAGAAAAGCATAAAATTAGGCATCACATTCATTCCTCCTAGGTTTAGTCATTAAAGAGCTTCTTGTCAAGGCTTCATTTTATGGTTAATGAGAAAGCAGTTGTTCATTAGGGCTGAAATCAAGCCTGTTCATTCACCACTCCTGCCTGGCATTCAGAGTTCTAGATGTTCCCAGCAACAGACAGTGTGTCTGGAGGCCATTATTTATAAATGGTGCAGTTTGATCTTGGCTAAGTAGGTCTTATCAAAGAAAAACAGCAATTGTGGGAGTGCCTCAAAGCTCTCTTATCTAAATGTGTGTGCCTCCATTGCAGACATCTGTTCACGGGCTGGGTGTTTGAGCTCTCAGGGTAGTCAGCTGCACCATTCGTGCCCCGTGCGTGCATGCCCAGCTCTGTGCCACGTGAGACCTCCCGAAGCAGCAGCGTCAGGTTCACTGGGATACTTCAGAGTGACTCAGGTGGCACCAAAGCTGCCACACAGGCTAATGAATTGAGGCCCAGATCTTTCTGTTGGCTATAACTGGAGCTTGGACACCCAACTCTCCAATAGCTACTACATGGGATGTGGCTAAATCTAAGTGAGTCAATGTGAAGCAGAATCTCAATCCTGCCCTGTGTCAGTGGGAGAAAGACCAATCATATGAGGAGGAGCATACTGGAAGACCAGGATCGAGTGCCATATTCTTAGAATTGCATGACAGGGAACACAGCACAACAACAAACCATTTATTGACTTAGAAGTTCCCTTTAGGTAAGAGTCAATATTTTATCAGAGGCATTACCTATGGTTGGATACATCTTTTCTTGTGCTGACATGATCCTGAGTTTCCTTTTGCTATCTTCTGGAAGGTCAGGGACACTTCCTATTTTTTATTATTTCTGTAAAGTACAGTTTGGTGATTTGGCCACTGACACAGGTTGTAACCGGTTCACTGTCTTCACATTTCTAAGACAGGAGCAGTAGGCACAAATTGAGCCAGAGAAGAAAGCAGTGAGTATGTGTACTGCTTGTCCTTGGCTTTGCTGCTTACCTGTGCAGACTGTGAAGAAGCAGTAAATTGGCTCACATATTATCTTTGTCAAACTTTGTGAGAGCTACATACTTTTTTTTTTTGTGCTTGCCCTATCTTTTTTGACACTCTGGTGTGCCCAAGGAATCTTGGGTACAGTCATCACAGTATGCAAAATCTGTGTATATTTCACATTTTTGTCTATCTCTCCTCCTGTTAGCATTAATACTGCCAGGAGATATTCTGCTAAGGAAATGCCTATTGAACTTAACTGCTCAGTACCTCTTATATTAAACATTTAAGAGTGTGCTTAATTTGAAACATATGTCTATGATTTTCCTGTTCAATGAGGTATTTAAACATGCCTAACTTTTGGGCCTAAAGAGTGCTCTTACAGGCTTTACTGAATTTGTGACAAAATAAACTTTTTTAGTTACAGCTTCTTGTTTTGCGAATTCTACATCAACAGCAATAATTTTGATTTGCCATGTGTCTGGCTTCTGCTAGCTAATTTTAATTCACATCTAGGTTAATTTCATTAGATGTAAGTACACTGTAAAATAAATAGCCTTGTGGCTTTATGAATATTCTAGGGAATTTAAGCAACAGGCTTGTTGACAATGTGCTACTTCCCTGAAAAGCCAACCTTGTAACTTGTATAACTATGCCTAACCTTAGGAATACTTTTAAAATTACTTGTACACACATCACCTTCCCTATATGTTTTGACAAATGACACATTTCCTTTGGTGCTTCTTTGTGGGTAACAGCGTGTGAGGATATGGTACTGGCAAAATTTATTACGGTTATTTTGTAGTTGATATTAAAGAACATGATGTATTATATCAGGTGTCTGACCTTTAAAGATCTTAGGACCCAATTCATTACAACATAAAATTTACATATTATTCAACATTCTACTGTTCTTTTATGAAGAAGTCATGATGCATACGTACATGAGATTTAGGGCAGACAACTATCCCTGCACATTGAAGACTAGAGATTGAAGGCAATGTTAAATAAAAAATATTGCAGTTTGGAAAAGATTCACTTTTTTAATCCATGAAATGGATGACTCAGGCTGCACCTTTTTGAACAATGTCTTAGAAAAAATAAATGGCGCACACAGAGACAATGCTGTATTGGATATTAGCTGTATTCCTGTGTCTTTTGTAAATCCTGACAAGACCTACCTGTCTCTGTTCCTGCGTTTGATGAAGTTTTGCACTGATCTGATATATGAAGACTCAGGCTGGGGGATTTCATCAGTGAGAAATTGGTGAGTTTTTCTGTGCGTTGTGTTTGCACATACTCAGCTGGAACACTCTCTTAACACTACACCAGCATTCCTACCTTTTTTTTGCTCAGCTTAATTATTCTACCACTTTCTTTAACTGATCCAGCTCGGGTGTGCAGTTGATATTGTGCACCTGGTTGTTGTGCAGTCAGTTGTGGATATCTGGAGATGCACCAGGTGTTCACACCAGCAGCTGTTCTCCTGCATCTGTGACACTGCTCCAGGACCTTGCTGTTGGAGAGCACCCTGTCATTTCATACCAGTAAAAGTACAGAGGCAATATGTGGAGCTGGCTAAGACCCTTGACAGAGCAACTGTAAACTGTCCGAGCTTCAAAATCTGCATAGAGGAGTGGTAATGACAAATAAGCAGTACACATTGACTTTTGTTGGAAGTTGGGTAGCTCTTTCATTCCACACATTAGCTATGATCTCTTATAAAGGCTGTGCTGGCTTCTCTACTGATTTGCATGACTTTGTTGGCATTTTATGGCATCTTGGGGCAGCCTTTTCCAAAGCATCAGAATTTATTGACAGATTTCAGTGTTGTGTCAAGAGCATAGGCTCAACATGATTTTCACTTGGAGAAGACTGGATCAAAACTGGATCACTTTGCTTTTTGTTGTTCTAAGAGTCAGACTCCAGGGGTAAGATCCAGATGCCTGGATTTAGATAGGCAGAGTTACTTCCTGAGGGTCTTTAAAACCATCTATTTCTCTCCATAAGTTAGACAGAGAACATAGTCACTTATGATGGAATTGATTTTCTAGACACCCCAAAATTTGGCTTCAAGCTCAATAATCCTGTTTTACCTAAGGGTTGCTGATCACATAGCCTTCAGTAAAGACTTAGAGCTGGGCTTTGAATTTGAACTGATTCTGTATGGATTGAAAATTCCACCCTCTGTTAAGATACGAAACATGGGCTCTTTATTGTTATCACAAAATGTGGTAATACAGGCAGTAATGTGCGTAAGAGATGACAAAAAGGACTGAGACAAGGACATGTCCTGCCTGAGTTAAGCAGGGTTTTACTTGCAAAACCAATCCTGAAAGAATGTGACTAAACTACCTTCAGAAGCTGTATAGACTATCTATATATAGATATAAAGTTGGGTAATTAAGGCTGGTAATAATTATGTTTTAATTTACCCTGACTGGACACATGCATTATGAGACTATTTTTATTTAAATGCTTCACCTGCAAAAATTTTGATGTATTTATTTTCAAAAGTGAACCTGAGCACTGGGTGTTTATCAGATTTTTGTGAAGAATGCAGCTGTCTACTTATTTTCTTACAGATAATAAAGTAATACTGGGAGGATTTATTTCGCCGTAAGTTAGCGTCCTAGATGTTGGGTGCTAATTATTAAGCTAGTCTGGAATCTTTCTGTAGCCAGTGGGAAAGGACAGACACCTACTCTCCCACCCAATTTATGCCTACAGAGGTTTAGTGGTTCAGCCAATCTCCCTATTGTCAAGAGAGATGCATGACGACTAGCTCAGGGCTGACTTCTAGGTGGCTCAGATTTGATGAAATAATCCCATGCATAGTGGCCAAGATAAGAGGTTGAAAAAAAAAAGGAGAGAAGGTGTCATGGTTAAGGGAGCTGAATGCAACCGTAGGGAATTTTACTCTATCTGTGCATCTGTCAGGGAATTCCTGTGGGATGCTTGGCAAGTCACTGAACAGGTGGTCAATAATTGTGTGTTTCTTGTGTTATGGGTGTCTAGAGTCTGATTTACAGACGCAATAAGCATTCACAACTGAAATTGAAGTAAATTGTAATTTTATTGTAGAATGCTACATGCTCATAAATACTTGGTTTTGTTGTTCTTAAACTTAACATTGCAAACTGGTGAATACTTTGGGCCCCACATTCTGTGTGGCGTTATTCCCAACTGTAAAATGGGAATAATGACACTCATCTCCCAGTGGTGTTAGGAAAGTTTTACAAAGAAGCCCTTCGGGAAACAAATAATTCTGTGTTCAGAGCAGGATTTGAATTTTGTGCAGCAAGACCCTGGTTCATACACTGAATAGTGAGGAGGCAACAATATTGAATACCTGTTAGTTAACTAAGAATTAGCCTTAACATGAATTGAATGAATCAAGGGGAAAAGATAGAATGTGATGATGCCAATTTAAAGAGTTCTTAAAATGCAGGTGCGGGAGCAAATTAAAGTTCTCAGAGGTAATCTTAATTTTGATGTTTCACAGTTTTTGAGTGACAGAATTTTGTAAAGTTTTTTTACCACATTTTGGTTTATTTCTAAGGCAATAAACTGAAAAAAATCCCACCCAGAACTGTCACTTTATGTCATATGAACAGCCACTAGCAGTGCTTTCTGGATGGTGGACATCAATCACAAAAACATTAGCCACTTGAGTTAATGGGTAGGAATACCAGATTACTGTGTTTGTCTTGTTAGCGCAGCAGGTTCATCTCCTTCACTGAATACATCATGAGTTATGTGGGGCATACAAATAGAGTTTCACAATTCAGATGCCTTGTGGGGGCAATGTGGTGGTTTTCATAGATACTGGCTCTCATCAGACCTGGGAATTTTGGGTTTCCTGCTGTTCTCTGGGAGAGCAGCACTTCTGGGCACAAACTATGCATGGCTTCATACTGGAAGTCATACTTCATAGTCTGGACTTAGGTCACCCTCTTCCTCCAAGCTGCACTTTTCTACAAAATTTTAAAACCAGCTCTCTGTTCTCCACAAATCATGCTCAGTCTCTTTCCCCTGGGGTTTTCAACAACAGATGCATAAACTCCATTTTTCCACCATACATCTTCTTGTCCAAACTCTTCTCCCAAACTGCCTGCCCAACATTCCTATCCCAAGATCGTCTTAGTCCCCCTCCAAATACTTTTTCACATAGTCCATATCCCATTTGTTTCCATGTTTCCTTCCAACACACTTACTTACACAGGTATAACTGCAGTGTAGATATCTATGTTTAGATGACCTGAATTCCAGTTCCAGTTGCAAGAAAAGCCATTTGTAGTTGTGATCGGCCATGCCTGACATGGATAGAATCTCTCCGGGATTAATCTGACAAATCTTAGTCACCTATAAGCACTTTTTACATAGTTTCAGGGATTTGAAATACACTCAAATTTGAGATAGGCTTACTGGGGGTGAAAATCCTCACTGCAATGGTAAATTGGACTTTAATTGCTCTGTTAATGGCCCCAGAAATGTCTGGTTGGGAATGTGCTTGAAACAGTTCTCCCTTCACCCCGCTTCAAAACTGCTGTACCATGTCCCTGCAGGCTGTGTCTTACAGCCCCAAACAACAGCCTCAGTCTGCATGAGATAATGGGAAGTTTCACATAGTTTCACACAGTGCAGAAATGCATTTCTGACATTCTTTGAGAACATCTATGTCATGCCCCAAAGACAATGGGAGAGTTTCCCTACAGCCTCCAGAGCTGTGCTGCTGTGTGTGGAAGCTGAGAGGCAAGGGGTAAAACACAGCAAGGGCAAGAAGAAGATGATTGGCACCAAAATTTTCATCCTAAAAATTCTTGCAAGCAAAACATTATTTTGATTGGAGAAGTTCTGGGCAGCCTTCTTAACAGACTGTACCACCATGCCATCTACAAAGTCCTCATCTCAGGAAGCTGTGCTCATTGAATGCTTTCAAAATTGTTTCAGATCCTTCAATGAAAGATGCTACGTATGCATTATGCAAATAACCAATATCTTCCCTAAAAATATGAACACTATCCCTGTGAAAATGACCCCAAACACCAAAGAAATGCCCTCTATACTTTTGCTGATCTTTGAACTAGAGCATTAAACACACCCTTTTCCCCCCAGCTATTAAGCTTGAGAGAAATAAAGTGAGCACCTAAGCAACAAGAAAATTAAATGAATAAACATTTGAACACAAGAAAATACAAACTATAATAACAGGTTTTATTGAAATAATATAAACAGATAATAAAGCTCACAGTACAAGATGGCAAGACATCTTAATAGAACACGTAAGTACTGCAGAAAATCTACTGATATTACAAGACATTATTTTCTGTAACCAGGGGAATAAATTGTCTCATAGAACCCATTTCAGATTTTGATGCATTAGCTATGGTGTGAGGACAGTGTATGAGCAGGCATTTTATAGATGAAATGTCCATTTATGCCCCATTACAGGCTCTCATGAGCCAAAGAACTTTGCTTTTAAGACCTATGCACAACTTGCAGTTCGGTAACCTTCATCCAAGCCAGCAAGGTGTTTCTCAGCATGGTAGCCATGTTGTGAGCACAAAGACTGCTTCAACTGTGTTCATAGAAAATATTGGCCATTATTCTGATTTCACTACTGTCAGATTAGCACTGGCATAACTCTACTATTCCAGAGCATTGGCTCTAACTCAATAGTGACAGAAAGGAAATCACGCCCATGAAACCAAGGCAGGGAGAATGAGTGAAACTGAGATGAAAAATAAATGGGAAAAACAGTTTAATTTTCAGAAAAGGATTGAAGAAATTACATGAGTGTGAACCTCTTATTCAGCCACTGTCTACACTTGCCTTGGACAGAAATGTAGAAATTCATGTCCTTTTGTAAGTAAAATATTTCTTGTCTTTCTAGCACTCTGTCAGTTTAGGATACTAAATGGATTTCCAGGGATATCCTTTGAATTGTGTTCTCATCAGCCAGCTGGTCACCTGTGTGCCACCAACAGGATCTCTCTCCCTGATCAAGTTAAATTTCTTTGGTGCTAGCCCTGGAGTCCGGGCCTTTCTGTCAGTGGAAGTTTCTTAGGCAATAAACTGAACCACAGGACACATATGCACAAAATATGCCTGGACACATATGCACAAAACTCACAAAACTTCACAAAACTTCAGCTGAACCCGACACCTTGGCTATGAGCAGGCTTAGCTTGTGGGTCCTAAAAGGAAGCAAGTAAATAAATAAATGAATAAATAATAGAAGAAACTGCTGTGAAAAACTAACAAAAGAGAGAAAAATTAAAAACTTGTTTCTCAGCAGTGACAGCTGCTGGGATTTTTAATCATTGTTTTATCACAGCAGTTTTTAAGGAAAACTTTTTTCACAGAATTACTTTTCAACTCAGCATGTGTAGAGAAAATAACCTAGTCCTTCCGAGTTGCTAGTTCCCTTTTTAATCCACTTCTAGGAAAAAGCAAAGGCAATCTGTTGTGTTGTGTGAGTCCTCAAAAAAAAAATCACTCATTACTCTTTACTTTAGCCTTAATCTAAGAAAATTAAAAATTGGAACTATCAACAATTTTGCTGATAATTGCAGCAAAAAATCACATCTCCGTAAACAAAAGAAGGAACTTAGACTCTCAGTATGGGAGTATCAGCCCCACAAATTCTGGGGAAAAAAGGTCATTTAGAGTGTTCCTTCCAACTCAGGATATTCTGGGAATCTCTGAATCTGTGACAGAAAACCCAGCAAAATTCAATCTTAACAGAAACACGTGAAATGAATCTTGAAGAGAGAATACAGTTCCAGAAAGCGATTTGTTATGCAAATGTCTTTGAGAGCTGCTAGTTACCATTACCAGGTACCAAGAGCCCTGGGTGTAGGGCATGGTCCGGCTGCAGGAACCGCGGGCGCCGTGAGCAGCGGCGGCGGCGGGGACGGCGCGGGGCTGGGGCTGCCCGTGCCCGCCCGCACCGCTCCCCCGCCTGCGGGGCGGCCGCTGGCACGGGGGGACACGCAGGGGACACCCAGCACGGGCCGATCCGCCCATAGCTCAGCTGCCAGCTCAGCTGTCCCTGGGAAGTCGGTGAGAGGGGTGAGACGCTCCTAAGCTGGTGCGCTGGGTGGGAAGAGGAGCAGCTTCTTGAAGGGAAGTGCATTGCGTGGAACACCCCGGGCGCTCCTTTAGTCACAGGAGTTCAGCAAAGCAGTGTGAGTGCGTGGAAGTCAGTACTTCATTGCGTGACAATATTTGCGAGCTGTAAAACCGGGAGCTTTGGAATAAAGGCGAGTAAGGCGGGAATTACGTGGTGCGAGAACGCCACGTTTCAAACCTGCGTCACCAAGTGGCCTCGTCTGACAGCCGCTGCCTTTCCCCGTCCCATTGTCTAATTGCAGCAAGTTTGTTTTGCCCGAGCAGTAGGGACTGATTCACTCGGTACTTTCCCCTTTGTTAGGAAGAAAGCCTGGAAATACGTAGCGCAGTTCATAGCACTCCTTTATTTATTTATTAATTTATTTTTTAAGCATTCACAGCTAAACTTTGATAAAAACAAAACAAAGGCGGAAAATTAAGAAAAAAATAAAAAAAAAGAAAAGAGAAAAAAAAAAAAGAAGAAGAGAAAGAGAAGAGAAGGAAAGGCGACGGCTGTTTCGGATCCCCGTTCCCGCTGGGAAGCGGAGCCGGCCCGCAGCAGAGGGTGCTGTCTGCCCGCGGTAGCGCCGGCTGCACGGGAAGGTCACTCAGCCTATTGATAAATCACTGTGCCGTGATTCCTAACTGACAGCTCAAACTAACATCAAGCTGGATGAGAGAGAACAAAAGGCCATCAAGCAGCCATTTTCTTGACACTTTTATTCAATCACCAGCAGATTGCTTACGACAGCAATAGCAGCTGTTTTGTCTTCATCTTTCCACATTTGATAAAAGGTGTCAACTCAAATTTTTGTAAATAATTCACTTACCCCTACTGCACACACCAGCACTGTTCAGCATATGTATTCTGTGCGAGCAGATCACTGAGGCAGGTCAGGGCTCAATGATATCAGCTGAAGGTCATCTGTGATCTAAACGGAAGCACTGATAAAGCTACAGTCCCTCAAGGTCAAAGATAAGAACTACACTGAGATATTTGTAATGTGGACAAAAGGTTAAACAATAGAGAGAAAAGTATGGTATTGTTTCAGTTAACACACTTAATGATTTTTCTATTGTTCCTTAGGAAACACTGTTCCAGAGGATTCAGATGCTTAACCCTTTTTGAGTGCCATGTACGTGTAAGTGCTGGATGTGAGCAATTAGGGAATATCACTTCCCAAAGTTCGTGATGTTAGGCAGTAGCTCGCAGCCGTAATATGCTGTTGCTAATACAGCTGAACTGCAGAAGGGAGCAACAGCAATTTTTATTGCAGGCTTTGAAAAGAAAAAAACCCACAACTGGATAGCATATCAAACAATAACAGTTAAAAAGATTAATGCATTTAAGTAAAATACAGCTTACCTTGAATTTCTCCTTAAAATAAATTTAAGTCCCAGACCTGAGGAGAATTAGATGGTGTGCCTAACATTTCCCGCTGTTACAGCTTCCCTTGCTTTACAGGCTTAGAGAAACTAATAGAGAGATCCTTGAATTATTGCAATACGACACTCTATCTGATGTTGGCAGTAGCCAAAGCACTGAGATTAAAAATGATGCATCCTTCAATACTAGGTTGTTTTTTTATATTTTTTTTCACCTGGTTATATTACTCAGAAAATAAATCTAAACAACAAATAGTCACTGTTTATCACTATTTGGTTTATACTTTCTAATAGCAAAAGTATATGTGCATTTGAGATTCTGTCTGTGCTCAAACAGCAGGGAATTTATTGCATGCAATTGATGTACATGAAGATCAGAGAACAGTTGCCTTACATTTTCCCATTCTTTCTGCCTCAGTGCTGTTCTAAAAACAACTTTCCTTTCTCCAGTGTATTTCTCATAGAGAAATAACCAGAACTAAACAAAAGAAGGTCCCTTTTTATTTTTAGCTAAGCAATATGGTACAGGAGCACTTTCTTACTGAAAGCAGGAATCCTGTCTGCATCAATATTATTCCCTACTTACCCATCTGTATATGACCTAGCAGAAACAGTGTTAGAATTAAGCAAATGATTTTTCAACTACTCATTTTATTTGTGGACATTTCCTCATTTTCTTCTGGAATATTCACATTGCAGTTTTTTCAAAGATACATTTTTCAGCCTGCTTAACATTCTTTGTGATTTGAAAGGTCTTCCTGAATTAAGTAGGAAAGGTATCTGGCAAGTTCATGCCTAAAATCAAAATGTGTTTTATGGCACAGACTGATCATGTAGCTCACGTGGCGGTATATCCCTCTGTTGGTTCCTGTGTCCTAGATAAAAAAGGATGTCTTGAAAATAACACTAGGATTTTGAATCTGTCATCTAGTATGCAAGACTAAAAACTTCAGAAACTTTCCATTTTTGGTCTTGCTACTATCTTGTTCAAAGTGTCATTCTTACAGGAAAGTAGACCACTAAAAATTAGTGTCTGTGTGAAGAATTAAAATGTGATGTTCTTTCATCACAAAGCCATTGCTCGTGACTGCACGCTTGTAGCAGTGAAGGGTGCTGTTATATTATTTAATTGTCTTTGTGGAAAAGCACTAGAAAAGATTTATGAGGACACTGACCATTTATTTTAACTTGTATTATGTTATGTAAAAGCTATCAATGTATTCCATTTACCAGTTTACTAATTCTGCATTTACCAGTCTATGGCTCCTGACACAGTGACTGTAGAGAATACTTTGTGTGCTTTAGATGTTTGCATCCTTAATAAAGGCTTAAACCTCTTCTTCCCCAAGCATTGACACAAGCAAACCGGAATTAGTCTCCTTAACTCATGTTTACTTTCCACCAACTTAGAAGAAGTATATGTGCCTATCAAGTCTGTTTATGTTATATGTAGTTTTGCAAATGGTCACAGAACTACTTTTCTGACATTTGCTTCTGGACCCCGCTATGTATTATGAAACTGCAGTCAGTATGGGTAACTAGGTCAGAAATTTTCCTCCCATCTGAGGCCAGTTTCACTGCCTACACCCCATGTTGACCAGTACCTGCCAGTCTCTCTGGAATTTCACACGCCGCGTGTCATTCATAATTTCAGAGAAAAAAATTACAGGCACAATTTTGAAGTTCTGAGCCTAGTTTCTTGGCTTGTATAGATCAACACATGTTGTTTCAAGGTAAAAGAAGGAATGGGATGAAGATCTGTTATTGAATCTTTGAGTTAAGTACGAGGAAGGTTGACAGAGAAGAACATGTAGAGAAATGGCAAGGGAAAACAAGAGTGCTGAAGGGTGAAGGAAAGAAACATTTAAGGAGCAGAGGCACCAAAATGGGCATGGAGGGTGCTATGGGACATGGACACAGGAGGCTGAGGCTCTGACTGGAAGAAAGGAGGGCACAGTAGATGCCATAATAAGATGGAGTCTTCCTTACTTGTATTGAACTTGAACTCTTTCTCTTTTTTTTCTAAATCTGAAACTATAGGCACTTAAAAAGAATCACCAGGTATTTTTAATTTATTGTGAGTAATGTGATTTTGGCCATGACTGTGGGATCATTTGTGATAATTGATTCTGGATGAAAATGCCTCCTTCTCATCCCTTAATTTGCACACAAGGTTGACTTGCACTGAGCTCCAAGCCAAGAGAATTTTACTCAATTCTATGTTCTCCATAATCTTTATTATTAGATATCTTTCTAGGTAACTATCTCTCACACATTTGACAAATAAGAAAAATAAGAGTTTGACAATGTCACTGAACTAAACCTGTAAACAGAATCTGCCTGGTAGTATAGTAGACCCACATGCCATTTACTGTACTGCAATTAATATCAAACAGAATAAACCAAATAATGTGCTTTTGCAGCACACAAATCTTCAGATCTTCACCCTTTTCCATCTTTTACCTTGAAACTGCATATGTTGATTTAGACAAGCTGAGAAACTAGGTGGTTTGCATAGCTTTTTGTTAAGAGAGTAGACCATTGTGCGTAGCAAAAAAGCTCCATGAGCACTTATGGTTTTAAATCTAAATCTTCAGGTTTTATTTTTACAGATGATCAAGCTTGTCTGTTAAGTCCGCAATCCCTAGTGCTCAATTTGCTTCCAAAATAAAACAAAAGTATATTTGCCTTTTAAATTCATTCTGCTGCCTTTGAAATACTCTAGCAACCTTAAAAGAGAAGTCTGTGTTATGTCTTCACAAGACCAGATCTAAAATGGTAAACTTTAAATATTTTTAGGACTTCTCTCTGGCACCAAGGCTAATTGACATGGAATGGCTGGCATCTATGTCGTTAAAATCCTTACCCTCTGGGGTAGCCACATGTAAATTGCTACCACTTAATCATGGTCCTTGGTGCTTGCTAGCTCCTAAATAAGGCCTGGGAATGTCTGGAAGAAAGTTGTTTGGCCTGGGCCAAAACCACAGAAAAATCTGTTCTGATGGTTCAGCAACATGAAGAAGCAAGATCCAGAGCCTGGGAGTATTCCTAGGAAGCAATAGCTCCTGAGAAAGTGGAGCAGACTGCTGCTCTCCTTCCTAGCTCTCCATGCAGCTACAGTACCTCTCAAGTTCGAAAAAGAAAAATCTTCTGTGACTGACAGAGTGTTTTGCTATACCTGGTACAACCTCTCCAAAAATTAATACAAATGCCTTGCAAAATTGATGAACTTTTAACTTGTAGTACACACTCAGGAAGCAGTCCAGGGTAATATTTTTTTGCAGTGCTTATTTACTACTCAATGGAAGTGGATTGTTTAGGAAGAGGTTGGAATATTTAATTGTAGAACGTGTGTGGCATCAAGAGCAATGTATGCAACAGATACTACCTTTGTGTCCAGGGGGTGGACAACCTTGCCTGAGTGCTCAATAAAGGTCAAAAAATGAATTAATAAGCTTATCTTTCCAGAAAACAAGCTTCATTCTAGAAGGCATAACATTAGTGTTTACCAGGCTGCCCTGGGGAATCACTAATGATGTACAAAGCTTTCTACCTATAGGTCACTGATTTTAATCCAACCCAGCTCAGCAAAGACTAATTTTTCTTAGAAGTGCCATTGGTTTATGTGTAAGTTAAGTGGGTTTTCCAGACGGTGAGACATACTTATAAGCATAAACTTCTAATTTGAAACATGCTTGTCTGGCAAAATAGATGTTTTAAAAATTTTCCAAGTGGCTTCTACATCAAACTTACAAGTTTTTGATAACTAATGGTTTTTTTTCAGAAAGTATCTTATTTAAATGTAATACTTTCAAATGATAGTGTGTCAGCAACATCTCTGAAGAAATGGTGCCATTAATTAATCTCATTTTTTAAAATACCGTATTTCTAATTAGAATTGGTTTTGAGAAGGAGGGTTATAAGTGCAAGTCCCAAATCACAAACTCACCTCCTTTGGTCTGTACTGTTCATCTGGGACACTCCAGTGTGTCTCTAAAATGCCTACTGGAAAATCCTGTATCAGAAACCCTAATCACTTGACTTGTAGAAACTTACAAGTAGGAAAGAAGCAATGCAGAATACTTCTGGAGACAACACAAATGCTAGGTGAGGTGCTGCCCTGCTGGATGAACTGGTTGGGGATGTGCCAGTCAGGGGTAGTCTTGGATGTAGCTGCTATTAAACAATTCTCTACAACATCCTAAAGAGAGTGAGGAAGACAAGCAGCAGAGCACAGCCCGTAGGCTCAGAAAGGCCAGACTTTGGTGTCCTCAGAAAGTGATGGATGAGATCTTGTGGGAACCAGCATTGAAGGAAAAAGGAGATTAGGAAAGCTGGCAGGTCCTTTACAGAAACCACCTTCAAGCTCAAGAATGGGCCACTCTGATGCTCAGATAAGCTGGTAGATGTGTCAGGAGACTGGCTTGGCTGAACTTGGAACTCATAACTGAATTCCAGTGCAAAAGGCAGTATATAGGCAAGGTTAGTGAGGACAGGGTGCAAGTAAGAACACAGAAACATTGTGCAGAAACGCTATGGATTTGAAACTGGCAAAGAGAAACAAGTAGCGCTTCTATCACTTCCTACCCCATTGCTGAGGTTCCTTCTGAGCAAGGGGGCTACATCTGAGCCAGTGTTGTGCCCTGGCAGTGATGGAGGCTAACAGCATCCTGGGCAGTAACAGCAGGAGCAGATACAGCTGATAAAGGGAAATTATTAGTCTCTGACTTGTCAGTAATCATTAACCTGTATCCTGAACAACACAGCCACGTTTGGCTCCCCAGTACAGGAAAGACATTGTTAAGCTGAGGTGAATTCCATGGAGGGCCACCAAGGTTGTTTGGCCTTGCAAAGGTGAGCCTGATGGAGCAGAGTTTGTACAGCCTGGGAGAGAGGCAGTTGCAGGGCCACCTAGCAACACACCATGGCCTATGGGTGGTTTTGGAAGGGATGGAGCCAGACCCTTCACAGAAGGATACAGTGGGAAAAGGGCAGAAACTCAAGCAGATGAAGTTCCATCTAGGTGTGAAGAAAGAAACTGCACTCTGAGGAGAGCCAAGCATTTGATCAGGTTGCTCTGAGAGGCCATGCAGTCTCCAACCTTGGAACTTTTTGAGACTTGACTGCATAAAGCCCTGAGAAACCTGGTCAGAGCTACCTCTGCTCTGAGCAGGTGCTTGGACTGGAGACATCCTGTAGTCTCTTCATGCCTGAATGATCCTGTGATAGTGCTGGTAAAGCTGGCATTAATTTAGCTGGCAGTTGTGAGAGAGTTCAAAGCTTTCATGAGAGAAGTAAACACCACAGTCCAGTTTCTTAATAATATTACTGAGTTTTGATGCATTTGACACATGATTTTTTGTAGTTCCGAGCAAAAAATCTAGCCTGCTAGACATGGGCTGGACAGTTTACAAAAGTGGTAATGAATCACTGTTGGTCATTAGCTTGAACAACAAATAATATTTGTCACCAGCTATTATTACCATTTCACATGGAACTAGCTCGACCTTGTATGTAGTTCAATAAATTCTACAGAGAAATCTGAGAGCTGCATGGGCAGGATGCAAAAAGAGAAGCCCACAGTCTCCAAACAAGTGCAGTTGGCACTTATTATTGAGACAGTATGGGAAAGATGTGCTCAGCCAATGCTGGTGATGTACCTGTCTTGTGGTCTAACAGAGCACTTTGGTCTTTGGGGCTGTCAATTTCTTAAGGACTGAATTTACTTAAAAAAATAACCAACAGATGATTTTAGAGAGCATTTTGTTGCTCCAGCCCTGGAGTGGGATCCAGGAGACTCAGGTTCTATTCCCACGTCTGTCACAGGCTTCCTGGACCATCATCTTACATCTTTGTTTCTCAGTTTCCCCTTGGGCATAATATGGATAATACCCACTTTACAGGGTTTAATTCATTAATGTCTGTAAGGTGCCTTGAGATCTGTGTGCACAAGGCACATTAGCACTGCAAAGCATTTAGTATATTATTTTATTATTTAAGACATCTGGGACCATTTCCACTGATGTGCTCTATCCATTTTGCACTGCTTTGGTGTTGCAAAGCAACCATATTCCTCTTTAACAGGCCAGTGAGGCTGAGTTTATGACTGACTTAAAATGTCAGCCATCGAAAGCATCTGAAGGCTGCTATCAAATATAGTTCTTCTTTTCCTATCCATTTGCTGAAAGGATGACTACTGATTTTTCTCTTCAGAGGGTGTGATATGTCTGGAATTTTGCTTGTTTAATGATAGGCATTATTCCAATAGTGGATGAATATTTTGGCAAAGAGAAAGATAGGAATGACATTGGTGCAAAAATATATAGGTGTATATGCTAGGAAACTCTTATGTGGACAAGAATGTGACATCTGGCAGATTGAGGCTGGTCTGAAAAAACAGTGGGGACGTAGTGGGCCAAACCCTGCTATGTTCAATGAACAATTACTCAACCTCTTTCTGCTTTTTCCTTTAAATATTAGACATTTTCTATATTGTTTTCATAAATATGGTCACAGAAATTTCTTAAATAAACTAGGACACAGCAGTTGACTTTTCAATAGAATAGCGATTGTGCACCATGGGGATTATTCTCATGAAAACAATAAATACTAGTTCAACTTTATACGTGTTTATTCACACACACAGACACCCACGTGAGCACACATTTATGTGTTCAGCGTGAGATACAAAAGGAGAGACCTAAATACCAATTAGCTACTCCTAGGTCCTCTGAATGATAAAATTGTCATTCATTTATTTAAAGTGACAATAAAAAGGAATGGTTTAGCAGGGGTTTTACCCTTTTGTGGGACACATGGAATGGAGCCCAAGTCACAGCACAATCTTGATATTGATCTCTCAGTGAGAGAGTTAATTTGTCAATGACTGTAATTTGCCAAGCTTTATGAATCCATTCTTCTTCCTTTGGAGGAATATTTCTCTTCTAGATCTGTGCTATTACTTTTTTTTTTTTTTTTTTTTTTTTAATGCAGTAAAGATAAAAAATGACATACATCTCTGAAGTCTTTCATATACATAGAAACAAGTATGGGACTGGTAAAAGAACACAGGACTGAAGGCACAGCAGCAATCCTCTGTCCATCTCCTTGCTTTTAAGGGCACTTTGCCATGTAGTATTAATTGTTATCCTACCACAGGGGCCTTGAAAACCTGTAAAAGTTTTGCCCCTGCTCCTTCTATAAGAAGGCAACTCCAAAAGCTCAGTACCCAGAAGGATAGAAGAGATCTTTCAGCTTCCCCCCAAATTAAATCATGTACTGATTACAACCATGTTAGACTTCTGAACCCTGTTCTTTTCCCTGGGTGAATTACAAGAACATAAACTGGCAGGTCTGGGGGTCCAAGTTCCCTGACTGGAGTGGGCACTAGAAGAGGTCCTCAGGGCAGTGGTCACAGCACCAAGACTGGCAGAGCTCAAGGAGCGTTTGGACAATGCTCTCAGGCACATGGTGGGACTCTTGGGGATGATCCTGTGCAGGGGTAAGGGTTGGATCGATTATTCTTGTGTGTCCCTTCCAACTCAGCATATTCTGTGATTCTGTGATGTGCTCTAGGAGCTGGCTTTTTGCAGCTAAAACACACAGGCACACATAAGTATTCTGTATCTGACTGACACAGCCTGTTCTTTCTCCTCTGTCATTTCTAATTTGTAAGCTCCCCGCTCACAATCCAAGTTCTTGTTACTAGTTCTTAGTTTTGTGACCTTCCATTTTTTACAGTAATCCATTTCAGCCCATTTCTTGTATTCCAGCAGTGAAGGTCACCCAGTCCCTCCTGTAGGATATTTCAGTCTAATAAAAATCAGCCTGATTTTATCTTATGGCAAGAGCAGAGGTGTTGAGCCATGTGGGAAAGCTGAGCTCCAGTGGTGCCCACACATTCCTGCTCAGAAACATGAGACTGAGTCTTGGCTCTGCAACTCAGAGGGGACAAGGATGACTACAGCTACACTCACGGACCCAAACAACCACAACATTCTACTAGGTTCCTAAAGAAGATTATAAAGGGGCTGTAATCACTGCAGTTTGGACAGCTAGGTACTCTAAATTTGCAGAAATTTTCTCCACCCTGTGTTTTGACTAAAACACGGTTAATTTTTCAGTTATTAAAACTGGTGAGTAAACACTTACATAGAAAATTCTCCCCTAATCCAACAATAAGAAAGATAATGAAGCAGCATTTAAAGTTTTATTGGAAACATAATTTCTGATAACCAAATAATTAAAAAGATTATACTTGTCCCAGGTTGGGCTAAATCCAGCCAGGGAATAATCTCTTTGGCTGTAAAACCAAATAGATTCCAGCCATGTAATATGGTCACAAATTCTCATCTGGTGTGTACCTAAATCGTTTTTACATAGATTGCATTCTCAGGCAGCATCCAGGGATGCAAGAAGTGCTTATTGATTGACTTATCTATGCAACAGAATCTCTCCACACTATTTTTTAAACTATATTTGAATATGATCAGATAGGTAAGTATTACTGAATTTTTTTTGTTTTATTTTCCGAACAGATTGGTCCCTTTTGATCTTGTTACAGAACTGTAGATTTAAATTTACATCTTTAGTTCTGGCAGCTGCTTTTACAGTTTCACTCCAGGCACTTCCTTTTCTTTTATTTCCAAGGGTCCTGAAAATACTAATCTTTAAAAGTACCTACAATTCATATGCCTATTGTCATGTCTGTAAAAACTGAGATAAACTTCAACCCTGATATGCTGGTCTACCTTTATTTATATTTTCAAAAGTACGTATTTGTAAAGAAAGGGTCAAAAAATCTACATTATTAAAACCTTACAGTAACTATAATATTTTTCAGACCTTTGAATGAAGATGAAGGGTTTTGATAGCTGTATATTGTTTATTTATGAGAAGCAACAATCTAATCTCATCTCATCTCACAGCTTCCATAACAAAAAAGGCTGAACTGTAGAGTGGTCAGAAGGCAAATGTGGCTGACTTTGACTAGTGAGTCAGCTCTTGTCTTGATATAGACTGTCAGTGTGGAAAGAACAGAGATACTTGCCAACCACAATCATTAGGCACAAACTTCAGAGTCACACATCACCATTGGCTCTCATTCCCTGAAGCCCACATATTACTGGGTTTAAATGAAGATGTTTTAGATGACTGGTGATCTCATAAAATACCACTTTATTTTTGAGAGATTTCACAATATATTATTCAAAGAAATCCCTGGAACTTTCTTTACTAGTTTAATGCAGCACCACCATTAGAAGCACTGTTTTGTGACATGGTATTGATGTTTAGCTGACATCAAGTAACTCTATCCCTCGCCTGAAAGTGCATATTGATAAGGACAATAAACAGACATGAGACTAGGTGCCTTCCTCTGAGTAATGATTTAGCAGTTACACAGGATTTGAGACAACATCTTTTTACAAAACAGAAGTGGATCAGGTGGTAGTGCTTGAATCCGCCTGTTTGTCCATTAGGGTAAGATAGACTGCAGTAATGTAATTACATACAGGTACATTATATATTTGGTAAGCATACTGTAATGCTGCTAATCACCAGCAAATTGAGGATCAAGCCAGAACTAATGCCAGTTTTAGTGGCAGAGATGGTGATACCGCTGTATGCAAATTCATGTGCTTTGGTTCATGCATTTAAGAACTTGCATGCATGGTGCAGTTTTTTACTGAGGTGTGATGATGCTGTGTTGGAAGCATGGCACAATTGGTGTTATACTGTCATCCAAATCAGATTCGCAGTGTTTTGTGCAGTTGCCACAGCTGAACTGGACTATATACCCCATACGAATACCAATTGCTGCCTAGGATGAACACAAAAATAAAGCAGACGCTTGAGGCTGAAGGTTTCAAATGGGTAGATGCACTTACAGTAATTTTCAAATTCACTGAATGTGCAGTAGCTAATGTCTCTTCACCTCCGCATCTGAGAGGCAGGGTTTTTTTTTTAACTCCCTTTACATAGCCTGCCTACTCCCTAGCATATAATCAGTATTCAGAGTGATCCTTGTTACTAAGATTCCCCTACTCTTACCTTGATTTTATTCATGTAGATAGTTTAAAAAAAATAACTAAAACCAACAAAGAAACAAACAGAAAAAACCCTCAGACCTCTCCTCCAGAAGTCCTCAACAGCCTTCAGAGATTTAGGACCAGGATCAGATGCCCACACACGGGTGTGCATTTGCATGAGCTATCCCAGCATTTACCTGAGAACTTGGACTCAAGCAGCTGTGGCAGAAGGATATGGGTTTCCTGTAGGCTCTGTGTGATTTCTGTCACCCTGTGTCAATGTTCAGCATGCCAAGGACACCTCAAAAGGGCACCTGCCTATGAGTGAGCAGCTAAGCCATGCCTGTGGTGTCCACAGGGTATGGTGTCTAGGTGGCCACTGACTCAAAGAAGGCTTATGACGAGATTCATGCCTAAAATTAGATTTATACTGTTGTATCAGATACTGTGAGGAATTTCATCTAATTCCGGTTGCTGGGAGACTACAGGTCTCCCAAAAGTTGTGTGTCATATGTAGCAGCCCTGTGAGGATATCTCTGTTCATGAGAACCTCTGAAATGGCCACAAGTGCCTTTCTTTAGGTAACTGAATTTCACCTACCATGTCTATTTTAGAGTAAACCAAATAGATCTTCAATTTCTATAGGGTACACCTATACTGATTATACAGACAAACCATCTCGTCCATTTAAGACATCCTTGGAATGCACACAGAGCTGGCAGATGTGACATGGGACCCGAGGGAGAGATGAGCACCTCTGGAAGAGCATCTGGTTCTTCCAAAACAGAGACAGTTCAAATGTTTCTGGATATTGACATGTAGACTGAGCTGAATCAAGCTCCTCACTTAGGAGGAGAACCTAAACATAGACACTGACATATGGAAGATCTGATCTCCACCTGAATCCTACCGTGCAAGCAAAATTCAGCTGCTTGAGCATGAGACTGCTGTCACATGAGGTAGCCTGGGTTTTCTGCTTCTTCTCCAACTATAAATCCAGCTTGGGCTTTCCATAAATTTTTTGTCATACCTGTCATGTCTGTAAGCTTTCTAAGTGGCATCTCAGTTGACTCTTGGTGCCTACCTTGAATGACTAAATGGTGTTGGACCCCTGGTGTTAAACCTTTATTCCTTTAGTCTATAAAAACCACCATCTTTTTCTTTAATCTTCCTTTTGCCCTTTTCGAGTCCCTGACCTTTGATTTACACCAGCAACAAGCTGAAATTAAATTTTCCAGATAAGTTCTACAAATATTTTCACCTTTTAGGCACCAGTCTTAGACATCTACATCTGAACCCCTACAATGCAGCTAGAAAGGGAAAAAGTACAAAATTAAACATCCCCCAGACCCTTTTATGAAATCAGAGAATCTTCACAGAAAAAAAAAAATCTTTATTCCTCAAATTGCTAGCTCTCTCAGCAGAAAGAAGTGAAGAAATCTTTTCCTCCTCCTGTGATTTTGACATGCAATCTTGATAAAGAAGGAGATGGCTTTTAAGGAAATGAGCCAGGGTATCCTTTTCCTCTTTCCACTTAAGATCTCGGGCAAAATATTCCACTTCTATATGCAAAAATCTCTTCCATTCACTGAGAAAAGGCATAAGCATTTATTTTACCAGCTAAGTCCCTGCAAGAAACCAATCTGCAAAGATATCTGAAAAATATCCCTTAATTGATACAAAAAAAATATAGTAAATTGTAAAGATGGAGACGTTTAAGACAGTGTATTAAGGACATGTCATCATTTTAGAGGTTCATAACTTAACCATAAAAATTTGCTGCAGGCTGAAACTTGGCATGGAAGTCTGCCATATTTGTAAGTAGGTTATTTCATTTCAGGCTACATTACCAATGCACTAATGCAATGTGAGCTGTTATATTTATTAACTTGCATTGATTTTTTTTTTCTTAAAAAAGGACAAAAGTATTCCTTTCCTGAACAAGTGGAAAAGGGATATACTAAGCACAATTTGCCTTCCCATGTGCCAGCCTAAAAAGGAGGAAATAAGAGTCAAGGATTTGTTTATTTCTTACAGAAATATAGGAAAAGCCAGCAAATGATTGTTTTCCAGTCTGGTTATGGGATATTGTAAATGCATAACTTTTTTACTTTGTATTATTGATAAATTTAGAGCTCTGTTGACAGAACTATCTGCATAAAAAGCTCCTGAACTGACAGAAAACTTGTTTTCAAATGGATTTTGGCTCAAACCCTGTTTTCAAAGGGTGTGAGGTAACAGGATCTACTATCACTTTCTGCAAGATTTTTTATATTTGGAAAAATAAAAATATACTTTTGAGAAGGTACCAAAACAAGTATGAGGGTGTGGGGGCTTCTAATGATTTTAATGTGGCCTTTAAATCCTTAAAAACCTCAGTTTTGGATGATTTACTGGGCAATATTGAAACACATTATCTACAGCAGGTTTCCAAGGAAGGAAAAGAGAATACAGAAAGAGATTTCCTGGGCCTCGTGTAGAGTTCTCTAAATATTCAATCCCCTTCCAACTTTCAGGCCAACTGCCTCTCCTAAAGATTTGTCTAGTGTGGAAACCTTGCCAGAGTGTAATTTTGGTGAAATTTCTGTCACTGCTCCCTGTCATGAATATTTATTTACTTCCCAATGGAAATCATTGCTCATATGAAAGGGAGTTAACGGTTCTTAATAGCCCTTTCTGATTTGATTGATGTTTTTGTCACTTCCTCCAGTAAATAGGTTTCTCTTAGCATACCAAATATGCTATCTGTCCTCTCGCTTCTGCAGGCACTTACCTGACCACTTACTTAAGATTTAAATATCCCTCCTAGGGGTTTTCTGTCAGTTCAGGGGCTGTTTTTCCAGGGGCTGGTTTTTTGCACAAGTGGGTGAAGGACTTTCTGCATTGAGCTTGGGTACCTTACACAGCAACCACATTGGGTCTGTTCAGACTGGCTATTTGGAGTTCTGTAAAATCAATAGAAATTTGTCCATACCTTATACTAAGGACTTGTGAAAAGGGTAGCACTAGCAGGAGAACAATGTACAGAGACATTTAATCACATATTTATATTTCAATTCTTTAAATTTATAATGGGAGGATGTTTCATTGGTAGAACAGAGGCTGGAATAGGTTTTTTTTCGTGGAAATACACCCCAAAGTCATGTATCATTCATATGCCATATGCCAACTTTGAAAAAGGAGTGTTCAGAGCTAGCAATGTAGCATTGCTGCTAAGGAATAAACTCTCTCCATTATTAACCACTCTTCTCAGGGATGAAGGGTCCTAGTTCCAAAACAAATGCCTCAATGTTGCTCAAGTGTTCTTAATACTGCAAATAATGTAAATTTTGTGTATCGTACAGAATAGCTCTTGTGTTGGGTTACAGCCAACAGTTGGCATAATGGAATGGACATTTTGGTCTTTTCTCTGTGCAACACTCATTTATATGAATGGCCCAAATATGTAAATTGTTGCTTATGTGTTAAGCAGAGGGAATTTCTGGATGCCCTGGACAAACCTAAGTGAAAGCCTTGTCTTTTTTATTAGTGTGAGTAGTTTGAGGGGGAGGGAAGACTTACATCAACAAGTGTTTCAAATGCAATTGCCTACTAGTTCATATAAATATTACTATTATGCTGTAAATCTGTATTCTTGTGAAGATAAAAGAACAGAGGAAAATAATTTATGGAAACATAAAATAGGATCTATGATTGTAGGAAGCACTAATTTCTGGATTGTCCTTATTGCTTAGTAATTTTCTGCCTCAGAAATTCATTTCTTGATTGCAAGCAGATGCCTGTTTTTTCCCTGTGAGTAACACATAGGGCAAAGTGCAAGATTAAAAAAAAATCTATTGCCTTTTGAAGGGCTCTGGTGGAAAACAGGTGTCTAAATCCTAGGGAAGGAGGCACAAGACCACTATCTAGTAGTTGAAAGTTTATGTGTACATACTACTAAAGTCACCTAGGCACCCTTGCTTCTAAGGGCCAAAGGTACTACCTTGCCTGAACTGATGTCTCAGTTAGTAATTTAGGGATTCACAATTTACATTTCCAGATTTGTCTTCATCAAATCCCTCACAATTTATAACACTTCTTTGTGTAAGCTAGTTTTAATCTAAAGGAATAGCTAGGAAAATGTAATGGAACACTTTATGAGTGATGGAAATCTAGATTCACTGCAGTACAGCTGGTGTAAGGAGAAAAAACACAGTGTGCAGTTCCATTTTTTCCTGGAAACAGCAAAAGTGTTTTTAATTTTTACCAGCAATTTTAACTGCTGTGATTTATTTGGTATTACAAGGGAAGCAAATATGAATTTCATGTAAGAGAATGATAAATGAGCATCAGTCTTGAAAATTGTGTGGATGCTACTGTGATTATCATACTGTTGCCCCCCACTCTAACTAAACCATATTAACTATGTCTCTCTAACATAATTTCTTGTGAAGGGTGTACATGAAATGGTCCTTGGCACTTGGCCTTGGAGCACAATATTGGTTCCTGACCCAATATTATATAGTGGGATGGATATTGTTTTGTTCCTCACTTTCGGGCCAATGTTTGGATTAAACACTTTTTGATTTACTTTTCTAGATTAGGGATGGGTTTACTGTGGCAAAAGAGGAAATGTAGTCAGCAACTGGGACTGCCTAATCTCATACTTCTAGCTATAGTTGTGAACAGCAATGCACACAACCTTGATCAAATAAACAGAGAAATTTTTATAAAATAAACTCTCCTCAGACAGGCAAAGACCTTCAGATTTGTACTAATGAATTCTGCATTTGTTTGAGATGCATAAGGGCCTTAAATTTGCTATTAATATAGTACTTTTCTGTTAGACTCAGATAAACAGGATTACCAAATTGCCCGAGTTAACTTGGGTAACTGGGTATGGCCTGCAGCAGCTACTGGCAATTTTCATGGCTTCCTAATCTCACATTGACCTGAAATGCAATGTTTGCTAAATCAAAAGCCTAGGTAAAAATGTCATCCTTTTTTTTTCAATTATGAAAATTTTAAAAACCCCAAACATCTATCATATTCCTTTAGCAGAAGGAGAAACAATATTTGGTAGTTTACTGCTATGCTAAATTTCAGTGCAGTAGGATTTTGTTGGGCTAATATAAAACCAGAAAACACCAAATAGTCCTTTACTGCACCAATGCTACAGCAGCAATTTTCTGCTTTTTAGCTGTTTTCCAGAGGAAAAACCAACAAGCAGTACTTAGGCTAAAATATAGTCCTATCATTTTTACATAAAATATTGATAAGGAATAAACACTTAGTATCCCCTAGTGTGAATTCACTGGACTTCACGAACCCTAATATATGGATTAAGAAATGTTAACATAATCCTTTTATGGGAACTAAAATCAATTACATGTCAGCTTTGTAGTATTATAAATGTATTTAGTCAGCATAGAATTTTTCCAGCAGCGCTCGTTGCAGATTGAAATTGACTAACCAGATGTTAAATATTAAATAGAACTAATCAAAGTATGGTTCAAGAGATTTTAAAAACAATGATCAAAGAGAGCTATTTATTACCTGATTCATGTTTCTATTCAAACACTGCTCCTATGATGTTATAGCTACCTGAATTTAGTTTGCTGCAAGCTCTTAATTTTTTTCGGTTAACATGAATGAGAAATATAATTCAATAAAGGTATGTTAATGTAATACCATAGGCAGAAAGGCACAAAGCTCAGGGAATTATGAGCAAAATTTTCTGGAACAAAGTGTATGTTAGGAACAAAATGAACATTAGGTCGATCCGAAGATGACCAAGTGTAGAGATATTCTTTCCATCAATTATACACCTTATGGGCTGTTATGTAAAAAACGTAAGTTTTATACTTCTTGCCTAATAAATTTTGTGCATGACTTAAACAATACATTAACAATAGCAAGAATAACTTCTGACTGATGTGAAAGCAGGAGGGGCCCACTCGTTGCAAAAGAAAATAATGAGTTATGCTTAATTGCAGAATTGTTTTAACATAGAATGTGTAAGTTTGGGCTACTAAATCCACAAAAAGTCACACCATTAGCCTTTTTGTTTTCAAGGGAGCTGAGCACTTTCCAGTTTCACTGAATCCAAGAGAAGTTCAGGTGACGGGCTGGCTGCTCCCCTACCTTGCACTGCACAAGGATGAAGGTGTTCTCCATGCAGCTGAAGAGCAAAATGGATCAAAAGAAATGTTCTTTTATACAAGGCATAACTGATGAGTGAAAAACATTATCTTAAGAGTAGGCAGGAGCCAAGGCCCTAATATTTGTTGAAAGAATGTAACTTAAAAGCATAGTTGTGCAAAATGACTACTGCATGACTAATGCACTGTTGGATTTGATAAAATAATTTTAGAGTGCTGTCCTTATCCATTTTATAGTTTAAAGACACACAAGTCATCAGAGGTGGTGGAAAAACTTGTTTTCCGGAGGAAATTTTGTCACTTTTTCTTAGTGAGTTTATGTCTTGATTTAACCAGTGGCAGATGTTCTCAAAGGCAGATGACTCAATCAGATGGATATTGTGCTGATTGTTTGGGCTTCTGCACTGTAGTGGTTTCCTCACATCATCACAAACACCACATCAGGAAAAATCACAGCAAATATCAGACAATTATCTGTGATTTTTTGTTCTTGGTGCCTCTCTGCCTCCTGAGACACATCCGTGAGGGATATGGCACAGAGCATAGACCTCCAGGTCCACAGCCAAAGGTGCTTTGTGTTGCTGAGTGGAGGAAAATGACTCACAGATCCCTAAAGTCTCTCTCTTCCTTCTTTTGTATCACAGAGAGCCAGCTGGGCACCTAAATTGAGGAACCTATAGCTCTGCCAGCAGCTGAGGGACAGATGCAGATCCCAGACCACAGCAAAGGCTCCAGCCTTTGGACGTGAAGGTCAACAAGACCTGGATCAGCTAGATCCTTGTGTTGGGGCCACAGTGTAGGAAGTGTGTCAGGATGCACCTTTGAGCTTCTAGTCAGTAAAGCTTGGTTTATTTAAAATACATAATAACAGTCCCCCACCAGATAAATCTGTCCTTAGTAAGTATATTCAGTGGCACCGTTTCAAGTAAGAGAAATAAATATCGCTCTCCACATTATGTCTTTCTGGGTTGATTCTTAGTTTTCTCCATCATGTCTTTCCAGAGTGGCAAGATTGTTTTCCTCATAAAGCTACAGACTCCATGCCACCCCTCTGATCATGAAAAGCATCCCACTTTCTGTCACCCCTAAAGCTTGGATGTTTTTTGATTTTTTTCCCTTTCCCTCCCTACTGCAACCAGCTCCTTTGCTCTTTCAGTAGCCTTGAAGCCCACTCTGCATATATCTCTGTCTTCCCACCTTTAACTGCTTCAAAAACTTCCCCTGGAAAGAAATCTCATTCTCAGGAAAGGTTCTCCCTCCCTTTCCAGAAGTTTCACCTCTGCCAGAGTGGAGATGACAGAAAAAAATGAACAGGCAGACTTCCTTTCTAATGCTTAGGCACAAAGTTTGTAACAGTGTAAAATAAAAAGAAATACACACACTTACATAGATATTATTCGTATATGTATTTACCTATACATATACATACACATACATACAAATAATCTATACACACATAAATATATAAGTTTAGCACACACAAAATTAAGAAGAGGCAGAGCAAATCAAACACTCCACCTCTTGTCACAAAGATAAATTTTTCATCCTACACTTAGGGGTTATGATGGTAACTAAAAAGGACAATTGGTATCCAATGGTCCTTAGACAAAGGGGAAAATTTGTGGAGGGTGTATGAAGTCAAACACAGCTTTCCCAGAAAAAATTTTTCTCTAATCCTATTCTGAAAAATCACCAAATTCCTTTGCTGAATTTCTGCTTCTCTCTGACAAACATGCTATAGCCAGGCAGAGGCATAAAAATTACAACTTCATAATTCAGCTTTGCCAAAGTTTAGAGCAGCTGGAAAGAGTGCTGTATTTATGTAAAGTGCTAAGCATCCTTAATTCTAGGTGACAGTACTTTTGCCACCAGTATAGCAATTATTTGGCTACCCATGCACTGAAAAGCATTTAAAATTTTCAGTCTTCATGAGCAGCCAGAAAATAACACCTCTTCTGCATAAAGGATCTTTTTAGATCAAGTTTTATGTCTAAGCAGAACAAAAATGATTTTTGGTGTGTTATTCTCTCTTTTATGATTTAAAAATAGTATTAAATAATGGAATTTTTTTCCAAATACTGTGGTAAACCTATTTAATCAAACCTGGGTAGTCCTTGGGAAGTAAAAAGCAAACCAACCACTATTCGTAAAACCTACAAAATGGTTTACTTTTATTACTCTTGTACAAAAAGGCCCCAAAGCCTCAGAGCTGTGATTCTCCAAATCACTGCTTTCTAAGCTTGACTGATTGATTTAAAAGCTTGCAAGAGATTTATAATGATTCACTGTGTAAGCCACTGATTTTATATTTAAGTCAGAAGACTGCTTTTAAATGACAGAAAACTTTAGACCTAACATTGGACTCAGCAGGTGATCCACTGTTTGCTCAGAATTAAAATGGCAGCATTTTGCTGGCACAAGTGTTTGAAGTGGGGTTTTGAAGCACAGGCAGAATGCAATTTATCTAAGATTATTGCAGAGAGCATTGAAATCTATGCCAGAATTTTCAAAGCTCCCCCTCTCTGTGTTTAATGTGGTAGGTATGCAAATAGCTGCATGATCAGTATTTTTTCCACAGGTATTCTCAAAGATAATTTTAGGCACCTGCCTTTGGAGATTCTGTACAGATGGCCAGAATTTGAAACAAGATTAATTACTCTAGTAATTTTGTGTTGGTCTAGAAGCAGAATGATTTTCACAGGCTGATTGATTGTGGGATAAAGAAACAAAAGAAGACTGTGCTGTACAGTGGAAGTAACAAATCATGTATACCCTAGTACTCATGAGTAGAGAAAACAGAAAAGGGAATAGAGGAGAAAGGAATGAGGGAAGAGAGGTTATTGCTTCTTCTCTTCTAAGGCTTCGTCAAGGACACAGTGACTGACCTTGACTGTTCCATAGGGTGAGATTGGTTAGACAAGGCAGCAAATTTGGTGAGGTCACTGCAGTTTTTAGCCACAAAGAATAGCAAACTTGCTAGGGATACCTTGTCAATAACACTTTTTTCCTGTGTGGTAGGGCTTTATAGGGCAAGCTAATGTGCTAGTTGGCCTGCATTTGGGGAGATTCAGGCTTGCACCTCAGGTGTCCCCCGTCTTGATCAGGATGACAAGCACGTACTTGATGTCAATACCCAGTTCAAATTTACCAGCAGTAACCTCTATTGACTATCCACCTGACACTTCTATATTTGTGAAAGTGAACACTGGCATTGTTGCCAGCCTGGTGTGAAAAGACACTTTGAATCTCACCAATATAATAAATCTGGCACCAAAACCACAAAATTATCTCTACATGATATCCTGCCTATTCTTTCCCTTCGTTCTCCAGGCAGTGAGCTTGCCTCTGAGGCCCCAGTGTCTGAAATTCTGGATCAAGTGAGCTGCTACCAGAACTTCTCTGTGTGGGGACACTATCACAGGCATTTCCTTGATAATTCTTTCTCCAAGATATGTATAAGGGAGGTAGGAATTGTCTTCCAGATTTAGGGCTGTAAGTGCAGGATGGAAAGTTAAGCTACACACTAGTTTCAAAAGAAGATGAAAATATTTTCAAGAAACTTTTTTTGGCAAAAGTAACGTGATTCATGAGTAATTAGTGGACAAGGTCTTCCTCAGACAATGAATAATTTCTCAGACAATAAGTCTAGAGATTCGAGCTTCTTGAGATGCACATCTGTACATGGTGTCGCACACATGACTGTCTTTGTATAGAGGAACATTTAAAATTTTTTTCTAAGAGCAGCAAAGCACAAAATTCCCTGTTATATTGTTCCAAACTCAACAGATTACACATGCTTGGGAATGGTAATACAACTGTACAGATGCATGTCCTACTCAAAAATACATCCCTTGGTAAATGTGACAAAGAGAAAAACACTGTTTTATTGCTTTACATATCAAGGTGCTACTTATTTTCTATTTTCCTGGCACAAATGTTGAGGATCAGTGTCTTTGTTTTGATTTCTTTTATCACATAAGCTTATTGCAAAACAGTAAGTCAGGTTGCTTCTCTGTAGTCTAAGAGGTAGAGACTATAAATAGCTGTGGAAGAGAAGGGCCTGGTTGTGATTCCCTGTGCATCGCTGAAAATGAGTCTTTAAATCAAGAGTTGTGAAAAAAGTGATAACAGCAAGCACCAGAGTTCTGGACCAAGCCGTAGCTGTGAGGTTCTCAGCTGGATGACACCATGAGCAGGGAAAGCAGGACTTCTATGGTATCAGTGCCTTGTATTTAATTCCTCAGCAGATGGCAAAATCCTCTCCATAGCCACCTGTTTATTCTTGACTACTCTTTCTTGCTGGCTTAACATTTTATAGAATGGTTTTCCAGCTGTTTGTTTCTGTAACCCAACCCCTAAAACATCATGGAAAGATTTTGTCTTATGGACATTTTGTGACTTGGTGTCACTGGTATCTCATTCTAACCTGGTATTTTTAAGCTGGTACTTTCCAGCTTGTAAGTAAATGATCTATGTTTAGTTCTTAGTTAGCCTTATTCTGAGAATCTGGTGTAACTGCACACACTATTAATCTCTCTACAAATTGGCTGCAATATCTTTTTCTTTAGAAGGCAGATTTTAGCCATTTTATCTCTTTTTAACCCAGGGAGTAATATTTTATATTTGAAACTTTGAAGGTGAAAAATGAAAGCCTAGATTAAATACTTCTGGAGAATCTGAAGAGAATTGAATTATTCTTTTTCTAAATTCAAGAGCTTTTCATTTTCAGAAATGTTTATGAAATGACTGCTGCCTGTGCCCCTGCCCCCCAAAAGCGAGTAGATGTTAAGACTTGTTAGTTCTATATTATATATATTTATTTGGAAAAAGACCCAAACCACCAGGAAAATTATCTGAATTAACTGTTTTATGTTGATGGTTTTCCCTTTTCCTTGTTTAATGTTGCATGTCTGATAGAAGAGATGTCTGAAACAACAATTCAGGACCTGTCATAGTTTCAATCCATTTGTTAATGTTTTTTCTGTTAATTAGAGATAGGAAGTCAGTCTTCTTATGTGTTTGATGTAATTCTTCTACAGTCACGTCCCAACCCTCAGTGGTTTGTGAACACTATGGCAATACAAACAATACAAAGCATTTGTTTTTAATTATAATTCAAGATTCAGGTTGAAAATGATTTGCATTATAGCTCTTAGCATAGGCTAGATTTACAGCAAACACATTAAAATAATTAGCATTATTCTTAAATATGAGTCAGTAAAATTGAAAGTGACAGATACTAAGCTGATGATGGTAATAAAAAAACCTTAATCTAGTTGAGAGTGGCTGAGCAATAAAAAATACACCTTTGCAGAGAGCAAATGTTTCATGCCAATAAGTTTTCAGACAAACTGTCTGGGGCATATTCAGCTGGGGCAGACACTGCCACTCCTGCACCTGCCCAGGTTAAGTCCAGGCTCAGCCTGAGCTGACCCAGCCTTTCTGTATTTTCAGATCCTCAGGAAAAATGATGGCACAGAGCTGCTCAAAAGGCTCTATCCCTGCAGCATCTTGGATCAATACCTGTTTTCAGAGAGCTTTGAGGCACACAGTGAGCTACAGGGCAGGAGAGGGAATAAAGCTGAATTGTCAGTTACGTGAGGATAGGGAGACCTGTGATAGATGGCACCTGGTTGATGTGTTTGCTGGCTAGTTTTTCATCAATGTATGTCATCTTCCTTTTAAAGAGGTAGCCAAGAAAGGCAGCCAAAAAGAAGGCATTTCTTTCCTTTATTTTGGTGGATGCACAGGAGTTGGGGGATACAGTTTAAAGAACAGGGAGACTTTGGCTCATCCCTGGGAGCAAGTTCCCAGGTGTTGCTGTTGGCAGGCAGGGAATGAGAGTCGCCACAGGGATGGAACTTGTGGGGTGCTTGGGATGGTGACTGCCCACGGAAAATGGGCCAGAGCCCATTTCAGCCAGAGCACTGAAGTGGGGAAACTCCCCCAGCTTCTCCCAAGGACCTGGGAAGACACACAGAACTTACTGCAATAGAAAAGCTGTTGGCCAAAGTACAAGCCTGAAGAAAATAACATGTCCTGCCAGTAGGCAAGGAGGATAGTGGTTTATTAACTTTTCATTTCTTTTCTCTGTCATTTCAGCTAGTCTGGGTTTTGAGTAATTTTTTAACATTTCTTTTTTTTTTTTTTAGGTGGAAGTGAAGGGCTTATGAAGATTTACCTGAAAGACTCTGGGTGAGTTGGGGTCCTGTTTCAGGGCTGCATTTGTTAGGAGGGGCAGATATGCATTACAGACTGATATGTCAGCATCTTTCTTCTTTAATTGTAGACTTTTATTTAGGAATATTTATGTGCAGTCTTGCACAGAAGCTTCGCAAGGACAGGACTTTAGGTCCATAAATAGCATTATGTGTAAAACTCTGTTAATGGCACTGTACAGAATCTGCACTGTCCTTTCCTTTTGTTTCATCTAGATTGTCCTTTCTGGTTGCATGGATCTGCTTCCCCACCTGCTACCTGGAGAGGTGAAATACAAACCAGGATTGAGCTGGTTCATCCCACCTAAAGCAAGAGCAGGAGGGACAAGCGACAGCCACATCTTAATCAGCATGAAATAGAAAATTGAGGCAGAGTCTGGACATGCTTTTTACCTGCTGGTTGTTTTGCTTTAATATGCATAACAACAAACATAAAGACTGTGCCAGTGTTTTTCCTTTTGAACCGGGCTGCATTGAGGATTGCCCTCTTTGTTCTTTCTAGATTTCTGTGACTCAAACAAATACCCAAATGCCTCGGTATCCAACTGGTGTAAATACACCATGGTTGATGTAATTCAGTCGAACAGCTCAAGATCCAAACACCTGATAACAAGGAGAGTTGTTGTGTGAGTCTTTCATATCTGTGTAGATCCTAGAAGCTGATACCATGTGGCACGAGCCAGGAACCAGTGTAGCTGCAAGGAAATGGACCCACAGAGACTGCACCAGCTTATCTCACCTGTGCAGAGGTATGAGCACTTGGAGCAGATGAGTGTTGTGAGGTTTGAGAACTGCTTACCCTGTATGATCAAACAGAACAGAAATCACTCATGTATTTACCATGTTTTACACGTACCTAAAAAGTCTGTAAAGAACTCTGCTAAATGTAGCTAAGTTTCAGTGATAAGGAAGAGTAACTATAGTTTTATGATCAACTAAAAATATGCATCAAAGGGTGTGGAGGCAAACAAATAATTGTATTTACCACGATGGGTTATGGCTTCCTTCAACAGCTTGGAAAGCCAGTCTGTGGGATAAGAACAGTTAATAAAAACATACAAAGGAGCCAGACAGGTGTGAAAGACATAGTTTTGAGATCCATTTCAATGTATAGAAAATAAAAAATGGTAAATTTTGAAGGTGAAATTTAATCTTAAGTTCAGTTTTGGTTTTTTTTTTTGCTGCATCATGTCACCATAACCCCTAGGTGGTATTCAAACTTTATAAATCAGATTTGTCTGTTATTTATTCTATTTGTCATGCATTTGATGTGTAGCGCAATTTTCAGAGATTAAAATGATATATCCCTAATTCTTGGATGCTCTTTGATCATGTTTATTCCTTTGCTCCTTTAAACATTGCTGAATAATTGTATATGCATTCACAGGCTGACAAGTACATTCCCTGTTTGATGGGCTAATTATGGAAGCACACTAGTGTCTTCGTAGTTAAGTTTCTAACTAGCTTTAAGCTGTAAGGCCAGTTTTGATCTCTTGTCTAACTACACTGGAATAAATCCCTGCAATAGAAACTTAAGTTATATGGTACAGTTGGAAAAAAAAAAGTGAAGTTTTGCAGCTGTTGCAGCATTCAGTATTTTACTGTTAGAATTTTTTTTTTGTCTTGTTGACCTCTCAGAAATATTGCTTATCTCTGTGCTGGGAAAGTGTGTCACATAAATATTGTTACTGTTGGATAGGTTTAGCCAGTTCTGAACGAGTTTGGGAGAGCCTGTTCAATCTATCACTCATAGAGAGGGGAATTTCAGCATTTCACTAACAATCTTTAGAGGATTTTGTACAAGTTACTGCAAGAATCCGAGAGCAGCAAGCACACAGACTCCAGAGGGTGGGTTATTCTCCTGCACGACCTACCTGTCTTTGTATAGAGTTATACTTCACAGCTCTCTGGAATGTAAGAGCTAAATAAACCTTCCAGAAACCAGTTCAGCATAGCAGCGTCACAGAAAAACCTACCATATTCCCTGGACATCCAAAAGAAATGTGTTATAAAGGTGTAGTTGTGTGAGCAGAGCCATCCCCAAGTCTGTACCTGGTAAGAGACCTGGTTCTTGGCTAAATGAGGATGCTATAGCTGTATTTAACAGCTGTCAATCTCCTTGGAGTAAAACCAGCTAATGTTGCTGGCAAAGTTGGATCTCACTCAGGAATAGTAAGTTCTAATGTGGTATATAGTGACAGCCATACTTCCTCTGATCCAGCACAAGACACTCTGCAGGGGCAGAAGACACAGTGAGACATGAACAAGCCAAGGTGCAGAAACACATTCCTTGTTCTGAGATATATATATATAGATATAAATATAAATAAATATATGTATGTATGTATGTATATATATATACACATATATATTCACCTGCCAGTGTCTTACAGGGATGCAGAGCCCTCTGGACCCTTCCAACCTCTTCACACAGCAGAGCTGCCCAAGGTTGCAGGAATGCTCATTTAAATACCAAAAAAACCCCAGACCAGTAGAATATTAAAAAAAAAAAAAACAAAACAAACAACAACAACAAAAAAAACAACAACAAAAAAACCCAAAATCCACAGAACAGTTTGTTGGTATGGGAAAATTCCATCCCATCCCTCACACCTGGCAATCAGTCTTTCTATCTGCAACACAAGAAAGCTGGCAATTAGATGCTAGGAGAGGCTGAAGCAGGCAATTGTAAGCAGCAAACCTTCTGAGGATAGGGGCTCCTGTCAGGAAACTCACTGAAGGGGAAACAGTAACTGGCCCAATTAAAGGGAAAGATGTTTCTGGGAACTTTCATCTCCGACTAACATTGTAATTCTGGTACTGTGTTAATCTCCATTTACACTCAAAATCTGTATTGTTCTGGTACCTGGTGGAGGGGTAATCTGTATTTTGTGTTAATACACTTACAGTGATGCAAGTTAGCTATGGATACAGTTACATATCCACGTATGGTAAATGTGGGTGTTTACATGCACGTGTGTATGGAATAGTTAGATAAATACAGATACAGATATGAAAGTCCTGTACAAAAGTAATCTCTTTGCATTATGTAAGAGGGAAGCTTTGCTGATATACACATACACATGTATATACATTCTGATTGTATTCACACTAGGGTGAGGACTATACTAGCAATTTTGGCTTGTATTTTGTGCAATCCAGAATGGAGTTTTACTTTTCACAGTATTTCAATTTTGACAGAAGGTGAAGGGTAGAGGCAGTGACAACACCAAAGTAAAAACCCTGCATTCACTAACAGAGCTCCTGTTTGAAGACCTGGCTTAGTAAGTTTTAGCAAGTAAAGTACTCTTTTGTCAGGATAAGCTCTATTTATACTGGAAAGGCTTAGTGGAATAAAACTAACCATACATGATCTGGAAACCTCACCAGGGGTTACACCACTTCTGTTAGTGTAGCTTTTCTGGGCAGAGAAAACCCCAATGCGGGATTCTTTCATGCCTCTGGACAGGAAGGTTTAATGAAAAGGAGGCATGTACGAGTCTGTTGGTTTGGCACTGAATAAACACGTGCCTAATTATCCTTAATATAGTTTCCCCTCATACTTTTAACCATTTTTGTGTCAAATTACGTGGCTTGTTCCACAGACATTCTAGCTGATTTCTACAACCCTGTTTGCAAATGCCACTGGTTTTTTTTTGGAGATGAAATAGGAAAAAAAATATTGAATTTCAGTTTTCCAAGTTGCAATGTCATTTTGACACAATGTTCATTAATACAGAGTGTGGTGGTGTGGTAAGAGCTATTAATTCAATTTCTTTCTCCTGGTCTCTTTTTTGTTTCCCAAGGAAGCTCAGTCTGTTTCATCTTTTCAAAGTCTAATAAGTATTTTGAACAGGTTAGAACTATAAATCTAGTATTGCTAATTCCTACAGAAAAAAATTGCTTATGAAATATATTGATTAGAACTGATAATGATTTTTCCACCCTCTCTTCACTGGAGGCAAATAAATAACTATGGAAGTACAATGGCATTGTCATGGTTGGAGCTTTTGCTTTAGTACGCTATAGAAGTCTGTGAATACCCTTAGCAATAAGTCTTATTTTTCAGTGTGATAATGTTCATTGTCTGTGCTTCTAAGTTCTGACTGAATTTGATAGTGAATGCTAGTGATTAACAATTACATGTCCTCAGAATTTCTGATTTGTTTCCTGTGTCAGGACTGTGAGTCTATTAAGAAGCGATTAGGGAGGATCTCCTTCAAGTCTCCTTCACATCAAGATTCTCCCTTTTGTTGGTTCAGTTAACTTGAGGTGGGAGTTGCCTGTGATATTTTCTACATTTCACCTTCCGAGGTTATGGGCACTATTCATATGCCAGATCTCCCTCTGAGATGAATAAGTACGACTTTTATGAATTTTTCTTCACTTGTAGAATTTAATTTACATGAATAATTAGAAACGGATGAGTTAAAACTCCTATTTAAAGAGATAGCATCCTTTTGTTAGCCTATTGTCCGGCTTTGGAACCCAGTTGTTTCAAAAAGGATCTGGGCTCTTCTCCACAGGGATTTTCCTCTTTGTAGTTTTGCCTTGATCTAAGTCAGCCTGTTGTAAAGCAGATTTTGGGATGAAGTTTGACAAAGAAAAACTCTTATCTGGAGAATTAAAGGGACTTTCAATTTTCCCTCGGAAATGTTTGCTGACTTCTTTTTCTGATGTGGCCAGGATTTGCTATGAGATTTATGACAATGTTGTTTAATTCATACATCAAAATAAATAAATTAAGTGCTTAACTTCATTTAGTTCTTTGTGCCGTTTCCTGTGCTGTTAGGGCTTTAATGAGCCCAGCTGCTCTGTAGAGTTGCTGAGGGTGGAAGTTGGCCTGGGAGGGGAAGGAAGAGCTTCTCTTTGAAGTTCTGTCATGGCAGGATCACTAAAGCAAGGCTTCGAAGGGGAAATTCCTGTTTCCCTTCCTATTCTACTTCAGTGGTCTTGATGGCAGCAGTCAAATAGGGAGCAGCACTAAGGTTTTCAGACTTGGCTTCTCAGCCATTTATGCCAAACTTCCAGTGGCTATTGGGGGTGAGAGAGAGAGAAAGAAAGAAAGGGAAAAAATGGGGAAGAAAGGAAAATAAAAGGAAAAAAAGGGGGAAGAGCAAGATGTTTATAAATGCTCTGTACAGGCACCCATCCCAGAACAATATTCACCACCACTCTGGTGCCCTTCCAACACACTGCTGGAGCTGGGAATGCTAAGGTTACCTGTTGTTCAAAGAACTGGTCTTAGGCTATAAAAGGAGTGGGAGCACAGCTTTGTCTGTGAGGGGTAGGGGAAGAGGAAGGCGACACCTCCTGGTGAATGGTTCCTCATCGATATTCAGAAGGCTGCTCAGTGTTTCATAGGTGTTCGAAAGTCAGGTGTTAATTCCATTAAAATTCAGTTACAGCAGTTCTCCTTATCTCCCCCCAGTAATGTATTGCTGAACAATTATGGTCAAAGTCGTTCTCAGTCTTGTGTTTGATGAGCACAATTAGCTACCCCGTGTTTGCATCTATGTGTGTGTGTGTGTGTGAGTGTGTGTGAATTAAACAATATGACAGAGCGGGACACTGGATTACTCCATTTCCCCACCACCCCTTCAAATTTGGAAATGCCCTGCAAGACCCTGGCATCCAGCAGTCCTCAGCAGATGTACTTTTGTCCTCTTAAATATTGTTCTCAGAGAGTCTCCTTTTTTACCTACCCTATGCATTTATTTTAGGGTCGCTTACCCTGTGAATGTGCTGTTCTTCCTTATAGTTCATGAGAAGGTGCTGGATAGCCACCTCAGGTGAGAGAGTTAATTTTTTTAATAGATGAAGTTAGCTGAGATAAATCCTTTTAACAGTACCAAGCCCAAAGAGGCAAAACTGCAATATTGAATCAGCCGTTCCCAGAGAAGTGCTTTCAGGAGGTTTCTTCTTACATTTCAGGACAGAAAAACTGTTCTACTATTGTGGAGGAAACAAAGGAAAGTAAAGACAAAACTGAGACAGCAGTAACAGTGTAATGTGTCTGCTGAGAAACCTGAAAAAATCTTTTTCTTAAAGACAGTCATCTTCTTTCATACCTGCAAAGCAGGTACTAAGCAATGACAGTGTCTTACTACAGGAAGGGTATCTTAAAATTTAAAATTTAAATTTTTATGCAATCTAAAACTCTATCACAGCTGTAGAGCAGTCCACTTGTTCTTATAAGGTGTTTAAAATATATTCCGTACTTGGACTCTGTGCATCTTTAAAATATTTAGGGCCAAATCAACTGCTGGATTTAAGAACAGCAATTGATATATTTTTTTTCCTCCCAGTAACAAGATTCTAGTGAGAGATGGGTTATTTTGTTCTTCTCTGCACAAGTTTTGCAGCTAAGTATCTAGGAGCATGTAGGCAGTTAAATTGGCCATGTTTTTTTGGAGAGACTCAGAACTCTGGAGAATCTCACCCTCTGTCTTGGACACATTATAGCTTGGGTTGCATTTTAGGTACACAGTTTATGGCACGGGGAAGGGAACTGCTCTGTGCCCCCTCGGCTGTGGTGGTTTTGGAGTGGGTGCTCAGCAGACCTCCTTGAAGGCGGTGTCTGCTGCCCACAGCTGCTGGCACCCAGGGCTAGCACCTACCTGCTCCCTCCTAGTCCTGTGCTCCCAAAACCAGGCAGCTGCCTCAGCACTGCTGAACTGACGCCTCCTTCCTGATACATGTATTGGCTATGTTTAAACACATACTAAGGGTGGACTGCTTTGCAGTCTTTTCATAAAGTCCTCTGTATATTAAAGAGGACTTAGTTTAAATAGCAGTGTTCAACAGTGTCATGGATATTTTTCGTCTGCTTGCATTCTGTAAAATTGTGTGGTAGCATTGGCAATTTTTCTGTTCTATACTCATGTCTATAATAGTCTGACAAGCCCTTGGAGTGCTTGGTTACATAGCCAAGATTGTTAGATAATGTAAGATAATTTGCATTTTTTCAAATAAAACACACTTGTATGCTTGACTTTGCAAAGCTAAGAGATCTAACATGCTTTTTTTATCTTAAGCGTTTTTGCATTAAATTTGTTCATCAGTAAAGTTTGGAGTTTTTTTTAAAGGCCAACTGTATTACAGCTATCAAATTTCTCCCAATGGAATATTGTTTTCTGATCCTTCTAAGGGACTCCTGTCTTCTAATGGAAAGACCTAAAGGCATTCTGAAAGCTCAAAGGAGTGAATGGAAGCTCTTTTCCTTTGATTTTTACACATCTGTAGTATCAAAAACTACTCAGCTCATTCTTTATTCATCTAAGTTTGCCTAAGAATCATAAAAGACACCTTAAATGTGTTCTTTGACCTGAATTATGATACAGATAATACTCTGAAATACAATATGCTTCCCCACACAGTAACCAAGTAGAATCAATTTACTTCAGTGCTTTTGCTATACATAAGTGTGCAAGTCTCTATCCTTTTTTATTCTCTCACTCTTCACTTGTCCAGATACAGCAAATTTGTTATTTTTGCATTCTCATGTGATGCATATGGATTTTGAAAAATTTAATTAAGAGTTTAATCCTGACTATTTCTGTGTCTTAATATTTTAAGGAAAAGGGAAAAAATAATACTTGTTTTCTTCCTCAGAACTTCAGACAACAGTGTAAAGAAGCTGCAAGCTACCTTATAAATATTTTCATTATTTGGGAAGAGGAACTAAACCAAATCAGTCTGTTTTGTTAATCACAGGCTTGATATTTCCTCCTTTGACTTTTGGTGCCCCATCTATCTGTTTCTACAGTAGCCTACCAAAA
>VZRO01001165.1:666430-764939 GCA_013397915.1 Daphoenositta chrysoptera | reverse complement strand
AAAAAAAAAAAAAAAGGGTGCAAGCCAGGCTCTCCCTTCATTTTAGTTTTCCTCACTTTCTTCTAGCAGTGCTTCTTATGTCTTCTCTGTCCTATTTTATGATCTGTTCAAAATCTGTTCAGTTTATAAGATCTTTGGTCTTGGCCTCACGGATTTGTTGTCATCCATGGATTCTCAGCCTCTTCTTGAAATCTCCATATGGTTTCTACTATTCATTTGTATTATTTTCTAATCTCCCCATCCTAGGGGAGAAGTAACATTTTCTGAAATCAAGTACTTGTACATTTCTCTCAGGAAACATTTATCTCCCTTCCCCACATATAAACCTGTGTGTTGAATGCCACGTTTGCAGCTGCTGTGACTCTTCATTCCTCTACTCTCACTATCTCTCATTCGTGTCCAGTGACACTGTCCACCTACAACTGCAACTTTTGTTCATCTCCACTTTTTCTGACTGTCTCCATAGGTTTGGCTTCTAGGTTGGTTCCACACCCCTAGTTGTCCTTGCTGCTTCAATCACCAGCAGACACATCCTCATTTACAACTTCAGCTTTCTAGCCTTTCTTGACCCTTTTAACTGTTAGCTCATTACTTACTTATGCTGAGTCAAAACCTTGACTTTCATATCTAAAATATGTTAAAATCTAAAGCTCATCTTTTTCCTCTCAAAAAAAAAGAAAAAGTACCAACCTACTTCTTTTCATCTGGAAATAAAATTCTTGCCTTAAAACAAGAAAAAATTCTCTTTGGTATTTACACACTTTCAATGCATGTCATTAGACGCCATTAGCATAGTGTCTTATGCATGTGGTAGGTCTTCAGTTGCTGGTTTTGTCTGCAACATTAATGTTTAACAGTTCTAAAACACTTTTCTTCTATTTTTTAATGTGATTGCTTTAAAACAAATTACATTTTAATGTGGCTTTTTTTGATGTGGCTTCTGCAACATCTGAGTTGCACAATTTAGCTGTGTGTTGGGTGAAAGAATACTTCCTTTTGCGATTGTTTTTTGTCCTGTTGTCTAAAAAATAAAATATGGCCCAACACTTCAACACTGATTAAGCCTACAAAAAAAACCCCAAAAAACAACACTTGCTGTGAAATTATTGCTATGAATTGCCAAGGACACATTTAGTTAAAAGTTCAGTAAAAATTTTGTCTTGTTTTGCTTCTTAAAATTCTCTAACAGAATAATGTAAATAATAATTTTAGTTTATATCAGATGAAGGTGATCATTTATGGTCAAGTTAAAAACTTCTAAAATAGGTCTGACAGAACATTAACTGCTTCAGGAATTGATATTTTTTACCTGTTAACAACTGATTACCTTTAGATGAAAAAGAAAGAAAGATTATTCAGCCATCACACAATGATAATTAGAGATGGTAGAAAGTGAAATTCTTTGGAAATCTCTATGGAGGTACGACAATGAGGGACAGAAACAGATTAATATTTTTAAAGATTGTTTATGAAAAATTGTATTCAAAGAGGGAAAAAGAAGGACCACAAGTAAATGTATCAAGCAGGAAGACATTGGTAATGAAAATACTTGTCTGTATTTAAAAAATCTGCTTTTAGGTTTTGTTTGTTTGTTGTTTGGTTTTGTTTTTAAACAGATGTATGCTCTAGCATCTTTGTACTTCAGCAGCAGAAGGGGATTCATTATGATCATTAGTTTCCTGTGGTGGTGTTACATCAGGTACGTTTTCATCAGTATTGCTGCTAGTACCATCAGCTAATGTGAAGATTAAGATAAGGACAAAATTATTTCCTTCTATAGTCAATATGAGTCTTGATTTCAGTGGAAATGAAGAGTCAAATCCCAAGAGGGCCTAAGCACCTACATTTCCCCTTGATTCATTCTTTTCAGACCCTCTCAGGATCTAGGTATAGTAATAATGTCACTACATTGCTGTGTAGATCTGAATGCAGTGTGCTAACAGTCTTCGTTCATCAACAAGGTTTTTTGTTGGGTTTGTATTTATTTATTTCTAATTTTGCATTTGTAATCCTTCCAGTTTATTACTGAGTCAGGAACAGCATTGTCTAGTGCATTTCCTCACTGTCTTCTATCTCTTCCTCTTTTATTTAAAGATATAGTTACTGATTCACTATAATCACTGACATTTCCTCTGCTTTCATTTGTTTCTGTACCGATAGCTGTTTCCTCAATTTCTTTATTATCAAATAGCTCTTCAGTGATAGACTGCTGTTCCTCATCTTCATATTGATAATTTTATTTTCACATGCATCATCTTGATTTTCAACATCTTCAGTGGAGTCCTCAGAAGATGAGTCATTTGCAGCAGACAGATTTTCATTACTGGAGTCATCTTTAGAGTCAGAATGTGTTGGTCTATTCTCAGGGATATTGTTTGCTCCTCTGTTCCTTTCATTATATGTTGGAAGAGATGTGCCTGATGTGCTTGCCTGGTCATTATCCAGATAATTAAAATCAAATGTACTTATTTTGTAGATTAAACAAGAACATTTTTTATTATGATTGTTTGTGTTTGAAGCTTTAAAAACATCTTAGTATAAATGTTGAACTTAATTTCACCGGCTATTTAAACATTTAATATAAGAAATATTTTCATTCAATAGATAAAACAATGTTAATTTTTAATAGGTTTGCTTCAATGAAATATATATGTTGACATAGCATAATTTTGTTCAAAGTGGAGTGAGACAGATAAAATGGAGGTTCTGGTAGCTTCTGTGTAAAGATTGTCATTTGCACGTGTTACAGCAGTCACTGGTGGAGGCCAGAATTGGTAAAAGGTAAGAAAGGTAGGCATGGCTGCAGCTCTGTGTGGGTAACATTTCTAGCCAGAAGGCAGAGAGGGAAGGGCATATATGTTATAAAGCAGAGTTGGCAGAGTCTGAGACTGTCCCAGCTGACTTGCCCAGGCTAAGCAGGTAATGTTGACTCCCTCCACAGTCCTTGGAGAGAACTTCTTGGGGGACTGTCTGTACACGTGTTTGTAGAAGCAAAAGAGCAGAAGATTAATTTTTCTCTGGAGCTCTTTCTCTCCATACACTGATGAATGATTGAGACTACAGGTCCAATTGCTGAAGCCAGATGAGAAGTACCCTTCCCAAAAGACATGTCGGTGTTGGTGTCTCATGCTGATGCAGAAGTTCATTCCTACCCACTTGCTTTTGAGGGGAGTTCCACCACCCATTCCTGGGAGATCAGGTCTATCAACAGGTCACTGATAATTATCCATTTATATCTGAGTCACACCAGACTTCTTCTATAACTGGCATGCAGCACATAATACTTTGACTTCCCTTGAAGTTTTGCTTTTTTGTCCGTAACTCCACATTGTTGTTTTAATTGCCAGTAATATAGAATTGTTTTTAAGTCTCAAGTATTTAGAAATAATTTTGGTTAAAAGATCAGTTTCCTACTAGATAAGTTTTGCAACTCCTTAGAAATAATGTTCTTTGATTTCAAAGACAGTGAACTTCACAGTGTGCTAAAACAGATGGCAAGCTCTTCAACTATGGCTTCTTGCAAATAGCAATATTTCTATTAAATCCTATGTAATATTTTCTGGGGTTTTTTATTTATTTGTTTTGTTTTGTTTTGTTGTCATGGATTCAGAGAACACCAGCTTGGGAAGAACCTCAAGGATCATCTGGTCCAAATTTTCTTGGCAAAACCACAGACATGTTGATTCAACACGCTGTCCAGCTGAATCTTAAAAGTGTCCAGTGTTGGAGAATCCACCACTTCCACAGAGAAATTATTCCAATGGATTATTGTTCACATTGTGAAAAATTTTTCTCTGGTGTCCAATCCGAATCTCCCCAGGAATAGCTTGTATCATTATGCCTCATCTTTTCCATGTGTCTCCTGATAAATAGGGAGTCTCCATTCTTTTAAGGGGTCAAGCTCCTGTGACAGTTCACAAACCAGCTCTTCCTTCACTGACAGTGGACTTGTGTTTGCTTCAAACTGAATTTTTGTTCCGAAGGCTGAGGGCCCAACAGTACTGGTAAAGACAGAGGTGAAGAAAGAGGTTGAGAACCTCTGTCCTTCCAGCATTATTGGTGACTAATTCTCCTCTCCTGTTTGGGCTTGGGTTTTTTTGTTGGGTTTGTTGTTTTTTGTTTGGTTGGTTGATTGGATGGCTTGGGGTTTTTGAATTGTTTGGTTATTGTTGTTGTTGTTGCTTTTGTAGGCATTTCCAAATCTGGGGAAGTAGATTTGACCTATGGAATTTTCTTATGCATATCTGTAACACTGTTATGAAATTTGAATCAATATGTTCTTTAGTACTTAATTCCCATCAATGTCAGCTTCCCTAAAATCACTGTGCTTGTATTTTCTTGTACACATTGTGTCCTCCTGACTTAATATTTCTAATACTGTTGTACAAGATGTTCTGTAGATGCAGCCTTATGGTGCTAATCATGCTTGGCTCATTCCCTTGAACTGGATCCAGAACAACCTCATTTTGCATTATGGTTATCCTCTTTGAAGAGTCCTTATATGCAATAGAGGGATTTAGAGTCTCGAAGAGTGTGATCTAGTTAGGGCCATTCCTTCTTCATATTTTTACATAAAGCAGGGAGAGAACTAAAACACTGTAAAGTTTCAGTTAAGGGAATGGAATTGGTAGATGGTAAGTTTTGCCTTGCCCTGTTATTTTGCTTTTGCACATCCTAGTAATTTTTTGTCTTCTCTTTGTTCACTGAATTTCTTTTATGCACTTTTTTGAGCTTTCATTAAAAAAAATCCCAAATGCCAAAAACCCAATCAATCAACAAACAAATAATAATAAAAAAACGCCCACAAAATATCCTCAGCTTTAAAATGTCTATAGTTGGAGTTAAAACAGGACAAAAGATTATCCTGCTACCCTTTAATATACATCGCCATCCTGATTTGGTTGCTAGGAAATATATCATGGGTTGTGAAAATGAGTTCTCCTGTCTTGAGTTTCCAATACATATTTTGAAGAAGAATGGTCATTTCTGTGTTCAGGTACCAAGATTTTTGCATATTTCTGAGCCTCTCTTGAGTTTTTGCACAGAGGCTTGCTCTTCTGAAAAACAGAGATTTAATTTTTCCTTCTCTATTTTGCTGTCTAAATAGTCTGTATTATCTGATTCTTTGTGGCTTGTATGTAAGTCTATAAATGTAAAGATGGTGTCACTGGAAGTATGAATATAAAGAAATCCTGCTCATGGCATTGACAGTGCCTGAGAATTACCAGCAGACCTTTTGTTTTTGCTGTACCATCTTTATTAATACAACACCTGTCCTCTTCTGAAAACAGTGTAGAATTCAGGAAAAGAAGGGGACATTATCTTTGGAAATATGCAAAACTCAAACAGAATAATTTTGGACAATAAAAAATTCTCTGAGAAAAGGCAAAACCAGGTTTTTTTAATTTTGTGAACAAAACTGAAATAAAAACCAAACAAAAAAGTAAAAAAAAAAAGTGTTATTTTTATTATCTCTCATTTTTACATCAAACCTTTAGGATAAAAATTGTTTCTATTAAAAAAAGAAAAAATAAAGAAGATTAAAAAAATGAGAGTTACGAGGATAAAAAAATCGAGCTTGAACCTATTGAGCCAAAATCATTTGCATAGCTCTAGTTACAAGTCAAAACTGAGTCCTATCTCATAGCAACTAGGAATTGTTTCCACATTAAAGCTGATCAAAGATATCTGAAGGTCATTTTTTCCCAATCTGGACAGTATATATGTCTCCAAAACACTCTGTTGGCATTGTCATGCCAATCTGGCCACCAATCTGGTCAAGGACTAAGCAAATACAAAGGCTCAGCTTTCTGCTTGGCTTGAGAGGTTGTTCTAGAGCAAGCCAGGGACATTTTGCCAGGTTAACATGACTAAGACATGCAAGATTCAGCTCCTAATTCTGTCGTTTAGAGCTAGTAGCATTTCAGATGTCCCAAAAGGTTAAAGTAATTTGGCATATTCTTTCTTCTCTGCCTCTAAGAAAGGGTGACTGTAGCCAAAATAATACTGGAAATGCTTCCTAGTGAATGCTATTCCTGTGTTCCTTGAGACCAATCCAACCAGAGTCTGGAAGGAGCTGGAGTATATGGCAACAGACAATCTGAAAAATCACGGGAAAATTTTTGATCTTTTGTGTTGGCCCCATTTTATTCACTAGCAGAGTAAATCCTCTCTCTCTGGGTCAAAGCTGAATCTTGAAGGTGGACAGCATTGCTGTCTTCAGCTTTTTCACCGGTTGGATACACAAGGGAAATTTTGTAAAAGACAGATCCATGTTCTCAGGACAGATTTTGGGCTCTGAACAGCCAATGCTCACAGACCTGAGATATTTGTCTACACTCTGGGAAAAAGCAAAACTTTATTCTCACCTTCATGCTTAGTATTTATTGCTGTTTTGGGGACTAGAGACATAGTTCTGTATGTCTGGAGAGAGAAAGTGAAAAGCAGAAGGAATTTTGCCCTATGTGGTACTGCAAAAACTTTATCAAGTTTCTGTTAATTATTTTGGTGCAAGAGCCCACAGTTACCTGACCAAGAATGAACCTCTGTATTCAGAAAGTGATGTTGGAGTGGGATGGTGGGGAGGGAAGGGGTAAAGAGAGGGAGGTAAGTCATGAAAGGGGTTTCTGGGTTTAGTGAATGTTCTTTTCTTATTGTTCTGCTGCTGTCTTTGCTAAAGCAAAATTTTTTTATGACTGGTCCAGCACTTGGGAGTCCTTGGATAAAGACACAACAAGTGAAAGATAGTCTGAGCAGATGACTTTGAGCATCTCCTTCATTATCCTGTGAATCCATACCTCGCTTGGGAAGGGAGCTGCTTCTTGTATGATTGGTGAGATGATTGATTTTCACCTGTGTTTGAAAATTTCATACATTTTTGGGAAGTGAAAAATAAAATACTTTTATGATGGTCTGCTGTAAAACATTGCAGCTATTTGCCATGATGTTGACTTTCAATAACTGAAAATTAAAGATCTACTGAAATAATTTTGCTCCCCAATGATTTAGAGAGACCCAGTCTCACCATAATTTAGAGTCAACTTTTCGTCCCCGCATAGTTCCATGATTTGCAAGCTGTTTCTGGCAGCTATCGTTGTCAAATCAATGATATTTCTTCTTCTCCTCCTAACTTTTTGGCCCTTTCCCCTCATAATTAACTTCTTCATCAGATTTACAGCTATTTAGGTCTACCTTTCTAAGAGATGTAAACTCCTGAATGAAAACACTGTGCTATTTAATCCATTTCTTTGCCTGACATGATTGTACTTCTTATATGCAAAATTCAAGTTGAAAATGCCTGTCCTCACAAATTTTCCATTTTATTTCATATTCTTAGAATATGAAAAGTAAAGTTAAACCTTCATATCCTCAAATTTCAGAGTAAATTACATGTTAATAAGACTTAAAAATGCAATTAACTTTGTTCATGTACATAATTAAGTAGCAAAATGCTCTTAATTTTTAGGAAAAAATGAGGAGAACAGTGATTTAATGCTGCAGCTTGGATCAAAGTGTTTGGGAAACTGCACTTAACTTTAATCTTGTTGAATCTCTTTGTTAGAAGGAAGTAGGCTGATGCACTTGTTAGAAGTAACTGGTTGCTACGAGTAATCTCGTTGCTGCTCTCTCTTCTGTCTCCCATGTAATACCTAAGGCTGCTCATATCTTCATGTGATTTTGTGTTTCCGAATGGTAAAAAAAAAGAAAAGGTCAAAACTTTAACTTTCACTTGACCTGCAAATGCTCGTATTCATTGAGAGAATGTGGCCTAAACAACTGAGAAATAAATCTGATGGTTCCACTTTAGGTGGTTTTCTTGAACAAAGCTTATCTCAGAGAAATCTTACTTCTGTTGAGTGTGTTTTGCCACCAAATTGCTGCTCGACAGCTTTTATCATAGGTGTAGAGCACAATGTTACTTAAGAACTCTGCTGAGATGGAGACCTTTGAGCCCATCCCTCAGTGACTGATACAAGTGTTCATCTCAATCAGCACCATTTGGTACCTTACAACTTTCATTAACAGTCCTACAGATTTAACAAGTAGGATGGTTTACCAAGATACAAAGCTGGATCGAGAGCCAGAAGCTCAATCTCTCTCAGTCAGTCTTTTTCCATGCCTGGAGATGTTAGCATGTGTGTTCTGTAACCTGAAAATAGGATGCTTATAATCTCATAGGTAATGTATGAAATGGAACTTAACCGTGTTCTCAGAGATAGGAAAAAGCTGTGTTCTGTCCCTCTTATTCGAATTTCTATGAACCACTGCCATGAACCATGTCCCAGCTGTGCTACGTGCTGGACAAAATCAGAACAAAAAGTTGTTGATGTATCAAGTTTTGAATCTAAAACTAAAAAACCACAGCAGATTGATATCGACAGCTGAGGGAGGAGCAGGAAACTGTAAGTCAGTGTGATGAGAAGTGTTGCCAGCACTACCAACCTAACTCCTGCCAGGCCTTTCAGAGGCCTTGCAGCAAATGAGTTTGAAGGTGGATGTTTATGGAGAGCTCCCAAGCATGAAGGGTAGCGTGAAAGAAAGTGTTTGAGGATGCAGCAAATGAATGATGGACATGGGCATTGTTCGCTGGCTGGTGTTGGGAGCTGACACTCTGAAATACAGAGGGAGAAAATAGTGTGGGGGCTAGACCATGAAGGGCCTGGGTGGTAAACGATGTAGTTAAGGGAAGGATTTTTTAAAAAAAGATTATATGGTCTAAACAACAGCCTAGGAAAATGGAAGGCTTGCCTTTGTCATGAAATGTTGCCATAATCAAAGACTGAGAGGATGAAACACTGGGCAAAAATTCCTAATTGTTTGAATATGTAAAAAAGGCTGTGTCTTTAAGAAGACACACATAAAAAAAATCTACAAAATTTAATTGTAACCTCCACCAGAGTGATAAGCATGATATTTGGGATATATGCTAAAGTACTGTCCAGAGAAGTTGAAAAGGAATAGCAAAGAAAGAACAAGAATGTCTTAGCCCTGCTGACTGGAAACTTAGAAAGCAGTGTTGAAAAGAAGAAAATCAGTTTTACTGGCCAGACTTACTAGCCAGATGTGCTGGCTAGGATTTAACTGCATAAACTTCAGCACTGAATTTGCATTTGTGTGTGAGATTTTCTTAAAGTTAGGGTAGCAGGGGCCCATGTGCCTTCATAACCATTCTCCACTCCCAAAGTAGAGGCTGAAAGAGAGACTATAAAGAAAAAAAAAATTAAAAACCCAAAAAATCTCCCGCAACTCCCCCCAAAAAACAAACAAAAACCAACAAACAAACAAACAGGAAGACAACCAAGTAAGGAAGAGGACTAAGACAGCAAACTGGATGATCAAGGGAAGACTTGATTTGAAGATGTTTGAGGAGTAAACAAAGATTGAATGTGAACTTTGCTGGTGAGGAAACTGAGGCAACAGGGAAAGGAGTTTCATCAGAGGGCAATTTGAGAGATCTAACATGGATTTGAAAGAAAATTCTCAGTAGTGACTGCAAACACACCGTTTGGTGAGGTTGGGGATGAAGGGGAAGAGGGATGACAAGCAGGGGTGAGTGGGAGGCAGAAGATGTGAGAAGTTTCAGCAGTGGTGACTACACATTACAGAAGTTCAATGGGAGCATTAGATGTGGTCATTTGTGGGTACGAGCACACAGCAATTCTTGTCACAGCAGGCTGCAACTGGCTTTGCTCTCTTCAGACCTTGATCCCACAGCAATCACAAGTGGAGTCCATTTGTCTAAGATGTATATGATGTTAGGAAAAATGGGTTTTCTAAACCAAATACTGAAGTACTGGAATGTGCTAGCAATTCAGTAACAGTACGTTATCCTTTCTCTTTATAGTTTCACTATAATTTTTTTTCAGAGCTTTATTGAGAAAATTAGGATTAGTGGGATCATCTGTTCTAGTCTTATTTATATTTTACAATAGATGCACTCAAAATTCCTACTTCCCTTACAACAACTTAAAAATAAAATCTGAAGACTGCTATGAAGCAAGAAGTACTTTTTCTCTTGCATAAAAAACAAAAAAAACAACTTTAAAAAATCCCACTATACTCAAGTTACACAATTAGCAGCTTTCAGTTTGACATATTTCATACTTGGAGATGTTTCCTTGAATTATTTTTTTTTAAAGACATTTTATATAACAAGTTAAAAATAAACCTTCACGGTGCTTTAGTAGCATGAACTTAGATTAAAACTTCAAAGACAATTGCAAATATGCTGCAGTTACTGAGCATGTGACTCTTTGAAAACATTGGTCTGTAATATCAGAGTTAAATGTCAGAGCTCTGTATTTACCCCTGAATGGTATAGTTGGCCCCTGTTCAATGACACCAAGGGAACAATGCTTCATTGTATCATTTAAAATATATTTTCCGTGTCATTTTTTCCCCTCTGTTAAACAGACCTATTATGGTATGGTCAATGTGAAATGTACAACAAACTAAAACTCCCATCTTCTTGCTGGGAACAAAATAATGGAGTTGGGGCTGTGTTCAAGATAAGGGATTTGCTTGTTGAGTAAATGGTTTGATAAACTTTGGCCAAATACACATTTCCAAATAAAACCTAACAAGGCTAAATATAAATTAAAACAAAAGCTATTTATATATATTTTCCAATTTACATTTGAATATTCAGGAATGAACTATATGAGTGCATACTTTACTATCTAATGGCTTTTGTTTTCTTTTTTTTCCCCTTTATTATGGTCTTGGATTGCTACTTTTTATCTGGGAACACTGAGTGCAGTTTCTACAGTGAACATAGATGAGAAATAGATTTCCTCAAAGTCAGCTCATGGGAGATCAAATTTATGTAAATTACTGCTTGTCATGCTAAGGATTTCTGTCTCCTTTGTAACATCCAAGTTCAATGTGCAAATCTTGGGAGTTGCAGGCTAAGGGTAGAAGCTGAGGAGCTTCTTTTCCCTGCTCCTTTGGAAATAATTCCCTGATCTTGGCAACCAAACATTGTTTATTTTCTTTCATTTGCCATTCCACCCCATAAATTCCTTCACAGAACTACATTTTAGCAAAGGTGATTTAAGATCATGACATTTCTGCTTTATCCAGTCAAAGGAACCCAACTGAAGATGTTCCCAGGTAGGCCACTTCCCTGCTTTAAAATTTGTGCTCAGCATTCTTCTGCATTATGTCACCAGGGCTGGGCAGAGCCACAAGCTGTGCAGCTGGAACACGGCATTGAGCACAGGGCACACTCCAGGTGCTGGACACCGGGCACGAGGCGAGAGCCATGGCACCTGTACACATGACATTTGCATCCCATTTTCTCAGACCTCTTTTCTCAGTACCCATGACACGTTTGAAAGCTTGCTTTTTGTTGCAACTTAGAACATAAGCTCTTTTCTTTAAATATCATTCTTGTCTTTTATAGGTCCCTTCAAATGTGGCTCTACATTGAAAAAAATAATGCCAATAGACATATGACTTGCTGTTAAATGTCTAGTTTCCATCCACTCTACTGCATCTCACCTCCTTTCTCATCACTGACCTAAATCCTTATCATACTAGCCAGCACAGGAGAGGAAGGGATGACATTGGCTCCTTGCCTTCCTGTGTAAACATGCAGCAAGAGTCAGGTGATCATTGCTAATCTGGTCTTTTTTTATGCATTATTATTATTATTTATATTATTTCCTACTTAAGCTGATGTTTGTGTGTTGAGCATTAAATAGCTTTTTTTGCTGTAGATATAAATGCTGGTGCTGTATTATATTTGCAGTTTTTTCCCAGAAGTGGAAATTCTGGAACTTTAATTCTTTCACGACCTAATAAGTGCATTGGCCACAGACAGCAGATCATTTTGTCCTGCTGGTGCAACCTAAGTTTTTGGTTAGTGTGTGCTCTATTTTCCAAAACAATGACTGCATTGCCCTATTGCCATCTCTGCACAGGCTGACTTCTGTGTAAGATTTCTGAACTCACATTTGACTGAAGAATATGAAATCCTGTTGGTTCTTCTTTCTGTGGGTGCTGTTTTATGATTCTGCAACTGCCTGAAATCTTCTGAAAAATGAAGTTCTACTTATGTTTAAAGAAGTTTGAAAGTTCATTTTTGCCAAAGAAGAAAACTATCTTCATCCTTTTGTTTCACTTGATGTTTTAATGTACCTAAATTGAACAATACAGTAGGGAGCAGCAGAAAAATAAAATGTGCTTGCAGTGATCTGTGTAATATAAGTAACATGTGTTATTACATACCTTTTGGATTTAGGTGTTGAAATCTTTATGCCCAAATATCATGTTGCTTTAATGTAGGCAAGATGTGACAAATGTGAATAATTGAGGCCAAGCTACAATTTTCTAGGATGCAATGGAGTCATTGAGCCAGCTGGAGAGGGAAGAAAGCATTTTCCATGAGCTTTGCCAGATAGGCTCTAAGGAAGCTTTCCTCAGGCTGCACCAGGAGCCATCAATATCTTTCCTAGAATATAAGATTTTTAGTATCTTCCGTCAACCTTTTCAATAATCATCTACACTGCCAACCATGGGCATTTAAAAAATAATGAATCATACCCGAAAACAACTTGGAATGGGCTTAAAAATTATAATAGATGGGGGGGAAATGGGGTTTATGGATCTTACTGATCTTCTAGCTTGTTTCGTGATTCCCATTCTATTAGATTTTTTTAAGGGTGTTGCATTTCATTACAAGAAAATGGAAAATTGGATTATTTTATGATAATATGGGTTCATGAGAAAACCCCAGAGTTCTGGTGGCTGCAGTGAAAAATGCGGGGTTCACTGGCATTACAAAGGGGCCTGCACATGTCTGACTCCTCTGTGGTCAAATTAGCCAGTCCTTGAGTGGACAGCCCAGGGAAAGAGAAGAAATAAAATTGTGAAAATAACAGGTGGGGAATGGCTGCTCATTTGGAGGGCATAAAATTTTCTATCGCTCTTCTTTCACAAATTTTATAACTAGGAGAACAAGGGTTGAAGAGCTGGATGATCATGCTACAGCATCTCCAATGCATTCAGACTTCTGCTGCATAGTTTGAAGCAATCTAGCAGATAGTGAGTTATGTGAAAACTTATTGTCATGACAAAGACCATAAAAAATGGAAAATGAGACAATTAAAGAACCCGTGACAAATTTTATAACAAGTATAGAAAATAACACAAAGGTAATCCATTGTATTATCTTTTCAAGGTTCTTCTCACAAGTTGTAAATAGGGTTTATAGTACTAGCTATTTTTTTGCTACTTTGCCATCAATCACCCTGAGGCATTACTAAACTGTTACTTATCTGCTGACAGGTAAAACGAAACTTTAGTGCTGATATTACTGAAGTTTTATTAGTAAGCATCAAGAGCTCAATAGTAACCAAAAGACAAAAAAGTAAACTTTGTTAAGATATTATGCTGAAATTTTTAGGTTGCTCACTTTTTTTTTTGCTCTCATGGCAGTTTTTCTGCTTGAATCATTTGAACTGACTGGAAAGGGAAGAAGATGGACTCATGGCTGACAATTTTTCTTTTGTGGTGGGTTAATTTTTTAGTAAGAATTTTGTTGTACTGCTACCTGATATCTAGAGAAACTTCAGGTTTTGGACAACCACTTTTATGAGAGATATATAATTTTTGTGCTTTTCTTCTTCCCAGTGTGTCCAAATTCTGGGTGCAGGAAAACGTTGCAGTACTGGACAATTAATGATCTGAAATAAAAGTATATTTATGTCATTCTTATTACTAAATCAACAGATTTCTGCATGAACCCTGTTTCCCTTTTCATGTTATCTTTGACAGCAGTGGCAAAGAAGATAGCATTATCTCAAAGGTGGGTATTGCAGAGAACTTCAGCAGTTTAAATAGAGCCACCAAGTCAAAAAGAACCCTGAAATTTTGAATTGTACTAAAAATGTTGTACTAAACATTTGAAATGGCTAAATTGTTAATTATAATCATCTAGATTATCTGTTAGTGAAGTTCCTCTCAAAACGTATCTTGCCCAATCTTCTCATCTTGTTCAGCACAAAATGAAGCTGGATGAATTTCACCAGAGTCTGTCTCTGCAAGCATAAATTTTAAATATATTGAAGCTTTATTTTTGCTTCATATTTTTCTTTGAATAGAGAAGACCAAAAATCAATCATATATCTGAGATTTAGCTGCTTCAAATAGAGGTCAACTGAAGAAGAGCTGGCTTGGTATTAAAGATAATCTACAATGTCAAGGTAAATGTTTAAAGCAAGCAGTTTTTAAAATACTGCTTTTAATAAGATGTGTGACCCTGATGCCTGTTATTTAGTCTTGCACATCTTGCTAACATTAGCTTTTCTAGACTTGGCCTGCAAAGAAGCCACCGTCATTTGCTTCAGCAGCAGATGCATGTATTAAACTTCTTCATACAGCAGTTTCTCATCTTACCAAAATTCTGTTCTTCTCCTTGTTCCAGTGACAGGCTCAACCTGCTATTACATCTAACTGAAAATTTAGATTATTTTACTATGGACTAGAAAGGACTTCATTCTAGAAGTCCAACTTTTAACAAGTTTAGTTGTTCCTTTGTAATTTACTAGTGATATGATAAGTTACAATATTATATTATTACAACGTCTTTTTTTACCTTTGACTTCTGATGCTTCTAAAGGCATGAAAACAGATAGATTTCACAGATAATACTAAATTGAGATGGCATGTGAAAATCAGCATGATGCAGATGATAAAGTCAAAGAATGTTATAGTGGTTCAACTACCAGCAGGAAATACAATGCAATTTATCTTGAAAAAAATATTTTGAAATTTAAAAAGAAATAGTCTAGAATGCATGGATAAGGAGACAGTTTGGATAAAATTCTGAGAATGTTGAATTCTGTGGGAGCTTTGTCATTTAATCAACTCAGCTGGTACTTAGCCCCTGGCAAATAATCTGCAAGAAGATCAAGGGATGGTAGATGGCAATAAATTAAGTATGAAATTGTTTGAAAAAGTTTGCTTATGTAAGCAAGTTGGTACATTGGATGTGTAAACATCTGTGTTAAAGAATCCAATCCAAGAAACCTCATTCTGGAATAGGTATCTCATTGCTTTAGCTCCTGTTTCAGCCATGCCATTCATTTGAACATGCACTTATCTGTCATTCATAAAGTCAAGGGTGACACTGGAGTCAGTTTGGAGACGCTGAGCACAGCAGTGTGAGAAGAACTGCCCACACCTTGAGATCAGTGCTTCCTGCCAAACACTTGCAGTGCATTTTGGAGTCTATACCAGTCTGCCATGAATTTTGCCTTGTGTGCTTTTCCTGATGGAGGACACTCATTTCTATCCACAGAAGATCAACACTCCCACCCAATCTGGTGTTGCCTGCAAACTGGCTGAAGGTGCACTCTATCCCCTCATCCAGATAGTGGATAAAGTTATTAAACAGGACTGGCCCCAGCACTGAGCCTTGGGGAACACCCCTAGTGATCAGCTGCCAGCTGGATGTGACTGCATTCACCACAACACCCTGGGCCTGGCCATCCTGACAGTTTTTACTATCTATAGTGCCATGAAAGAAACACAACATCAAAGGTATACTTGTAGGATACTCAAAGCAGAAATTGCATCCTTGAATATAAAAGACTGGAAATTTTCCTAAATTTTTGGTTTTGTTTTTCCTAGAAACTTAATAGAGATGAAGGCCTGGTATGATTCTAAGACAGGAAATGTATTTTCATCTTATTTTGCTGGGCAGAGATAAAACTAGAAAGGTGAAATGGGGAGATTTAAATAACCTTTATTTTCACATATGTCTTAAAATATTTTCTGATGTATTCTATTAAAAACAGCTAGACTATAAACATAGAAACATAGTGAGATTTACAGTCATGTTAGAGAAAACATGGGCGAACGGGGGTTGCCTGTCATGACTGAAACATATTAACATGTTGCTTACATCCTCGGGCTGAGGAAGATTGAGTAATTATTTTTTTTGCAATTTTTTTTTGTAAAAGAAAAAGGAAATAATAGTTGTTTGTAGCAAAAACCACATTTACATCATAGTCCCCATATCACAGGTATTTAGGTGGTCTAGCAGCCTGTAGCAGATGTAGTCTAGAACAGTTGTGTAAAGCTCAGCAAGCAGGAATAGCTAGTAGTGATCATGTGCAGTGGAAATAACTATTTAAAATGGCATAGATATTTAACAGAGTTACAGAACTCACTGAAATGTGTTCTCTGTCTGCTTGTTTTTGTAAAAGAGCTGAGCCAGTGCCATTTTTTTAAAGTGTCCAATCTGCCCCTGAAACTGAAACTGCAGAACAGACTGTGGAAAACTTTTGTGAAAGAGACTCCTAGCTACTGATAGTGGGCAGAACAGGTAGGATGATCCTCTGAAAAAGCAGGTCACTAGGTTAAGGTGCAGATGAGAGTTTCACTTCCTTAGAAAATTACTTAGCCACCAAGCTGTTGGTTTATTTTCTGTGATTAATGATTTTCTTTGAGAAAAAGGAGAGATCCCAAAATGGCAAGATATGTTGAATTTTTAACAGGTAAAAACAGCCATTTTATATCTTCTTTTACCTGCACAGACCAACAATTTCATCCCTTAGATCTACAAAAAATGAATGTTTGGGCAATTTTTTTCATAAATCATTTGATTCAGCAGAGTAATTTACAAGAAATGTCTTTGCACAGTGGTTCAAATAATCTACTTCATACTGAAGGTCTAAATAAGAAACATACACAGGAATTAAAGATCACAGTCTATAAAGAGAAATTAAGTTTTGAAAGTGAAAATTTAATGTGTTGCCTGGAACATAACATCCTGAAATAACTGTTGGATTCACAAGCAGCTCAAACTTAATGTCTCATGTTAGGGCCATGAAGAGATTTAAGTGTGTCTTGCACGGTTTTTTGACAAGTCAGAAGTATATCAACTGTGTGCCACAGCAGGACCATATTAGAGATACCAGAAGCCTAACTCACGGAATGATTTGAGGTCCCCACCTGTAGAAATGAAAATGCATAAATGTCATAACTCTTCCTGTGCTCTGCAGCAAAGGCAGCTCCACTGCGGTGCCTCACTCTGCCATTTGCTGTCTGATATATCTAATCTGCCTCAACTGTCCAGTCTCTTGCTATGATTCATTTCCTCAATATGTGTTTGTCCTCACACACGATTTTGCTACTTTACGTGTAGAAGCAGCTCTTTCCCCTACTGACATGCAAATACTGGAAAATCTGAAGGGCAAAAGTTATATTCTGAAATTATGAAATTAATCACTATACCCAGTACTTGTGAGAACAGTTAGGATTTTACACATCGAAGATGCATAAAGGGCTTCTGTTTATTTTGTCTTGTTTGGATACCTATGATTTTCATTTCTCCTGCCAGCTTTACATCATGTCTCAACATTGGCTTCAACAATGGATTGAATTTTCTTTGCCTTCAAAGTCTACTCGCATATGCTTCTTTTCCTTCTGTTTCCCTCATTATCCACTTTTGTTGTTCCAAATATTGTTTCCTTTATAGGTCTGAAAAATGTTTATTTTCTTTTTAGCACAACTTTTGTGGTAATCAAGACTTCTTAACCATCAGTTCTTATATTCAAGCTCTTATGAGCAAAACTGCATTTTCATTCCTGTTACTCAAAAAGAAAAATGAAGAAAGTAGAAGAGTAAGTTTTCAGCACTTATGAATCTGGATTAAAACTGAAATTTGCAACTTAAAGAAGGTATATGCCTGAAGTTTGTAAACAAAGTTGAGAGATATATTTAAACTAAGGTGTCCTTTTTCGTGATTGTCTAGAATGGAATCATCTACTCAGAGCATATTGCAATTCATTCCAACAAAGGTGCCTAGGAGTTCTTCCAGCAAAAACCTAAGTCCACTGGAAAAGAAAGGAGGAAAACCCATACACTCGTGTCTTGCCTTCATATAGGTTTGGAATATGGCTAAGCAATGGATTTCTCACTGATTCTACTTTATACTTAGCCAAAAATGGCCATCTATACTGTCAAATAGAATTTGTGCTGTCATCCTCACCGCCACTGTCACCGTGTCACCCATGCCTCCCAACCTTCCAATTACCCCCACACCTAGCACTTGTCCTAAACATCTTCATCCACATCTCCTGACATTGAAATCTCCTTTACTTTAAATGAGTTTTAAATTCAAATGGCTTCTTAATAGATGCTAGTGAAATGCAATATTGCCACCATTTGTCTTTGGTAAAACACCATTTGTCATTATTGCTAAAGCCTCTGTTCCTCCTCCCCAAAGTCTGCTGACAGGAAGGAGGTGTTACTGCTGCCTTTGATTCTGTCATATGTGTTTTGTTTTGCCTTTTTTTTTTTTTAGTTTTTCCATCCTTAGGGCTTGTTTAGATGATATTTGAGGGTGGCACTTCTTCAGGAGTAGAAATGCTGTCCCTCTACTTCATCCATCCCCAAAGGTGTTGAGAGACTGAGAAAAGTAGAACTCATTCCTTTTTACTAATGCTTTGCCCTTCACAAAACACAGAGCAGGAGCAGCACAATATATTTAAACTTCTTCAGCATTTTAATGCTGCCCTCAGATGTGAGAAATTCAGTTCCTCTATCACCTCTTCTTTCAGGGACTGATCACTGCAAAATTTAGACACTGCAAGAAGAAGAAAAGAGTTCATTGACTTTTTTTGTCTCCCCAGCTACCAGAGCTGTTAGTGCTTTCTTTTAGTCTATTTTTACACAGGAAAGCATATGATCACTACCAAATAGTAACTTAGGCTAGGCACCTTAGGCCCCCACTTACTTTAAGAAAGTCTTCACAACTTGGCATTAGCAAATGGGTTTTCAAAGGCAGTTACTACTGCAGTTTCTTTTCTTCTCCTCAAGGGAAGTAGCCCATAGAACCATTTTGTGAATTTATCTTGAGTGTCCTGGATGAAGGAGTTTTAGTGAAGATTTAGAGTTTTATAGACAAAGGTTTCAGACTGAAGTACTTTGAGTAGAAAAATGAAGCATTCCTGAACAGGTATAAAGAAAACACAGGAGACTGCATGTTTAAAAGAACAATTTTTCAGTTTTCCCAGACCCTGTTTTCAGCAGAAAACCACTTTTGAAAGATGAGAATCCAGGCAGTGTTTGGAAAAGCTCAGAAAAGTCAGATCAGGACCTACACGGGTATTCTGTATTTACTACCAGCACATGTCTGGAGAGTTTGGAATTTGGTCCTTTATTCAAGTATGTCTGTTACAGTGATCTGCCAAGTGATGTTAAGAAAATACTCCCACCAGTTTCACTGAGTGATGGATTGAGCCCTGAGGGCTCTGCGTGGTTGTGCAGGCCGGTACTGACTAGTTGTGTGTGTGTGTCTGCTAATTTTTTTTTTACCCATCCAACCTTGCCACACAAAGAGTGTTGGTAAGCCACATAATGGAAAGCATGTAAAACTAGTTTTTAGTAGAATGTAGCCCTTGTGGGTAAATAATCTTACTTTCCTTCCCCAAGTACTGCATTAGAAAAAACATTCAGTATAAACTGATTGTATAGATAGCCTGATTGTAAAGCAAGATTAATACGAAAGGCAAGAAGTCTGCAATAAAACCTCCTAACTTAAATCATCTGCATTTGTGTACAAGCATTCATATTTAGCAACAGTCCCAAGGCTGAGATTAAAGCTGTTTGGTAGGTTACTTCAAGGCCTTTTTATTGCTAAATCTTATTATGTCTCTAAAATGTAGAAATTAATCACCTGTCATCAAAGCTACAGTGGATTATTGACTTCTAGATGTCTCTACAAAGTGATTCATGACAGAATGAAACAGGAGACTGAACTAGCACTGAAATTCTTTTTGCATGTGATAAAAAGGGTCTATTAAAAGTGCTTGAACAAATGCTGGCTATTAGGTAATCATCACAAAGGATTTTGTTATCAAAACGTGGTGCTTCTTGAATAACCTTATTCAGTTACATAGATTTGCAACACCAATCCCCTAATGGGGAAGTTATCTGGAGAATTTAGATTGTTCATCTCAGAAGCCTGACATTAGCTAAATTGCAGCAGGATATTCTGATCTACCTGCAAGACAATGATGGTGAAGTATTGTTTGCACGTTCTCCCAGGTATTTTACCCCAAAATCATGTGGGTATTCCAATTAAGAATCATTGGGTTGTGACAGGAAAATTTCTTATGATTTGGATATTTTGCTGTATATTCAATGTCAGTTTTTCTTTGAAACGTGTCAAAAAATGCTACGAGAATGTACTGTTGAGGGGAAGAGAAATCTGGCTTTTGATTAAGCCAAAGTGAGTTTCTTAAGGATTTATAATGGCCCCCATTCAGTTATAGCTATGATGCAGCAGGATAGTGACTGTGTGATGTGATCTGGGGATGAAAGATGCATTGGCTGGGACTTCTGGAAGAAGTCTGTATATTCCTGTCTGCTCCTGATAAACCTGTGTTCATCCTACTTGGACATCCTTCTGAAAATCAGAAGGGAAGTCCTCAATAAAAGTGTGCTGATACACATTTCTTCTCCAAAAAGGGAAACGTTAAAATTCTTTTCTAAGAATATCAAGATGGAGAACATAGAGATTCTGAGGAATTATCCTAGATATTTTCCTTATGTTAGAAGACCAGGTTTACAATAAACATCTTTGGAAAGGTCATTTTTAAGTGAATTTTCAGAGTTCCAATAAGTGACATTATGAGTCTGCAGAGAGGGCCTCAGTTTTCTTCTTTTAACAGACAGGGGGTTAGGCTAAAGGGTACTTCCTCCCTGTAATTTCAGAGCATGTGCTCTCACAGCATCTCTGCAGACTGGCACCAAGTAAACTCCCATTTTTCTGTTGCTTACATGCATCATAGCTTGTCTAGTACAAGTTCGGGGAATATGAAGGAAAGATGTTCAGAAGACTGACTGTTATGCTTTTAGGTATGAGACTGGGGAAAAGAGAGATTATAGTTGCAAAAGTAATGAAACACCAGTTTTCCTAATCCATGTGCAAACCCAGAATTTCTCTCTAGCTGTTTAGTACCCCTCATCAGAAGTTTCTGGACATGCCTTAGCTGCTAGAGTCGACCATCTTGAGCTCCTACACTCATCCTGCCATGTGATGGCTTCACTGGGCTCAGAAACTACATCTTCCTCTATCCCTGCTTCTATTTTCCACATTGATTTTTACAGAAAAATGGTGACATTGATTTGGATAAAAATGGAAATGCTTTTGATAGCACCATGTGGTGTCAGGCAATTTGGGCACTTAAAATGATTACTCTCATTCAATCTAACCTGCTCAGAAGGGAATTGTGTGTGCATGTCTGTGTTTGCCTGCTTCCTATGTGCTATGAAAGGCTCTTTTTTTAAGCCTTGCAGTGTGTGTAGGGTTTTCTGCCTTCTCTCTTTGTCAGCTTGATGCTTCTGTCCTCACTGTCGTAACTGGGTTGTTAATTTTGAACTCCTATGGCTTCTTTGTGACTGAGGGTATTCCATGAGGCCTCCTTAGATGTACATACATGCTGCACATGTGCACTGTGTGCCCATGGTTCCTGCAGAGACACCAGATTATTGATACAGGGGACAGAAACAGCTTGCTCCACAAGTCACATGGACAGGCCAGTGTGAGTGAAAGTTTTCTGTTCTTATTCCTGTCCCCCTCAATTTTAACTGACTTTCCTCTGTTTATGGTTGCACAGTGCAGGGCACGCTCCTCCTCACGCACCCTACTCGTGCTGAACCGTGCTGCTGCTTGTGTTACTGGTGTCTCCTGGAAATTAACTCAGCATTGACTTGGGGAGATGTCCGGGGGGCTGTTGCATCCCAGCGTGCGTGGGCACAGGGGGTACTCACCTGGACACACAACTTTGTGGTTTCCTTGATGAGCTTCACGAGCTTCTTGTTGGTCCAGTCCTCAAATTTCTCAAAGTGCCTCTGGATCAGAGCTCAGCCTTTCATTGTGTCAGAGACCCTCTTTAAATGCAGTGTTGTCTGCTGATTTGCTGAGGAGGCAATCTGTGTCACCATCCATGTTGTTAATGAAGGTGGTGAAAAATATGAGCCCCAATCCTGACCCCTGGAGTACTGTGCTTGTTACTGGATAGCAGCCATATGTTGAATCACTGATCACTACCCTTTGGCTATAGCAGTACAGCCGATTTTCAACACACCTGACAGTCCAGCCCACCTAGCCTTTGGGGATGAGATTTTTTTTTTATTTTAGAATAGATAACAATGGAGAAATATCAACTATTTAAAATGCAGCAGGTGTGGCCAGTGATGAAATCAGAGTCCATGTGCGTCTCATACTATAATCAGTACATTTTGGGTTAATTTTTAAGCTAAGTAACACTGTAACATCAAAGTAACTATGAATTATCCCCTTTCAGTTTTAATTTTTTTTTGAAAAATATGTATTAGCTGTCAAAATGGTATCCTTGTTTGCACATTTTTTACTACAACCTGTGGTCCAGTTAAGGTCAACAGAAGCTTGCCTGAACTCCTAGGGGTGTTGCTAGGTAGTCTTAACATCATCCTAATATCCTAACATCATTGGTATTTGCAAACACCTTGTGGCAATGCTGTAGAAAATGTAGGTGAAAACAAGAGTTAATAAGATTCAGATGTGGCTGATGCAGACACCATAGCTATCATCTTGCTAATATCTGTGGCAAAACTGAAAAATTAATTTTCTAAAAATACAACCTTTTACTGTTTGAAATGAAGCACTCTATTGCTTTCTGAAAAACCCCACACTGGTGTTTCCAACTTCTCGTGCATTTTTAGGCAGGAAAGTAGAAGCACTCTTCTCTTATTTTGTATTGTGTTCTATTCCTTCTCTTAGAAAAATGTTACTGCTTATCTTATGAAGCTATGATCTTTATTTTCATTTGACCTTAACTTTTAATAAAAACATTGTTGAAGAAATTTTTCAGTGTTAAAGTGGAGGTGGGAATTCAACACTGGCCTATTATACAGTTGCAATAACATGACCTGCTGAAGAACCCTGTCTTTGTCTCTCCATCAGAGGTTGGCTAGAGAGCCTGGACAGTTTCTAAACATGTAGCTTAGAAAATTCAGAGATGGAGAGACCTTGTAATTATCTACAGGTCTCTTAAGGTCTTTTAGGATCTTCTGTAGGTTTTCCCTTCTGATAGGCACTAGATTTCCTGTCTTTTTATTCCTCTTTCATGGCTTTTTATTCCTCTTTCCTGTAGATGCCAAAAAAAAGAAGGAAGAAGTAGAAAAGAAGAAATCATAAACTCCTCTCTAGTGTAGTCTCAGCTTGTCTTCAATGGTACACCCATGAGAAAGGGAAAAAGCCCCAGTTGTTGGAGGAAGGACTTAAAAAGAGAGAATGAGGATGACAAAAACAGAGTGGATGCCTCCTCACTAATGTATTCATCTTTGGATGTAGATATGCATGCGTTTGTTAATCTATCAGGGAAATGGGACATGCCTGCTTCCCTAAAACACGTGTATTCCAGGATTATGATTGTACTTACAACTGCCTGTTCTGAGAATAACAGGAAATGTCTTTTCAGTGTTTCATGTGAAAATGAGGAGTGAAAGCTCTTTGTGCTCTAGTCTGTAATAAAAATATTATTGTTAATGAGTGTGTGAAAAAATGGCACAGGTAATGACATTTTTGAAATTATGTGTTTGGAACTAATTGGTTTTAAGAAGATTCTTGTAAAATACTTTCTTTGTGGAGTACTTTCAGATTCACAAGCACACTGTGCCTACCAAGGCTGCTCTTCAGAGCAAAATCAGTTGCAAAGCTTCACTAAATTCCAAACCTTATTCAGAAACCAGATTCCTTGTTATCAGTGAAAGAAGGCAGGCACTCTGGAGAGTCTTTCACTTCTTTCCTTGGCTAAAGTAGCTACACTCCTCTGTAACGTGAGAAAACCTCTTCAACCTTGTCTATCCGAAAGAAGCATCTTTTCATCATGGGGAACATTGAAGGCGCACCTTTTCCCTCTAATCTTAAAATGGCAGCCAGGAAAAGAGTTTAGATGAAAGCCTCTAAATCACAGTGATCCCTCCCTAATTACGATATACCTTAGTCTGGTTACAGCACCTTTGAACAGGGAATCTGCTGGCAAGTGCAGCACAAAGGTGCAGTTCATGAATGGCTTTCCTGAATGGATCAAATGGTCTTATGCTGGCGTAAAATATGGATAAGTGAGATCATAATTAGGTTCATTAAATTAACTAATAGCTACCCTAACATCTCATTGCCTCATGGCATCTGGCACTTAGATACATGTTTTATTAGAGAAGTCAAGAATAGGGATGTGTTTTTCTGTTTACTCACAGCCCATCAGTTCAAAGGAGAATTTCTGGGAATGTGTTGTATGTATTTGTGCCCCTTGACACACATTCGCTTTTGTTTTCCCTACACTAATCCATTGTAACCTTTCTGATGTCAGATGACTTTCATATACAGCAGTGTTCTCTGCTGAATTCTGGATTTATGGAGAGCAAAATTTGGTCCCTCATTCTCACATTTTCTGCTTTACTTGTTTTCAAGTGAACTTCTTGCTTCACTTTTGGTGGCACAGTTGGCGATCCCCGAATCCTTCTGCAGAGCTCCATTTTCACTAGTAGCATATGGCTATCTAACAGGTGGAGCAGACACTGTACAAATGAGAATTTGCCTGTGGGTCTTTTCATACTTTAGCTTCTGTGAATCTGGCTGTTGCATTTTTTACTAATTTAAACTTGGTTATTTTTTTTACTCATCTTAATCCAGCACATATCTGATGTGTCTGAACAAGTTTAAAAGATTGTTACAAACTGAAAACCCCCAATGCACAACTTTATGATTCTTGCTCCTCTTCCTACTCCTCCCCCTCTACTATCATGCTGTTCTGGTTCATGAAACCCTTTTAGGCGTGGCAGTACCTTTTCATGGTCTCCTGCCAAGCTGTCTGGGCTCCTTCCTCAATGCCTTTCTTCACTGATTTGTGTAAGCTACCTGCCTCTCCTTAAGATTTGATCACCGTTTGGATGGCATGTACTTGCCCTGTCTCCAGCTTCTTTACAGCAGGAAGGGTGGGCAACACCCTGAGCATCTCAGCACTAGCTTAGAGGAGCCATTAGCCTTGCTGGAAAGAATAAAGAGTGTGGGTTAAGACTATTTGGCATTGCTAGACTCATGCCAAGTAGCCAGTGAATCTGACCCACTATGTTTATGCAAGCGTATAGCATCAGGCACACTACTGAGACTTAACAGACAATAAAACAATGGATGCATTAAAAATACCTATGACAAATTCAATACAAGAATTGAAATACAGGGTAAGTGGAAAGGTGAAGTGTTGGTGAAAGTCTTAAATCTCAAGCTGACCTTCTTTTTAACCCGCAGGACTTGCTGTTGCAACTTCTGTGTTGTTCCGTGGTTGCTTTAATTTATATGACTAATGACATGAAAGATGTAAAATCTGTAAAAATACAGTGTTTGGCTGCTTAAATTAAGTTTATGAGTTTTTCTTAAGCCTGCCAAACAACTTAAATATTTCATGGCTTTCACAGGCTACAGTTCTAATATTTATAACTCTTGTGTGCAGATTTCAAAAATTATAATTACAACTCCCAGGATCCCAGATATAGCAGATGTTCAATATTTTGTACGATGTTGGCAGAAATGCTTTTCATGCTCTTTTTGATCTCAGTACCCCATGTATTGTATCTGCTACAACAAGCTGTTGATAAGAGAGTTTATTGTTATTTCCCTGTAAAAGACTCTGTAGGGCAGATTCAGGATGGCATATAAAGGAGAATGAATGAGGATTCAGCCCTAATGAATAATGAGGAACCCTGTGCAGTGCATTCTTTCAAATGCCGCCCTAGTAAATGGCATATAAGATGTCTCTCATCTCATAGATCCACATAGGACTTTTAGAGTTACTGTGACCCTTTCATTTTAAGCTATACATCCTTGCCCCATTCGCCTGTATTGATGGATCATGTCATTTCTCATTCTCTCTTGTATATTCACCCCCATGGTGCCTGTGTCCCCTCTATGAGGGTGCAAGAATAGCCTTATTTGAGTCGGATGCCAAAGCCCATATATATGTTTTAATCAGAGAGTTGATGTGTGAGATAAAATTGTGGCACTGACTCGGACTTCTCTGATGATCTGCTTGCATAAGAAGAGAAACGAGCTTTAAGCAGCTGGGCTTGTCTCAGCTCTTGCCATGTTTTAGTTATATTGTATGCCCTATTACTGTAATTGGGCTTTTTTTCTTACAGTGATATTGGGTACTCAGTTAAACAGTTAAACTTCACTGTCACTCAAATGATTGTCCCAAATTTACAACACCATAACTGTAATCACACTCTACCCTTTAACAGGCAGATTTTAATGCAGTCCACAAAGGTCAAAAAGGAAAAAAAAAGAAAAAAAAAGAATATCACATTAGTAGGTTAATACAATATCCTACAGTATTACTGTAAATGCTTAACAGTATAAAATAGTAGAGGTCATTATATAAATCAAATTATGTAAATTTAATTATACAATTATTCATTTAGGTCACAATTAGAAATGTGCGAAAGACATTCAATTTCACACCATTTTTTAAGAATTGCTTATAAAAAATTCAAATTAGTACCTGCTATTTGATTTTTGGTACTAACTTTAAAATACCCATACAAATACAAAAGTTAGATTGAAAACACAATAAATTCTGAAAAAAATATAGCTTATGGATATACAGACCTCTTCTGTTATCCATCTCTATAGTACAGCTGTAAGAAAGCTAAAAACCAATGTTCTCACGAATTATTTGTGTAGAATCTTGTTTGTTTGTTGTTTCTTCTAGTTGTGTACACAATGAAACACTCAAACAATGAGAAATGTTGCCAATTTCTATTTACAAACAAGAAATCTACCAAAATTGAAATAAAGAAAGCATCCAGTATGAAAAACCCTTGAAGCTTACTGAGATTGTCTGAAGCTTACTGAGACTGATTGTCTGTACTTACCAGAAGATGGTAAGTAAAATGATGTGTTCATATAGGTGACTTCAGATCTGATAAAACTGCTCTGAACAACAATCAGCTGCAGGAGACTGTTCGATAGTTAACACAGAGATCATTATGTTATTTTGAACAGCACTTCCCAGGTAGTGCTAATATATTTAAAGTTGTATTGTTTAGGGAATACTTTAGGGCAGTATTTTATATACTAAATGTAAGTTGAGTTTAAAAGAGTGGTTCTGGATAACCAAGGAAGGTAACTCACTTACATGTGTTGTACTTGTCTGTTTATGGAGCAATATAAAAATCAGCACTGAGTTATGGAACTGGATGTCTGGAACCATAGCAACACTTTTAAGCACACTGGTCTAAACACCCTTTCATTGGTTTTCCTTTCTCATAACTATCTCTTTAATCCTCTTGGAAGTTTAGTGCATTTACCAACTTTCACATGTTTGAAATAGGTGCTCCTTTTGCATCTCTGAGGTACAAAAGTGTCTTAAACACAGATCTAAACATCAGTGCTTGTTTTGGCACAGTTTCAGTACTTTTAGTTCTGTGGTTTTTGTATCTAGTATTTGTAAACTGAAAAGGTAACTTGTCTTCTGAGCTTGGTTCTTCTGCAAACTCTAGGTTAAAAAAGCATTTTTGACTCTGTGTCTCTCCAGGAGATACATTACCACCCAAGACCGATGCAGAGGAGTTACTCAAAAGCCTGTAAAATTAACAACATGGCCATGGGCAGTGGACTGAAAATGCTAATTAATGTCTCATCGTGGACTGTGGGATGAGGCAAGATTCATTATGTCCTGGCTCTGCCACTTAGATCAGTTCTGGAAATTTTGTATTTTAAAGTAACTGGTCCTACATTTCCGACTGAATTTAGTTAAATAGTCTGTTCAGAGAACATTTTCACGTACTTCTGCAAAGAAGAAATGCTTTTCAGAGGCCTCTTATTTTCTCTGGACAAAGTTGTTTTTATGGGCATCATTAAACCAATGCTTCACTCTAGGAAATCCTATTGTTTCTACATTTCATTTTTGTCCAATTCTAAGTTACAATTTTCAGCTGATTTTTATACCAGGCCTGAATTTGCTGAGCTGGTGTTTGCCCATAAGTGAGTTTTTCTGGGATGCCAAACAGAAGAAGTTCAGATGTCTTAATAAACCTAGATAATGGGGGGTTTATTTATCATACTTTAACAATTAATCTCAGATAAAGTCTTACAATATCTGTAGACTGATGTCTTATGTTAGTAAGTGATTAATAGGAGCTGATATTTGGAAGGGAACAAGTCATGCTTTGTGGCATTTTAGGATCTTCAATATGTATTTCTTGTTTTTTACTACAAATGCTTTGTTAGTAATAGTAAACACTTGCAGTATCTGGGGAAGTTTGTAAGTTCTGCTTCATCTTTGGCTACTGAAAGATGTGCAGACATGAAGAATGCAGCCGCAGCATTGTCGGGGAAGGCACTTCATTGCATTACTCTTGAAAACACCACCTGAAATTAAGCAGACGCTGTGTTTTGATGGAGCAAACAATTGAAAAAGTATATTGCATTCCTGCCTCCCAAAGTGTTGTAAACATACACACATCTATCAATGTTTGTGTGGTTTTCTGACACTTTTTAGATGTGTCATAAAATCATATCCTATCAAGGAAAAAGATACTTATTTTTAAAGTGGGGCTCAGACATTGCTTGGTAAATGAGGTATGGGATATGATACGATGCTAGCAGAAAACAGAGAACAGCTGTCTCATTCATGGAACCTTGTCCATCTCGTAGACAAAATGTGGTGATTTTTCCTATGGAAATATATTGTGCAATTGTATAATAAATGACTAATTAAAACAAAGGCGCCAAAAGAAACTGACATTTTCATTATTAATTCCTTGAGTTTTGATGATTTCTCTTTACAACTCTGAAGTAAAATTTATGAGAAGAAAAAAATCCCTCTAAACATTGCCTCCAAAGTAGGTGAAGCTGGTATAACCAGTTAAGCTGGATTCTTGGAGAGGTGTTCAGCCCTTTACAGAACATACTCAATTGTTGTGGAGATTTAACATTCCTTTGCTCTAGATAGTAATTAATCATGATTCTTCAGCTCCTTTTTAATCATGTGATTGATGATTTCTGATACATCAAAAGAAAATGAAACGAATGGAAATCAATTGGGAAATGAGACTGGAAAAAATCCCTAAACAAACAGCAAAACAAACACTGTGAGCACCTAGCATGTTGCATACAACCAGAAGGTATGGAGGAGGAGATACAATTTTATAACAGATAGATAGAATCCTTCTGTTATTATAAGGGCAATAGTTAAAAGTTAGAAGTGCAGCTAATTAAAGTCCTTGTCTTCTCATGACTGTAATCCCAATTAATGTAGACGAGCTTGTTCCTCACACATGTGATTGCAACATAATGAGTGACAGAGCATTATATGGCACGAGGGACTTGTCTGGAACCTTTATTTATTAATATCTGGAGTTTTTTAACATTCTTTGTCCCTAGTCTCCTTTTCCATCTCCACTCTGAGACCTTAATGAGACTGCCATTGAGTGTTAGTTGACTCTGCTCTTAACATATTTTCATTGTCAGTTTTAAAAGAAATGTTGGGAATATTTATCTATTGTGTCCAGGAGAGGGAATACATTATATGGTAGTGGGTGAACTCTCTTACTCTGGGAAACAAGATTAATATCTCCCAGAGTGAGAATAGGAAGAGTTTTGTATATGAGGAACTCTGTAGAGCAAGGAATAGGAAGCTCATGAATGCAAGAAATTCAAATGGGGCTGAATCCCAGGGAGTAAAAGAGTGCCCAGCAGAGCCATTGTTGGCTTGACAATTGATCCTTAAAGGTAGAGAAGCAGAAGTAGTTCAGGATGTCAGACACATGTTGTGTTCTCTGTTTCTCATAACATCTTTGAGAGAGAGGTAAAGGAAAACAAAAAAGAGTAGGGGTCACAAAGACCACTGCACGCACCACAGCAAGAAGACAAGGAAAGGCAGAAGTGCAAAAGGCCATTGGCAGGGCACATTTTTCTGTTTCTAAATAGGAGGGTAGAAGAGATGAGCAGCAGGAGTCTCATAGTTGTGAGGCAGTGATCAGCAGGAGGAAGGGAACCAGCTCTGGACGAAATGGGAATCATCATCTGGCCAGTCAAACTATTTCACAGTCTGCTGGGAGGTCTGGCCTTCTCTTTCATCTCGAGGACTTTGTAAGAATAGTTCAGAAAAAAAACAGACAACTGGACAGAGAGTTTTTCCTCAGTTCTACTGGGACTGCTTTAGCTTGGGGTTTTTGTGGGTTCATTTTTTTTGAGGATTTTGATTGCTTGGCTTTTTTGTGTGTGTTTCAGGGTGGGGTGTTGGTGTTATTTTTCCTTCTCCCTCATCCAAGGTAACATGAAAACTTGATAGGAGTTTTGAATAATTCTTTAGAAAAAGACAGGTTTAATATGTCTGTATTTATCTTCATTTCTATAAGGCAGCATGCGCTCGAAGTTCCTACTGACATACAAAACTTGCTTGGAAGAAATTTGATTCAAACCATTCACTTTACTATTGAGATGATATTATCAGTGATTTCATGAGAAAAATTTCTTTAAATGGCTGTATAAATCTCATAAATGGGAAAACAGCTGCTCTGATTTGTACTTGGTATAGTAGTAGATATTCTGTGAATAAATATCCTCTGCTACAGGATAGATATCAGATCATTGACATTTAACCCAGTGACTCTTGAGCCTAATAGGAGGTCATTGATGAAAACACATTTGGTAATTTCAGCTTATCTTCCTTCTGATGGAATCTTATATCATCCAAAACAATTACACATATACTGTGTGTATGTACATGCATAGCTGGCATAAAGTTACACAGGAAGATGACTCTGAGAATACTCTAAATTGGAAACGTCTACACCTGCAATAAAAGTTTATCATTGTGTGTCATTGGCCTGGTGCTAATGTTATTTGAACATTATTTGGACATTATTTGAAGGACTGAGAAACTCTGGGAATCTGTAATAGACAGCAAAGTCTCTCATCCATAACTCATGGCTTCAATCAGCTCAGGTCAGCTGTGGCAAAAATCATCACTTGACACAGGTCTGTGATAGCGTACAATGAGTTGTTGTTGTATTTTTGGTCACACAAAAAAACTCCCATCACCGGTGAGCCAAACCCTGCTGGTCTCACCCATTGAGGATGTTTACAGTCTTACCACAATCAGAGGGACCACACAAATAAAGCAGCTGAGGTGTGACATTAAAAGTCTCCACAGTTAGAGTAAGGACAAACCCTGTGAAGACAGCCTTCTACAGACCTATGGCTCCAGCCTGGATACTTTGGGATCCAGCAACTTAGATGCTGCTTTACTTGTGGCTGGAGCAGTCTTTGTGGGTGTCTCCAGTGTGGTGTCTCTAATTTTTAATGGAAATAAATTCTCTTTCATAAAATTATCTGGAATGCAGGCACTAATGCTGGTCATTTTCCACCTGAATGTAAACTTGAGAGTCTTACCAGATTATATTTGGTTGAAAGTGCCAGTGGCTTCAAATATCTAGGGGCCCAGGTAGTGAAGACTCATGTTGGAAGACGAAGAGTATAGACTGTTTTTCTCAATATTGGAATGAAAACTGCCCATTTTGCAAGGCTGGACATATACTGGCAAAGCACAGTGGGAGAGTTTGAACTTCTCTTGATTTTATAAAGGCTTTCTGTGGTCTCTAAATGTGGTTTTTCTTGTCATTTAATTCAAGGGGAAATGTATGGAGGGACTCGGTTCCTCTCAGGGGGAAGAAATAGTGAGGTTCAGTGGCTTCAACTCACTCGTGTCACTTTGTAGATGAGTAAGAAAATGTACAGCTCAGACTGATAAATGGGTCTGCAGGCTGATAAGATAGTTCCTTTAAGTCTGCCAAAGCAGATTGCTGGTATTTACACTCCAGCTTCAATTCTGGGGAGATAAGGTGAACAGAGAGGGGGGTATCAGTGTATTGGGATACCTGGTTTTGAGGGAATCGGGTCAGTTTCTCATAGGTCAATTTGGCTCTTCACAGTGGCAGGTTTTCTGCTTATTAAAAGGAAGTAACCAGAGCTAAATAGTATCTGCTGAAATTCTCTTGACTGGCTAACAATTGTGAAAGGCAAAAATATTAAATAGCTGATTTGATGACAGAAGCCAGGGGTAGTACTGTAGCTAAAGGTGGTGAGAAAAAACAAAGTGGAACCAGCAGTAACTTGTAAGACCCTGAGGTGTAAAATACAAAAATTGAGCTAGATGGCGTCAGCATTATATAACTTGCTTACACCATGCTAACCTGGTGCTTTGATTAGAGAAGATGCCATAGAAAGAGTTTGGAGAAAAGCTTTTGGAGAAATTTACCAGTTTAGAGCTGAAAAAGCAGCGTTGATTTCAGCTCACAACTTGATACCTAAATGTAGTCAAACATGAGTGAGATGTTTGAGCTCCTGTTACAGTAAGCCAAAGTACCACTACAGTCAGTGACCTCTACAGGGATATCTAATGCCTTTTGAGACACCTCAAGATATGTCACCAGTACTTGGCTGTCTTACCACAAGTGTATGTTTCCCATAAGTTCTATGCCATATCTGCCAATCCCAGCAGTTGTCTTGAGCTTGGCATGGTGTCCCCAAACATCTTTGTTGGAGGAAATGAATAAATCTTTGTCCTCCACTGAATATATTTGAAGTTTTGACATCTAGTTCACATGTAGGTACCTAATTAAGGTGGCTACAAGTGGAACCTGATTTCCACCTCAGGTATCTCTTTATGGAAAACCAGGTTACTGGTTTTCTTGGAGCTAGGAGCAGGGTTGGAAATTTCCCAGTTACAGACTCCAAAGCGGAAAGTGAGTGTAGTGTGGTTGTCACAGAAACATCAGTCAGTGATATTTACATGAGCAAAATTTACAGTAAAACTGAGGATGTGATCTGTCGTGAGTAATGCAACATCAAGCTGCCTCTGAAAGGGGCAGTCCTTGTTCTCTTGCCCTCATTGTGCTGTGGACTTCTCCTTTATAATTTCAATGAATCAAATATCTGTATCAGCAAGATGAATTAGTTCATCGGGCTGAGAGGACAAAACCCTGAGTTAAAAAAAAAAAAGTATTTTTCAGAGTTTGTTTTGCACTTGAACACCACGCAGTGAATCAACTCATCTTGCAGCCACTTGCTTATCCAAGTGAACAAAAAGAAGGGAAAAGAAACTGAAGACTTTCCTTCAGCTGTTTGGACTTATTTGACATACCTGTAATGTTAGCATTGGCCTAAAGATATTGGAACAGAGGGAAAGCAACTTATAACACCTAGGTAAATCTATTGCTTATATGCAGTTATATTTTACAATATTTGTTCTTTATTTTATACACAGTCAATATGTATCATGATGGAAGCAGTACATCCAGGGATGATCAGGAAGACATCTATTTTTCCACAGGTTGTGGAGTAAACTAGAGTGTGTTTGTGCACTTCAGAATCAATCTAGAAATGCTTGAACCCACTACTTTTGCCTGGTGATCATACCATCAGATATGTGTATTATGAAGAGAAATATTTTAAAACAAATGTCTTTTTTCAAATTAACCATTTTAAACTTCAAATAAATATTTAATATATTAGAAAATAACTTGTTGTAGTTTAAGGATATTTTCAATCACTTCTGTGAAGCTGTCTTTTCTGAATATGATCTCATCCTCATTCTGGCAAAGTATTTAAGAATACAAACAACTAAACATTTCTTTCTCCATCTTCCTTCCAGGTCTTGGGGCAAGTAGCTTAGTATGTTAAGATGCTTGTTTTGTCTTTTAAATGTTTTGTGAATCTTTTTGAAGAAAATATCAAAGGAATCCTGAATAAATGAAAAGTGATTTGATGTAGCAAAAGGACCTAATCATTGGGATCTGTGTTTGTGTATCCAACCAAAGAAAGTAAAAAATACCAAAGGAAATTAGACGCTGATACCTCTCTGCTAATGTCTTCGCTTATGCATCAATATCTTCTTTAATGAAAAATCAAAGCTGCTATTGCAGCTGTAGTAATCGTGCTTTGGGGGGACAGAAGGGCAAAAAGAATCCAGTATTTATTTTTGGAGAAGATTTTAGAAAGAACAATCACAGATTTAAAATTCAGTACTAGTTTTTAAGTGCTTACTCAGGGACTTAAAAATTTCTGAGGTAACAAACATTTCCCCACATTCAGAGAATTTTATTACTTACACGCCAATCAAAATTTGGAACCACGCTGCTTAGTAAAGAATGTTTGCAAGGATAAATAAAGGTAAAGCCTTGCTTTCATCGCAGTCTGAAGTGCAGAACATGCCATTCAAGCTTGAATGTCTACGAAAAGACACCTTCAAATTTGTTGTAAAATAATTATTTTTACTGCAACTTATAACTCTCCTTTCTTTTATATAACTAGATAGCCTACTGCTTTTACAATATGTTGGTCCCTTCATGTGCTAGAACATAGCTGAAGAATAGAGTTATGCATATTTTCATCACAGTGCTCTGAAGAACTCTTTTAATCATATTTTGTTCACTGGCTGGGAGAAAATTTCCATAATCTTTGTTGTTAAATTGGTATTTGATAAATTGGTAATCATGGCTATCTTGATTAAAACATGATTAAAATACTCTTCAAAGTAGGGAAAAATATATATACTTTCATGGCTTATATTGCCTATACATTTTAAGATTATTTAACAGGAAATTCGTTTTAGCTCCTGCAAAAATTCTTGGTAATGTTCTGCAAATTATTACACATCATTATGCTCAGCTGTGTTCATTATACGTGGGGGATTCACAAGCACTTAAGATCCCCAACATGTTTGGGTGTGTATGGGTCTCCCCATGAGCAGAACTGCACAGATCTGGACCGTAAGAACTTACATGAACTTGTGAAGTCTGACCTAAGGAAGTGATAGAAATATGTTAATTGCAGGTTGTACTTGTGTTCATCTCTCCCTAGTCATATAAATGCTTAACTATACAAACTAGTTTGAGAGATCCAAATTTTGGAGCAGCCAATGAAATTGAGATGAGGAAATGGAAGACCTGGTTATGCATCAGTAGCTTTGCTATTCACATATTTTGGGAAAGCCTGTTCATTGCTCCACCTCTAGCCACATCTAAAGTAACAGATGAAGCTTGAGTTGCATCATGATTGCTATCTGGTAATACACGTCTCCCTCTTCCTCCCCCCATACCCAAAATCCCACAGTGACTATGTTTGTGCTGAAGCCCATGGCCTCTCAAAACAGACGTGATCATTCCTCGGTAGAACTCTGCTTGGGATAGACCAAACTTGTCTTTTGGGTGGTTTGTTGTGGGTAAGGCTCAGCCACGCACTCTGGCTCCATTCACTGTCATCCTTCTGACCATTGCTTTTGTCCTGGACCAACTGGGCTCCTGGGAATTCTTCCTGAGCCAGCCACACACTGCCCTTTGGCTGGGGAAGAGATGGGGACTATGTGGAAAAAGGTGAGTATGCCATAAATAGGGAAACTGAAGGAAGCCCCAGGAGGTAGCAGGGAAAATTTTCCATCAACTCAACCGAAAATGAGTTAGCAAACTAGACAACAAAGTTCCACTTGACCTAAACTTTCAGCAACAATGAAAGCTGTGTACTCACATTATAGACTATGCCCTTATGCACAATATTCTGTATGAAAGATACTGTATCAGTCACATTGTAAAAGACCTAGATCAACTTAAAAAAATAAAACCCAATAGAATGATTACAGCCGCTGCATAGAATGACAAGTATTATCAACAAAAATTAATCAGGCGCATCTTTTAGTGAACTCAATTAATAATGTGCAACAACAGGGTCTCTTTTCTTAAGATGAAAATTAATTAGTGGAGGGAAGGTCACTTGGAGATGCTGACATCACTCATCAGAATGCTCTGGCAGCTCTAATTATTTGTCTTCCAGGCTTGGGTGATCAGAAATTATTGCAATACCTGAGCAACATTTTGAAAAAGCTTTGTGCATGGCTCTTTTAATTAGACCTGGTATTTGATTAATGCAGTGGAAGCATTTAGATCAGCCTCTTATCATTGAGTGACTTAGAAGTTTTAAGGTATTATAGTGTGCAAGATAGGGTCACTACAGTAGATTTTTAATTCAGATTTAAAAAAAAAAATCAGCTTTAACAATTTAAATGGATACATATCCTTTCCCTCCTTTAATTTATCATTACCTTGAATGAAATTATATATTTTTCAGCATCAAATGAGGTAAACTGCATAGTGTGTGAACATAATTTGTGTGTGCATAATAAAACACAATTTACATTTATATATATAAATTTCAAAGCACCTGCTAAATTTGTGCAAGCTGGATTTATATAAGAATATAGCAAAGCAGCACACTGAGCTGTAATCTATATTGCATTGACTTTTTATTTATTTTGTTTTTATTTATATGTAGAAACACACACACTTTTGTATGCATAAATATATAAGAATGATTTCTTGTTAGATCTATGTGAATAATTTAGAGCAATTTTCAATGCCTTTGAAACCAGGCACTGGCTCTTGTTCTAATGAATTTACCTGGTGGTACAGGTTGTACTGGCATCTCAGTAGTAGGCAAACACAAAGAATATGAACATTATTAAATGCAATAAACACAATAATGAATAAATAATAATACAACACATTCAAGAAAAGAGAACAGTAGTAAAAATAATATCCATCAGACATCTCAATGAAACAATAAAAAGCCACCGTGGACACTTAGGGATGAAAAATGCTCTTAGTAGATGGCAGCTTTCCATTTCCTGTACCTCTGAAGTCTTGCTGGTTAGTCTGGAAACACAACTGGCTTTTTCTGTCCATAGCTCCTCTCCTGCCAAAAGATCTAATTATTTTAAAGTGTTCCTAAAGCAAGTCTGAGCTTCTAATATACTGATTGTTACAAGTACACAAAATGGTTAAAATACATAATTTATTGCTATAACTTGCTCATTTTGTTAATCAATTTTGATTAGGAATGAAGTTTAAATTTAAAGCATATACAGAATACCATTGAAAATACAGAATACAGTTTCATAGGCAAACAGGAAGGCAAATCAGTGATATATTCTCCCACGTTTTTAAATCAAAATAAACTCTCAAATGAATGCAATTCTATGGAAGTTAATGTAATTAACTGGCTGAACACTAGATTTGGCCCATTATGTTGTATTCTCTCTCTGATTTTCTCCCAGCATGGTTTTATTATGACACAGCTTTAAATCATAAAGTTATTCAGTCTAAGAGACTATAAAACAGAGTAATCAATTTTTATTTTTGATGTATTTGGTTATTTACAGCTTCATTGTCCAACTAGGGAATATGCAGCACTGATATACCACCACTGACTTCAATAGAATTATACCCTTTTATACTGAGGCTGAATTTGGCAATAACTGCTAAAAATGAACATATCCAGAAAATGTAATAAATTGCTATTTCTCATAAAACTCTGTGAAATAAATTGCTTGGAATCTCCTATTGCTTGGAATCTCCTATTACTTAGAGTTCTAAAAAATTATGTTGTACTGTATCAGGTATAATTTGTTAGTATCACCCAGATGGTAAGGAGTCTAGAAATTACTTTCTGGGTGGAAGAGATCATATCCTGAAACAAAAATACTCTTACAGTATAGCCTTAAGATCAGTCAAGGCCACAGAGGATAGTTTTCCTCGAAGTTTATGTTGTGGTAAGTCAGTTTTTGTTTCACTGGCCAGTTGAGCTGATTTGCAGGAATGAAGGGGTGAGCTTCTGTTGCCCAGACCTACAGAATTGTTCCAAACATTGATTTCTCATTGTCCACCAGAGCTATTACCATAAAGCAAGTATAGTGCTTCTCTGCAGCAGTGTGATCCTAAGGACTAGATTTCAGTGAGCTTTTAATTTAGCTTTTGTGGTCAAAATTTAGTATTGAAATAAACTTCGTGCTACTAAATGAAAACATATTGAAAATATCAAGAAGGTTTTCAGATACAGCTAGTACTTTGAAATTTATTTTCTATGAGGCAATAAGCTCTTCCTGGTAATTTTATTTAGGCTTACACTGTATCCAAATTGGGAACAGCTGTTTGGCTTTTTAGACAATGCCCTGGAAAATTTCATAAACATTTGTGGAGGCAAATTCTGGAAGATTTCATATTAAATGATGCAAAACATAAGCATTCTGGTTTTTCACATCACATGGCCAGGTACTTAGAAAGATGCTAATATGTGCTAAAAGCTACCTTTGAAAGAATAGAGCAAAGCAAATAATAATGTGGTGAAAGAATTCAAGATAATTGATGTTCCCTTATAATTTTGGGCACGTTAAGATTGATTTTTGACTTGTAAACCAGTACCTAGGTTACCCAAGTTTCATTGCTTTGCTAGTAGAAAGAGTACATTTTACTCTTCTCCCAATTTTAATTTAATGTAATTCTCCCAGTAGTGTGCTGTCACACCTGTTTGCAGGAACCCTGTTTCAAATTTCTGTGTGAAATGCATCACACCAGAGCAGGGGCATGGTTTGGTTGCTTACTCAGAGGAGTCTAACATCATGTGAGATTCCATCTGGTACCTCCTCCATGTCCAGCCTCCACTCCTGGAGTTCATCACATCTGTACCTCAACTCTTGGCCCAGGAAGACTTAGGCATTTGGGATATGGTCCCATAACACATCTGCCTGTTATTATACTGCATCTGAGATCTGAACTTGAAAAGAACCAAAATACTCAAGCAAATGTTGGAAATGCACCAAATTCCAGTAGGATTTGACACTTAAGAATAAATCAGTTGTTGAAATCTCCTTGAGCTGTGCTCAAAACAATGTCAGATCCCTGCAATTCAGGTTTTATGGCAGCTCTATTTAGCAGGAGTTTCCAGTCATTTTATGTTTAGAAATGCACTGCATGCTTTTATTCATTTGTAGCTATCTTATTAACTCCCTTTTTTTATCACTTATCACTAAAAAGACAAACTCCTAGAACTTTATGCCTGAGTATTGTTGTCAGTTTATTTAGGGAAATTCTGGGATAACATTAATCTAATTTACAACAGTAAACTGGAGCACAGAATTTAATCTCAATAATGTGAAGAACTTCATAGGCACAAGCCAGCAAAAAATAAATGTATGGAAATGAACTGCAGTTAGTCAAACACTTGGGTTCATTTTAAAGTCTATTATTAGACTTAAACTTTGTCCCCTCTTCTTCATTGTTCATTAAGAGGTACATTTTATAGAGAGCCAAACTTGCTGATCTTTTATGAAAAATTTGTGTCTAGAATATTGTTGCTTCCAGATTTCCATATGTCATAGCAGCACTTGGCACATATTTATATGAATGTACATTTTGATGCTTTCTTGAAACAAAAATCTATGAAGTTTTTTAAAGGACTGACTTTGCTCATTGTTTAAAATGAGATACTTTTTACCAGATGCCTGGTGTAATTTATGTTAATGTTAATTAACAATATTTGAAGCAAATAATGATAAATAGATGCCCCCCCAAACATTATGCATCTAGTTGTCTAAGTAATCAAATTAGCACAAGCTTTGCCAGTGTTTAGACATAGGTCTTTATTAGAAAAAGTATACATCATTCCAGCTGTGGTATTTCTTATGCTATTATTTTGATCAAACTTGAATCACAAAATTACTCTAAAGAAATATACTGCCTTTGGAAACTATTTATCTCTGATTCTGGAGGCTAAGCTTTATTTCTCCTTCCTGCAAAAACAAGATTAAAAGAACTCTACATTTAAAAAAATAATGCAGACTAGTTTGTTTTATACAAATCCTTTGTTAAAAGGCCCTCAGCTTTCATAATAACAGTAAAATCAGGTATTTCCATCTATTTATAAAATACATAGAAGTCTATCCTTGAACTGCTTTGGTAACATAACCATATCATGAAGATAAGCTTTTATGTGTTTTGATTTTGACCTCCCTACCAAATGCTAACTGATAGACAAAGGGAAGGTACACACTTTTAGATATATTAAAGTTGTGCATTGCATTTTATAACAATTAAATAAATATTAGACAAACTCCCACCACTCTTTGTTTAGCTGTGTGGGGCTCAGCTGTGTTGCTTCTAACCCTAACTACATCACTTCAAATTACCAGTAAATTAACAGAGTAACACTTTCAACCTCAGAGCAGATTTGATCCAAATAGTCTTTAAATGCCATTTCTGTTCCTATTAACCTAAAGATCGGCATAGCAGATATTTTCGTAAGGCTGCCCAGCAATACAGGGCATTAATGGCTAAGTTGTGACAGCACTTTTCATGATGATTTATGATTCAGTGTTTAACTTGATTACTCCACTGCTGACTCTGAATACTATTTCAATTAGTGCACAGAAGGTCACATCACAAATATTCCTCTATAATCTATTCCTATTAACACTAATACACAGAGTAACCAAATCTTTTCACCCTTGTTGATTCAAACCATCCATAGCACTAACTGCAGACTTGTTTACCAGTTTGCTGCTCTGGACACATCTGAAATGGTAATTTTCAGTCCTTTGAGTATCATTAATAGCTGTACCATGCCATCATGAATAAGCATCCCTTTGCTGCTGTGTGTGCATTCATAATTATCAAAGGTTTAGATATTTTAAATGGAAGGTAGATTTTCAGAAAGAATTCACATCTAAATTATTATTTCACAGCTAATCATGAAGGGGAAAATAATGAGAAGACATTTAAGGAGCACAACAGGAGAGGTGAACAAGTTAAACTCAGGATAATATATAAATCTAGGGGTAGGGGGCTTAGTAAAAATGAAATTTGGGAGCCATACTTTGCCTGATGGTTATCTACCACATTCCTGCACACACCTCTAGTGTTATCAGCAGTAAACGAGGAGCAACTAAAGCTTGGAAACCTAAAAAAAGAAGCATGAGAAAGCTAGTCAGCTCAACCAGAAACCTTGACTCTCCTGGTCTTGCTCACACTTACTTTCTGCCTAACTTTAAGTCTCAAAGAAGTACTTTTGTGCCTCAGACTTCAGTAGCAGAGACATGCTAATGCTTCCAACTCAGGTTCTGGCTGCCTCGCTTTTGTCAGGATGGGCTGTCTTTTATCTGTTTCATATTTAAGTTTTGTTGGGATCAATTCATTGAGCTTCTTTCTCTCCATATTCTCCAAGGGGAATTGCATCAGTGGTCATTTTTAACAGGTGAAGGTCAGTCCTACCAAAACTCCAGCAATAGCTGCTGCCCTTCCCATGCTACTCCTGCTAGTCCTGTATGCCTCTGAAATCCTTCAAATGCTGAATCCAACTAAAGATTCCTAGCTCTTGGTTGTTCCTGATTGAGTGAAATGATGGGCTTTGTAGAGGTGAGACAGGCTCTCTAGATGAAGTTCTGCATTAAATAAATGATGACTTTTTCAGTGAGCAGAAGAAGGAACAAATTTCCCTGATGTCCTGGGCAGGGCTTTAACGGGACAAAAGAGTGGGATTACTTCCCAGCTGCTGCTCCACACACCATTTACACATTTAAGATAAGCTGATTTCATGTTAATATCAAATAGGATTAGACACCCTCATGAAAATAGCTTGTATTTCTAGCCTTTCAGGAGTTTTAAAAATACAAATGCAAATATTCTTAGTGTTTTTGGAAAGAATACATTCATAGTCTTATTTTTTGAAGAAACTTTTTCTGGTTCTGGGAATGGACTATGTCTTGAGTTGGCTGACTAGTGGATATGACTGCATTAATGTTTTGATTCAGATCAGGAATATGCTTTTAACATCAGCAACCAAATTGTTCCCACTTCCCATGTTGTGGTTAGTATTGCAGAGCAAATTTAAGGGTGTGAGAACTTTAGCACAAAGAATGTCATCTAGGAGCCACCAAAGGAGCTCCAGCTGCTAATTTCTGTTCATCTTGTGGACCAGATTAGAAGTCCACAGTAAATTCCCCCCTAAACATTTCTGTATATGTCAGGTCCTTAGTAGCAGCCATTTAGCTCCAAAGGCACTGTGTGCAGGTCAAAGAAAGGGTGTCTTTAGACACTAAAACCCCAAGTATAAAACTTGAAGTTAGTAATTAACACTTTGATTTGTTAACAATATGTACACCTAGAAGGTAACAAGAGTGTTTTGAAATCGAATTAAATCACATCATTATTACATTCATTATTTTATGCGTAAGTTTCTTCTCTTTTTTCCCCCCAAATATTGCTTTCACAGCTAGCTTACACAAATCTGTTGTTAATTTGCACACAGATGTCACTCTCTGCAGGACATAAAACCAAAGCAGAGATAGCCAGCAGTACTATTTGTTGTGGCATCATATTTACAGAAGCAGCCTGGGTTTCATGAGGTTTTTTTTCTAAAACAAAAGCAAGCTCTCCAGACAGAAAATGAATGGAACTTTAATTTGCTTTCCACAAATATTTATGTACATATCTATTTATTTGCTGTATTGCATATATTCTTTTTGAGAAACATAAAATTGTTGAAATTTGAAGTGTTGGAATCATTTTTAGAATACTACTGTTTCCCACTGTGTTGCAAAATGTGGCTGACTGCAGTTTGGGACAATGTTTTACAGGGGACAAAAATTGTGACTTTTTCTTTTCCAAGTTTTATTATGCTGAAACTTCCAGCAAATATTTAAAAATGAACCACGCTGACAACCTCTTTTCTCACATAGCTGGTAGGAACTGAATTGAGATCTAGCATGTATTGAACTGAATTGGGTAGCTAATGGGGATATCTGCAAGTTGTTGGAGAAAAACTTACTTCCAGGAATTACAGCTTGGAAATAGATGTGTAGTGGTAACTTGCAGGTGGAGGTTTGTAACAGCCACCTTATAACTCTGGCAAAATGCAAGTAAGCTTAGAGAAATTTATTTAATTCCATAAATCCATAGGTAATCTATATAAATAGCCTGAACTTGCAGCATTTAAGGATGAAGAAACACAAAACTGTATTGATTACTGTGTAGAATAACTTTCCTTTATCTCTACTGTAAGAATTTTGTCTCTACTGTAATCAATGTGAAGAAGTGTATGACAGCACAAACAGTACCATTTTATTTTGGTATTTTACCTTTGATATTTGTGATTATAGCACAAATAGGAGCAGTATTAAAGGAAGAGTGTGCCTTAAGAACTGAAGAAACTAGCAGTAAAACTCTGCCCTTTTGTAAGAGATTTTCCCTAATGCACTAACTATATAGAATTATGTGCGATGTTTTTACGTGAATGACTCAACTATCACATTATTCCATTCATTTTTCTGCTTTAGTTTTAACATACAGTTCACTGGGCTTTTTGTAGAGAAGAGAGCCTGGATTTGGAAGGCAGCCACTTGTAGGTACACGAGTGTTCGTGAACTGATACGCATACATTAAAGCATCTCTGGTAATAATGTCGCTTGTGAAGTGTCACTTACACAACATACTGTGTTGTAAGTTTAAATTGTATTTTGAGTTTCTGTCCAGATTGGTAAGATATGAATTCAAGGGCTAATACTGTTTTCTGCAGATACTTCAAGACATATGAAATTGATTTATTCTTCTATATTAACCTTTTCTGCCTGCAATAAATATAAAGGGATGCTAGTAGCAAAGACTCTTTTACATCTTTGATACCTTTGGTGAACTCCCTTATTGCTCAAATTCTTCTTTTTTGCTGTATGAAATGTCCAAGTGATTTGAAGAAGAGTAAAACTCTACCAAAAAATCATGCATGATAATTGCAATAAAATGACAGAGCTCAATTTCCTAAAATAATCACTATACTAGGTGTCACATGACAATGGAAAACCAAAGAAACCCATATTCCTCTATTTCTTGCTCAGTGTAAATTCTAAAATATCTTCAGACAGTTCAGTATTCCATGTGATGTGTACCCAAAAGCAGTACTTTTAAATAGGAATAGAGAGAAATAAAATAGGAAAGAAACTGATGTTTCTTGGAACAAAACAATCATCATTGCTTGTAGTGCTTAAGTGAATGTGGGACCACTCCTGGTACATGTAACAAAGGTCTTTTTAATTTTTATTTAAAAACCAAAGTTAACCTTCTTGAAGCTCACATCAGTTCTTTAGCAAATGCACCGACATTTTCAAATTTCTGAAGTGGTCTGAATCAATGCAGAAGAGAAGGAATGAGAACTATAAAAGAGCAGGCTGGAAGGAACCTGTGCAGAGGTGGACAAAGGAAGAAGAGATTGATAGCAATAAAGAGAGAAAGGACTGACACGGGCAAAGCGGGAGACAAGCTGTGCCTGGACATTATAGAGGATGGGGAAGGGAAGCCTGCAAGCACTGATTGTCACTTCCCTCCAGAGCCTTAAACAGAGTAGCTGAGTTTAAACACCCCCCAGTTGTATGGGACATGGCTGCACAACTGGAAAACAAGCATCTTACTCCCTCTGGAGTCTAGGTCACAAGGAAGGAGACTTTGGTTTCACTTTCATGGCTTTTATAGTGTGTTTTCTGACTTTGTTCATTAATTATTCCTTTTTCTTCCTTTTTTTTTTTCTTGTTTCATTTTTTGTTTAATTGGGAAATTGCATACTTAGGTAATAATGAATTTGTGATAAATTTCTTTAGTGTACAATCTATGCACAAAGAAATAGATGATAGAGTTTTCTCAGATATAATAACTTCCAAAATTAACACTGCTAAGTTCCAGAGATTTGCAAGTGACATCAACAGCTGCTTAGAAATTTGCTTTCCTCTAATATTTGGTGTTACAATAGTCCATTGATCGGTAGGTAGCATCAGGAGGAGAACTTAGGGAATTGTTAATGTTCAAACTATTTTAATGGCCCTCACTAAGGTGCAGAATTAAGGTTATGCAGGTACTTTGCCATTCCTTAAATCTGACATGAGTCTTCAGAAATTAATTTTTTCTGTGACCCAGTTTTTGCAGGTAATTATCCTTTCTGTTGTTTTCTCTAGTGCAGGGAATACCTCAGCTAAGATTTTCATCCTGAGATTTGGCATATCTCTTTCCAGCCATCACTACAAACAGGAAACAGTGGGAACCATGAAAATTGGTTTGTGAAATAGTCAACTTTCTAAAGTATTGCATATTCACTGGATTTAACTTTTAAACAATGACCCACAATATTTTAACATATCTGGCTTCTGCTGCTCATAACTAAAAATAAATAAATGCATAAAGCACCGAACAATTAAAAACTTCCTTCTGCAACATGAAAATCACCTCTGCCAACAATTTGATTGTGTCCTAGGGACATGCAGAGACGGAATTAAACGGAAAGATCCTCTATCAGCTCCTTTTTGTTTGTGTATTGTTTGTCACTGGATCCGTTTATTAGCCCGGAGATAATGTGACAGTTGACTCAAGCAGTAACACAGCACTCATTAGTAAGCCTGACAGGGAGGTGCCAGCAGCTACTTGAGATTGTATTTTATCAATCTTCATGGCTCATTTGGGAGGCTCACTACACTGTGATCTACTCCCAGTGCTCAGTGGGACAGGGGCAAGCTACTGCAAGTGCTACTAAAATGGGGACTTGTAGAACTTCTCTGTGACGAGATAATCTCTTAGTGAAAAAATTTAGTGCTGACCTAACAATTCTGCAACTTCTACCTGACAAATTCAATATCAAATGTAGGACACTTGTATAGAGTTTTAAATGTAAATTTTCTAACATTTCTGTACCCCTTAGGATAGTTATTTGCAGAATTCTCTCTAAAAGGGAAATTGAAAAGATAGGTAAAAACATTCATGCCACTCTTGAAACTGTCGTCAATCAAAAGAAGCAGTGACAATACTTTATGGATTTCAGTGTTTCTCTCTCTCCCTTGACTTTTCCCATGATATTTTTGGTAGATTATGGTAATTTTGAAGTAATTTAATACTTTTGTTTTGAATTTTAAGATCCTATTGATTTGCAGAACTGATTCATCACAATGCTGCCAATCCCCACATGAAAAGATTTTGTATCATTTCTTCCACAGATATTAAACTGAAGTAAATAACATAAGATAATATGAAAATAGAAAATCAGTGTTTCTCCCTTCCTCTCTGCATGTTGAGGTTTTCAGAGGCATTAGGAACATGTTTTCAGTGCCCCTGGAAAAGAAAGTGACATATTCATAAAATACACACAAGCTAAGATTCTAATTTATTTACACTGTTCAAGAATGAGTACTCTGGGTAAAATATTAACTATTGCAAGATTCATGATAAAAAAAACATAACTCTTGGCAAAACTGGTCTGGTGCCTGTTGTGCGTACTGCTGAAATATCACGTGCTGCTGATAGAGTTTCCTACTGCTGTGTGTTAGTAATGTCCCCCAGATTACCAGCTGAGGAAACAGAATGTCAGTTTTTGTCATGCAAGAAGAAATGTTTTAATGTGTTTAGGAGGTTAGTGCAGTATGAATTACTGAGATACCATATGTCCTCTAAAACACATGGCAAATTTATCTTGCCACAAGAACTGCAAGTAAAAAGGACTTGGTTGTGTGGTCTGATACCAGGCATTTAAAAAAACCCCAAAACAATCCCCCCACTATGCTTACATGCCATCTTTAGTAATAAATTTTATAGAACCGGTTGAGAATTACATTACAATAGTAATGTATAGAACAGTTTATAGAATATATATAGAACAGTCTGACTTCATTTATTCCAAATTTTGTGTATTTATATAATGTTCAAATTTCTTTTTTTTTGTATTTTAATACCTTATCCATATACAGTTTCCTTATATCTACAAAAATAATACTTTCTTTTAAAGTATTGTATCATCCCTGTGCCAGACAATGGCTAACCACAAATTCTTGCAATAAAAAATGAAAAATGCCTGTGCCCAGTCAGACTCACTGAATAAAGACAACAGATACCAAAGGTGACAGAACTCAGGGACTTGAGTAAGAGAGGGAGAACTGAGGAGCCAAGATGTGAGGCTGGATGCTCATTTGGGGAGCATGTATGTATGTAAAAGGAGAAAGTACTGAAAGGGAAAGAGAAGCCACTCCTTCACCACCGAATGCTGAACCCTGGCCATAATTTGAAGCATAAATGCAGCATTACAATGGTGCCTAAAATTATACCCTTTGAAGGGATTATACCCTTTTTTTATTGATAATTCCCTTGTTGATACTAGTTACGTATTTGGTTATGTATACTCTGGAAGGAATTTCAGTTTATAAACCTAGAAGTCAACATGTGAATTAACTCATTCAACAATATCCTCACTGAAGTAATGTTATGCCTGTAGCAGAAAACAATCAAAACAAGAAAATTCACTGCTAAGTCTTCCGCATGCCATATGTCCTCTAATATCTAATTACAACAGGGGCACAATAAGCAAGTCATTAAACTTGCACCCTATTGTGCATAGGTATTAGAGGACATGTGGTGCATTTAAAATAAAAGAATGACATTCCATGGAATTCTTTTATTTGTGGCAAGTGTTTTTAATGTAGGAAACTCTTTTCTCCATTTTGGTCTTCTGGGAAAATTGCCAAAATTAGAGCTTTTGACAAAAATTATTTAAAAAACACCCTCAGACCTCTGGAGTTTGAAATAGCTATTTATATTAAGTTTACATCAGCTTTGTTACAGAGGTCTTGAAAGTTTCTTATATTTAAATATTTCTGATGAGTTTTTTCACCATTTAAAGAAACTGAGTTGACACAGGATAGGAAGAAAGGTTCCTTTATGAAAGCTGATTAAAGGATATTAAACAAAGAACAGACCTTACTAACCCCTTTTTGTAAGAGAGATAAATCCATACGGAAGTACTACACAGATAGTTGGTTGGATCAATTTTACTGAAATCTTCATTACCAACCCAGAGAAGGGAGTAGACCAAGAAATCTGAGTCACTGAGCAAAAATAAGGCAAATGAAGTTTAATGTAGGTAAGTTTAAAACATCTTGGAAAATTTAAAGTTTGAGCACAAACTTGGAAATCGCAACTATGTGAAAGGTCAGTCCTTAAATCATCAGCTTGGTGGGCAGGGGAAGTCCAAAGAAGCCTTCAAAATGCTGGTCATCTCAAAGAAGGAAAGGAGGAGAAAAACAGAATCTTTCACTTTCTTAGAGTCTAAGACTTTGTTATCTCAACATCTTGAATACTTTCTGTAGTCTGGGCCTCTCCATGGACAGATATAATGAATTTTAGGACTACAGGGAATTAGGGGGCAGACTAGCAGATTTATGAGACACTCAGTTTTTAGAGGAGAAAGTTAGAGGTGATACAACTAAAATTCACAAAATCATGAAGCTGGACAGAGTGCAAGATGGTTAATTATGTTTATGAGTAGTTGAACATTCCCCTTTCTGATGCACAATTAGAATATATCAGAAGTGTTACAAGAAGACATTTCAAATTGTGATTTCAAACTTTGCAGATCCCACAAAAGAGAATAGCAGGTTAGAGCCCAGGTTTGAGTTTGCCATTAGTACAGTTGCTACAATAATTATTATTTTGCAGCACTTTTTCTTATTTTTCAAATTCTCACTAGATAGATTTTGTTTCATCACTTAGTTCTAAGTGAGTAGTCAGTGTTAAAACATGGAACCCTGTGCAGTCCTTTAGGGTCCAAAGTATGATAATGTGGACTAAGCTAGGTAACATTATAGTTAACAGTGCACAAGATTCAACTGCAACTTTCAGAAACATATTGAACTGTGTAAAGTCAGAATTAAATAGCAACTCCAGATACAGTCTGAAACCATATCTATCTATCTATCTATCTATCTATCTATCTATCTATCTATCTATCTATATATCTCACATATTAAGGCCACCATTGTTTTCTGTAATATTTCTACACTTTCCTACTTTCACTTTTCCCTGTTTTTTAACAGCTTTATAGGCATAAATCCACTTATCTTCCTGTTATTTTAAGAATTCTTTGGCCACATATCACTCTTTTCTGCTCTTGCAACTCTTCCTGTAGTTTCTGTGCATAGTACAAGAAAGGATGTTCCATGGCAGAATATCCTTAGCACAGTGTGCTGGTTTCAGCTGGGGTAGAGTTAATTTTCTTACCAGAGGCTGGTATCAGGTACTGTTTTAGATTTTTGCTGCACACAGGGTTGATGATATAAAGATGTTTTTGTTATTGCTGAGCAGGGCTTACATAGAACCAAGGCCTTTTCTGCTTTTCCTGCTGCCAGGCTGGTGAGGAAGTTGGGGGTGCTTGGGAGGTTGGGAGGAGACAGATTCAAGGCAGGTGACCCAAACTGTCCAGAGGAATATTCCAGACCATATGGCATCATGCTCAGTATATAAAGCTGAGGGGAAGAACGAGGAAAGGGGGGATGTGTGGAGTGTTGGCGTTCATCTTCCCAAGTCACTGTTAGGTGTGATGGGGCCCTGCTCTCCCGAAGCTGGCTGAACACCTGCCTGCCCATGGGAAGTGGTGAATAAATTCCTTGTTTTGTTCTGCTTGCATGGCTTTTCCTTTCCCTTTTAAACTGTTTGTATCTCAATCCATGAGTTTTCTCACTTTTACACTTCCGATCCTCTCCCTTATTCCACTGATGGGGGAGTGAGTGGTGTGTGGGGCTTGGTTGCTGGCTGTCGTTAAACTATGATGCAGACTGTTAGTGTAAAAGAGGAGGAAAATGGAAAACAATTAAGTTCAGGTCTCTTCAAAACACAATGCAATAAAGCAAAAAGTGTGGTATTAAAATGGATTCACTCCTGTATTACCTTAACATCTCATTTCAGGCTGTGTTTTCAAAGTGTTTTCTTTCCTTGATACAGCCCCGATACAGACATCTGTGATGTACAGAACAGCAATATGAACTTTATGAAATGTCAGTAATTGCCGTGCATGCACATAAAGTCGTTATTTTAAACAAAAAAACCTACCTAGATTCCCCGCCCCCCTCCCCCTACAAAACAGGTGAAGAGATTAGCTCACATTAAGGTCCAGTGGCTTGCAAAATTAAAACTGTTGGAGCAGAAAAAATCCCTGATCAGATATTTCAAAATCTGAATGATAAGATCAACAATGGGCTACCAATAAATTTCAGAGTTTTGAAATAAATCATCTTGTATCTAAAGTTTCTTAATGTTAAAAATAATATTTTAGAATGCAGTATGAAAGTAAATAACTAGCAAGAATATAAAACCCAATTTCTTTAACTGTATTATCTTGTCCAGTACGTTAAGGCTCCTTGAGGTTTTCATAAAAACTGGACTATCTCCAAAAGTTTTCCACCATTACCATTACCATAATAGACTAAGTGCAAGCACATGTACATGTGTGCCAAAACCACACAATATATATCTATATTGCTATTTTTCATTAATATCATGGAGGATTGCATAGAGGAAGAAGGGAGCAGAAGTACCTGAACTAAAAGCATTATAAAAACCAAATATCTGTAAATGGAAAAATATGAGGCCTTTAAGTACAGGAACTTCATTTACTGCCTAAGAATTAATAAAGTTAATATTTCTTTTGCAGTCTGCATGTTCTTATAAATTAGATGTTTAACTATCTTGCTTTAGCTAAAACCTCCATGGATTGCTAGGCTGACGGTGATATTCTTTAGCAGGATTCTGCTTTTCATTGTCATTTTCGTTCAGGCTTTCTTGTGATATTAGTCACACAATTTTCAAACAAAGTTTTGCTTGTTATTTGTTTTCATGTGATTGGTTGCTACCAAAACATTAAATTTAGGTCATGTTATAAGAGGTAGCACTGTACATAAAGGGGTTGGTGCTGTTGTGTGTAGAAAAGAGAAACATCCTGAAAAAATGAAAGTGACCAGAAAGATAGAAATTCTTCCCATGGGAAAGTTTTCTTTGGTTTTATTATATAGAATTTTTACTACACAGGAAATAAATGTCAAATTAAAAATAAATAAATAAACCGTATCATGCCAAGCATATTATGATCTAGAATAAAACACACTGATGTTGGCTGCCCCGATATACAGATAGTCCCAGATAAGAATGCTGCAAAACATTACACAGTGCTTTAAAAACACAGCAGCATACAACTTAAAATTTAAGCAGAAGAATTACTTGTTATTATAACAAATGACTGAATAAAAACTTAGACAAATACAAGTTTATTTAGTCATGTTGTGGGTAAGATGCCAAAAACAAGTTAGTGTATGTGTTTGGTTTTCTTCTGAATGCTTGAAAATGCAGTTGGCAAAACAAAGCTGTCTGAAATCAAAGAATACACAGATTTTCGAGTATTCAAATGCATTCTTTCCTCAGCTCATCTGTGACAAACCTTGGATGTGTGTGTGTGTGTGTGTGTGTGTGTGTGTGTGTGTATGTCTAGGGAGAAGTGTCTTGTCTTTTCTTTTTTCAGGGTTAGCTTTGGTACTTTTTTTGCAAATCACAGCCACAAAAATTATATTTTCACATTTAGAAGCTGCATTTTTGAAACTTTTTGATGTTCATTTTACCCTTAAAAATAAAGACTATACATGACTGATCTATACTTCATATGAGAAATAATTCAAACTTGAGATAGATTCCAACCAACATTTTAAAAAATGCTGATTTATGAGATGGATAATTCAAATTGCCTTTAAAATTTCTGTTTTACATGAAATATTTTGAAATATACATTAACCTTTGAGATGTTTTGGGCTGTTGGCCAGAATCACAAGTCTCCTTTGACAATGGTGGTAAGATTTTTTTCTGAACACTGTTACCTTCTCATAGACCAACGCTACAAAAATAATTTAATATTTTCCTCAATAGTGCCACGTAATCTGCTTTGAAGCTTTATTTGGTATGTCTTTAGAAGTCTAATCTCTGTGTTGGATGAGCTGTGGGGTCCATGTGAGAGGGAACAAAACTGTTCAGGAGACCAGCAAAAAGCTGTGGCACTAACCCACGGGTTAGGTAACCTTTGCTGAGGAATGGCTCAAGGTGTTACTGGTCAAGAATGCCTGCCTTGGTCACACTGCTTGTGTGGTCCAGATGCCTTGGGGAGTCTGAATCACCTGAGAAAGTCGTTGTAATAAAATAACTGGTGCTGCTGCTATCATTAGCTCCTGTTTTCCAAAGGGTACACTATCACTCATTTTCTAACTATGTAAAGTTAATTTGGTAAGACATCCGGAAAAGAGGAAATAGGTTTTCATTGAGTTGTGGAGATTTTTTGTCACCCGTGCATGCAAATCGTCCATCTTCTAAATTAATAAAATAATTTCATTTGCTACTGCACCACCTTCAATTCTCTCTCACACCTCCTGTAAGTTCCTTTTCTCTCCCTGCAGTGCCCACAGTCACCTCCCAGGCACTGGAACTCCTGACTGGGCAAGTGGCCACAGAGGGCTCACTGATTCCAGGCTGCACATGTGCCAGCCGGCCAACAGGAGAAACGAGTTAGGGCAGCAGGGTCATGGAGACCTATGGAGACCATTCGTAACCCATCTGCTAATTCTCAAAAGACTTGTTCCAATTAAATATCTTTGGCTCTTCTATTACTCTGTTTACCTTGGCTAAAATTGATCAGAGATTTGTCAATGGCCAGGAGCTGACCAGGACGGATGAGTAGGCCTTTATTCATTCACAAACTCCTTTTTTTCTTTAGGAAACCAGCATAAGCAGCTCATAATTGCAGAGTGTGCCAGGCAGAGGTGCATATTGGGGTACCTTTACCAACCCTCCTAGTTTGCTCTGTCTCACTTGGCAAATCATATTTTTTACTCTTTGAAAAGTTTTTTATTCTGGCTCATGCTATAACAAAAGCATCCATTTGAGATTCCTAAGTCTTTTTATGGTTTTGCTGCACGTACTTTACAGAAAAATTGCAGGCCAATTCATTTGGATGGTCTGACTGTGGTGAGTTCATACACCATGTTAAAAACCTTATAAAGTTTTGAGATCATGTCAAGAGAAAATTAAAATGTTCCATCTAATTTAAGCAAAAGGCAGGCTTTGGAAAACTGCTAACCCAGCTTTCTGGTTTTTTTTGGTTCTTTTCAATTTTGATTAAAAAGGAAAAACTCTGCATTTATACTATCTTGGTCTAGGTCTCTTCAGTTATTTGCCTCAACCCGTCCTCTCAATACCCTTTAGTTAGTTTTGACCAAATTTCACAGCAGACTATAGGTTTCATGGATCACAGATCAGTGGAAATGTGTGATGTAGATTGCAAAGTTGGAGAGAGAGACCTCATTAGTGACCCAGCTGAAGAAAATACTGCAACCACTGTTAAACCATCATTAGACATCAGAGAATCCACACAAAGCGGATATGCTTTCTCCGAGCAGGAAATGTTCACTGGAAATGTAGCATCTGTGGGGGGAGAGGGTGTCAGCTGTGGCACTCAAACCCATAGGAAACTCAGCTTGTTTAGCTCTAGTACTCGCTAACCTGTGAATGGGAATGCTATTGAAGCTGTCACACGTGAAAGTGTGCACATGCATATTCCTTCAGCTAGATGAAAGCAAGCCTTGTTATTTCCTAAACACTGTTACAAATATGGATTCAATTGTAAATTTTTAAAAATGTATATTTTGTTTGCTTGAGATCTTATGTTGCATTTCATCTACTATTCTTTCTAGCTCCACAGCGACAGCACAACTCAATATAGCAAGATTTACTGTCGCTCAAGTCAGATTACTGAATGTTACTGGTTCCATAAAATATTACACCTACGACTGCACCATGGAAAAGAAAGCTAAAAGGCTGAGAGGAGCTTCTATCTCTGGTGTATTACTCTCCATTTAAAAAATGCACAGGTAGTAGTATCACATATTTATTAACCACTGATGTGATTTAACAGAAAGTTTCTATATTTTGTGTCTAGCAATGGGCATCTCAGTTGGGTAGTCACGAAGAAAAGTAGCTGTACCATTTTAGGGTGCTTTTAAAGAAGCTTTTCTAAGAATTTGTTAGAATTATTGTGCTACTCTGCTTATTTGCCACTTATATGAATTTTATTTGCTGCATTTCTTTGATTTTCCTTTGGAGGAAAAAACTCCAGTTTCATCCTACTTATGTCTTTTGTTAGTTACCTTTGGCATCTCTAAAGTACTTAGAGAGTCTGAGCTGTCATGGGCTGTTGAACTAAAAAATCAATTAATGTAAGGATTTTTATTATATCCCCATTGTTTTGAACTGCCTCAAAACTACTGCAGGGCTTCAATGACTTAATTAATTAAATCTCAAGTTCCTTAAATGCATGTAATCTGGACCGGAAGAACTGAAAAAACATTGTTCTTTTAAAGAACTGTGCTTCCTTCCCATTAAAGTTCTTCTGTTTTAGGACTCTGGACTAACCAGACTAGTTAATACTACCAAGAGGGTAGGTGAAATGGGATTAGAGACCATGACCCAGTTATCTATGAATGTTTTAGATTGCTTTTGTTTGATGAAAACCTATTTGTGAAGGAAACTTTACTGAAAACCATGTCTAAAATTACTAGTTTGCAAATGGAAAACTTTCTATAGGAGCTGCTAGTTGTTCCAACAGTACATTAACTCCATTGTACCCTGTACAGATTCTATAGTGCAAAACTCTTCAAAATGGAGAATCTGTATTTGGGTTGGTTATACATATATATATATAGTTAATACTTCAGTGAATTTTGGAGAAGCAATTTAGCATTGAAAGTCTTTGGTTTGTGAAACAGGGTTTACAATAAAAGAGGTAGTGGGATGACCTAATGTTATTGAGCTGGGCAGTAAGGAATGTTCCCCTCTGTGTTGGTGGATCCTCTTGGGCAGCAGAGAAGGGTTTGGGAGCCCTTTGAACAATCACTTCTTCAAGTGCTCAACCACATCAGTAACACCAAAGTCTAATTCAGCATACTCTAATAACCACATCTAAGCCCTTTAGAGATTTCTGTTTTAGAATAGATTTCTACAAAAATACCAGTCTGAAAGTATATATTTTTCAGTGGTGCGAAGACTGTAAAAAATTATTCTTGTAATGGGGTAGCATTTTCTTTCCCCATGTGAAACACTGATGGAAATAACGATAAATAAATGCAATGTCAGGTTAAAAAAAAAATGTTGTAGTTTCATGTTGTTGGTTTGCAAATTGAATTTTTACATAAAATTTACACTAAATGGAACCTCATTATACAGTGATGAGGTCCGGTATGATCCAAATCGTTAAAATCACTGTACTGCTTAATGATTCACTAAGTGGTACTGCAGTGCCATAAATTTAGTACTAGTTTCATGATTCAAAACACCAGACTGAGACACCAGCAAATCGTATGTGGATCATTAAATTTACAATGAATGTCAGAGATGAAATAAGGGGGAAAAAACACTTTGAGAGATAGGGATAATATGTGCTCTAAGGTGACATCCATCAAGATAAATGATCTTATACCACTTCTGCTTGGATAATAATGGGGGGTTGTTTTTTTGTTATTCTTCATTTCATAATTTCTAAAGGAGTTGAAAGTCTAAGCCTTTTAAGAATTAAAGTATCTGTCATTTTCTGAGTACCTTGTGATCCATTTTATTTGTATTTATACAATATACATATGCTGCTACATTCTCCTCTGACCCCACTGGGCCAGATTCTCCCCTTGGTGTGATCAAAATAGTTCAGCTTTGTACATTCTACAACAGTGGATTAAAATAGTGTGGCTTGTACACTAATAGTGTTATCAGAACCCTTGAAAATAATGTTTTGCGGTTTTGTATATATGTAATGGGTGATCAAATAAAGAAATGCCTTTCTGATAATACTACTAATAATAACAATAATAACATCAATAATAATAGTAATACTACTAATAATATTTATATTTAATTAGTATGCAAGTTCTAACTTACCTATGTAAATATAAAAGATGTTGTCCAAAGAAGCAATATGGTCATATTCAAGGTACAAGCACAGGATACTTCACATTATCAGTTTCAGGAGACTGAATAATTTGTTTTTCCTTCGATTGACTATTTAATTGTTTTAATTCTCCACAAATAGCTATTCCTCATCATGAATCATACATAATCAAAACCGTAGACAACATGTGGGCTGCATTTTTTAGAACCAACATATCCTAAGTGAGGAGTAATGCATAGATTTGAAAATAAAAATTATTAATGAAATTTAAATAAATAAATAAATAAATAAATAAATGTCAACCACAACATTGTGACTGGATGGGACAATTTAAATTTTTATTCAGAAATGTATAAATTGAATAGAATGATATATTATTTAAGGTTTTTTACTCTCTGAGATCTAATGACACTAGATGGAAAAGTAAGAATTCTGAAATTGCATATCTAGGTGGGTGGCAGGTTTTCCAAATTTTTGCCCTACTGTCTTATTCAAAATTTCTTTGTATTTCAATGCACTGAGATGCCAAATGCAGCAAAATATAAGACTTAAATGCTGTGAAATATAGCACTTCACAAGAAAAAAAAAAGTAAAAGTTACAGAATATAAAAACATAAGAGCTTTCTATTCTCGATTCTTTTTAATGTTGACTTAGCTAGCATAAAGTGTGTGTGCGAAAAAAATAAGGGACTTCTTTCCTGATTTTATTACTTTCTGTAATGAAATAAAAATAAGCTATTTGCCATGCAGTCAGAAATATAAATATAAATATTGTTTTACAAAAATTTGACTATGCAGTGTGTGTGACCTTGAACTCACCAACATTTTCAATTGCTATTATGTGCAATTATTAATAAGAATAGTTTAAGAAAATATAGGAAACATCCACAGTATCAGTCTCTGACTCTTTTTGTGTTATGAGTCACAGTAGTGTGACTCCTGGTCAATGCTTCTGTCCACCATTTTTAATGTTCTGGCTTCATGAGCAAAGAGTTTCTCTGTTGCCTGCCCTCAGCATCTCTTTTTTCATTGAAAATGTAAGATTTCTGCTCTTCTTCCTGACTTTTCAGTTCCTTCCTTAACCCCACTCTGTGGAACTTACATCGATCCACAGGACTGATACCGAACACAGTCCACTCTTCACATGCTGGAAACAGTGATTCATGTTATTACAATAACACAAGTTTAGGTTGATTATAGTAATTCTTTTTGGATCAAGTATCAAAGTGAAGAAGAAGCAAATTTTTTTTGCACAAAAATCCAAGAGCTTAAGCCATAGACAAGTCTTCAAGGTCTATGTGGGTCTTGAATTGGTTTGAAATGATATTTTACACATTCATTTTAAATCACTGCCAGCCATAGGATTTTTCTAAAAAGATTATTTAAAAATATAGCATCTGTTGGAAGGAGGTTGCAGGCTGCTGGCATTGTGAAATTGTACTTTAAAACAATTTATGCCAGCCAACCTGTATTTTTTTTTTTCTTCACACTAGTCTTGTAAAAGTGGAAAGTGAGATGAAAGGAAAGTGAATTCATTTACTTTCAGACACAGGAAATGCTACTAAATTTGGATATGTGAAAATCTTGAACTTTCACTGGGGAAAAAAATAAATGATTTGAGACCCTAGTGATCACACAGAGGATCCAGACAATTTGACAGGTATGAATTTATCTCACTTGTGAATGAATAACCTTTGGTAACTCACTTGAGACTTAAATATTCTGAACACATTTTCTCTAGAACACTTCAAAAGACACAGTTCATTTCTGTCTCTACCAAACAGCCCCTTTGGTTACCTTCAGTTTACTGAGTTTTTTGCTTTGCAAGTTTGGAAAATTAACATAATAAAAGCCTACCAGTGAGTTTTACTCATGAAGGAATGAAACTAGGTTAACTCTTCGATTATTCGAATGTCTACAAAACCTGTTTTTGTATCAGCTGAGGGAGGCTTCATTGATCTCTTCTACATTTTGCTTCAGCTGTAAATGGAAATTCACCTCACTTTAAAATACAGACATAGATTTTCAAAGCAGTGCTTGAATATATTCAGTAGGTGACATCAATGTAAGGTGTTTTGTGCAAGGTGGACCAAGATGCACCTCCAAGAAATGCTGCATACCCTCAAAGGAAGCAGAGAGCTGAAGATATAAATGAAAGTGGAGGAGAGGGATTGCACCCCATGCTGAGAGTGGTGTATCATAGGTTAGAAGTGATCTCAGTTTTCTAAGTGTGCTTTGTAGATGGGTGAAGCCCACTAAAATAGTAGTTTAAGGTTACTTTGCTAATGGATATGTCCCTTCACCAGTCACTGACTATGAACTGGCAACTATGATACATACAAGAGGATTCAGTTACTCGTCTTGAATATGCTTTTTACAATTTAATGATAAAATATATATAAAAGAACTTGGAAATTAAAGGTTGAAGGGATAAACAAAAAAGGGCAATGAATATGAAAGTCACTGGTGCTTTAATATTTGATTTATATTTATCAAGGTTAAATGTTTCTGTGCTTACGGTAAACTTCTGTTGCAATGCAAATTTCTAAATAGTCTTGTGTAATATGTGGAAACAATTATGCTTTTAAAGTTTTCAGAGGGTTGAGTTATTCAAAATGTTTTATTCTTTCATAATTTTCTGCAGAGTAGGCATATGGAACTGAGAAACCACAAGATTACAGAATGGCCAAGGTTGGAAGGTACCTGTAGAGATCATAATTTTTGGATTCTAAAAATCTGAATTAAGGTTTTTAAATTGAATCAACAACATGTGAGTTAGGTACCTAAGCTTTCATCTAGTCAACAAAATTAATAGCAGATGAGAGTTCTTAAAATCACCCCCAAGTAGGTAATGATATTTAGTTGGATGTACAGTCTTCTTGCTTGTTTTGACTAATATTCAGCTGACCATAATGGGAACTGCACTGAGTCTGGCTGAGATGGAGCTGATTTCCCCAGAGCAGCCCTCACAGTGCTGAGCTTTGCCTTGGTAGCTGGAAAGGTGCTGATAACACCCTGTGCTTTGGTGCTGCTGATCAGTGCATCGCTGCCCTCTCCCCAGCCTTTCACCCTCACCAGCAGGATGGGGTGGGCACAACTCTGTGAGGGGACACAGCCAGGACAGGTGGCCCAAACTGACCAAAGGGGTGTTCCACACCATCTGATGTCCGCTCAGATATAAAAGCTAAGAGAAAGAGCAGGAGGCGGGGGGAACTGGTTGTTTACAATATTTGGCGTCTGGAGCAACCCCTATGTGTTCTAGAGCCCTGAGTCCCAGGAAGTGGCCGGATATCACCTGGTGATGGAAAGTAAAGAATAATACATTTGGGTTTTTGCCTTTGCTTGTGCACATGCAGCTTTTCAGTTTTGCTTTAGTAAACTGCCTTATCTCAACCTACAAGATTTTTTCCATCTTATTTTCTCTGTCCAGCTGACAAGGGGGAGGATAAAGCAGCTTGGTGGGTACCTCGTGTCCAACCAAGGTCAACTGACCACAGGAGCTTAGACACCTTTTTTACTTATAGGTACTGACATTTTGACAATTAGATTGGGTTTTGCACCCTGCACTGAACAGTCTTGGGAATGTTGATCCACTGTGTTCATTGTTGTCTAATTAATCCTTTGGAAATTCACCAGCCTTGTAGTGGTTTCGCCCACCTAGAGAATATATATATATTTTTCCCACTCTCTCTGAAAAAGTTCTCCTTTGTCTGCATCTGAGGAGATCTATTCTGTAGATCTGAAGGAAGTACACTGATGGCAGTTCTTTTTTATATACATTTATGAGACTAAGTGTAACAATTTGTTCATTGCAATGGTGTCCTGATAGGGCAGCAATGGCCCAAGCAGAGAGGTTTTACTTCTGTGAGTGATATGCATCAGTGCTGATGTTCCTGTTGTCACCTGAGTAATACATCTGCTACAGGTCTGACCTTCTGAAACCACATTAAGGAGACAAGTATGAGCTAGGTGACTGATAATAGCTGGTGCACGTGCTTCCTAGATCTGATGCTCTCTCTGCTTCATCTTTTCTTCTGTAAAGCACTAAAGCTGAAAAGAAAACATGTCACTCATCTAAAAAGAATTATAAGCTTTCCTTGAAAACAATAGTGTAATTTAAACAGGCTAGATCAATAACAGAAATATATATATGTCTTCAAGCAGCACTGTGACACAATTTTTGTATCTAGAGTGCATTGTAAAGTAGTCAGCATACAATATCTTAACTAATACAAAAAAATGACATATCAATCACTTTTATTGTGCTCCATCTTCATATGACATTTCAGCTCTTTGTTTAGATAGAAATAATTGTACACAACTCTGGAGTGCTTTGTTTCTTTAGTCTACCCATGTCTAAAGCATTGTTATGTTTAATAGGAGGATATCTACTTACAATATAATTACGTGCTATTTATAATTACATTGTATGTATATAATTAGACTAACACTGTATTAGGTATTGATTGACAAGACAGGATGAAACACAGCATGAAGAGCCTTCATGGTAAATATCTGTGTTTGGTTTATAGCTGTAAAGACATTTTAAAATCTACCTTAGTTAAAAATGGTAGTTGTGAATTACAGCAGTTACAGTCTCACACTATAACTGATTTACCAGCTGGACTACATCCACAGCGTGAAACTACTGTATCAAGATATGGAATTACTTAGTTTTCACAAGGTGAGCTATTTATCTACATATTAAAGAGTTTTCCATATAAGCATTCATATGCCAAATACAACACACAATTTTAAAACTTTATCTTACAGAAATATGCATAAAAGGATTAAAAGAAGAACTCTTGTGAATCCTTTTAATGTGAAAGGAATTTCTGTTACTTCCTGTCAAACCCTCACAGCTCCATGAGCAATCTGTTTAAAAGAGCCTGGAAGAATAGAATGGCTTAAGATAACAAGATCCTGTCTAATCAAGAGATAGGAACTCTCAGAGCAAAGTAGATCTCAAGGCACATCTACATTTGTAATTTTAACTAAAGCAATTACAAACTTTGCCTAAAAGAGAAATTTGTTCCTTGTGGTGCTAAAGTCTGGTCTGTAGCCTAATGCTGAATAGGCTGAGGAACTAAAGTCTGTGTTACTAATATTCTATTAATTAGAATTGGTAATTTATAATACAGTTACAGTTTTGAAAAATCAAATATTTATGGACTCTTTGGAGAAAATATTGCCACTGTTACTGGCACAGCAGTGTAAGTGCAAACACTTGTGATTAGATTTGCCACAGTGATATCAGAGAGTGAGGGACAAGGGATCTCTCCAAAATATGTCTATTTGCAATTTTATGGTTCCAAGTGACTGTTGCAAACTTTGTTCTGGTCATTTTACAGCAAGTGTGGCAAAGGTCCACGTATTCTCTCAGATATGTTACTTAATAAGGAGGCTCACCAAATTCTGCTTGCTTGGGTAGTCGTGAGTAGTGCCATACACCATGATTAAAGCTTGAAGTGATAAAGCCCTGGGTTCCTACAGGAAGGCTTTAGTCCTAAAGAACAAAGTAGTGAGTATGTTGAGTGAGAAAAGATCTATTTTGGCTGAAAGTGATGCTGAATAATCATTGAAGTCACCAAGAATCTAACTAACTGGAAACCAACCAAGAATCTTCTGTTGGAAACTTTAGTACACCATAAGTAGTGGTGATAGGTGACTAATTCTTCATATTTTTGCTTTTTAAAAAATTTTAAAAATAATTTAAAATTATTGCTCTTATTTTCTGTCACCTGTATTCCATGAGGACATCAATACATATATTGGTCTGCTTATTGCTCAACTGATGGTTTCATTAAAAAGAAAAAAAGAAAAGAAAAAAGAAATTAAAAAAAGAAAAAAAGGAAAAAAGGAAAAAAAGAAAAATTAGGGAGTTGCAAATAGTCAATATCTTGGATATGCCATGATACTGGTTTTCCTGGAGTTTCCCTATGTTGTCACTGAACAGAGGAAAGAGGTGCCAGTTTATTTAGGAATAAACAAAAAAGTAAACTCATGTTGGCCTTGTCTTTTAGGTTAAGGTGTGCCTCACAGGATAGTTTCACTCCTGAAATAATATGCTTGCAGATGACCTTGTAAATGTTTATGCATTTCCCTCCATTTTTTCATTTTAGAGTTGTCCTGATTAAGTGCACTAGAATCACTATATATTAATTTGACAGCTCAAATTACGGGTAGCTTGTAGAATAAAAAAGTAGGTAAATTGGATAAATGGTTATACTGGGATAGCTAAATTAATTAATTTTCTAGGAAAAAACAGTCTCTCTAATACTTAAATATCTAGAAGGTGATTATTTGTAAATAAATTATGCATAGAGAATACTTCGAATAAATGTAGTTGGTCAGATTTATTATTCTCTCTGCCAGCAAGTATTTTGCAATAATTTCAGCAGAATGTTCCAATCTGACATCTAACCTAAATCTTCACCACTTTGCTCATCCTACCTCTCAATTTTCTGAATTCTCATATTTCTGAGTCGGCACCTAATAGCAATGACTGTTATAGAACCTTTTGCACTTGCAGAATTATTAAACATGGAAATAGAACTTTACTGACAATAGTGCCAGAATGCCTCAATCTTGTTTTAGTATGGCTTCCTTGAAGGTGAAAGAGAAGGTTAATTTTATCAGCTTCACAGTTCTTCTCACTTTAGATGCTTAAAGGGTACAGGATTAGGCTACTGCTATTTATGATTTTGTGATGTGGACCTCTGTTCACCATGACTGAAACTGCTGCAGTAGTCTCTTCCCTCTCCTGGAACTCCTGCAGCAGCCTCTGCTGTCAGTGCATAATGATTTTCATTGATAACCGATATGGATGGATTTATTTTAACCTTCTAGATTTCTTGTCCAATTCCCTTTGAAGTGTTCATATTGTGAGATTTGTTTAGAGTGTCAGACAGTCCTAACAAAATCTGAATTTACAGCTAATCTGGCAGGATAGCAACTAACTGCATTGAGGTCTGGTGTAGAAAGAATGTCAAAGTGCCATATGAGGAAGGATCAACCCCTAACTGTGACAATTAAAATGTTAGGTACCTAAATAAATGTTTCTCTTAGTGCAATTGTTTCTGCTGAATGATATATCTTTATTATGAATGGTGAAATTAATGTCAATAAAGATGGCTCTGTTTGCTAAGCTAGCATACAATTCTCACGAAGATTTAGTAATTTCTACACTTGGAATATTCTGAAACACAGACCATGTTCCTGTCATGGCAAATTAGGTCAATATGGAGTAACTCGGAGTCATGGGATGATGAAACTTTAAAGAATACATTATGAACTGATGTCTTTTTAATTTTATTTTTCTTCTCTGACATTTAACAAATTGAATGTTGAATGTTGAAAGACACAGAAATGCTTTGCTTGATTACTAACAAACAGGGAGAAAGAGTTCCCTCAGCTGGTTTTTAGTACAGTGATATAAAGCTGAGCTTAATGATAGATTTTGGAGATGCTGGTTGAGGTCCCTTATCCCCCAGGTATGTTTGAGGTTGGTGCTCCATAGTACAGTACACATGATTTATTAAGCTTTTTGTGTACTTTTATGGAGTTACTTCAGGAGTCTTCAGTTTTGCCTTTGCCGTATCCCATGAGGAATTTTTAGAATCTCAAGACTTTGCAGATTAGAAAAAAAAGAAATTTTGCAATTTTGCAAAAAGAAATGCAGCAATTCTGCAATTCACATACCTCAGAAGGTACCTCTCTGTGATCAGCACATATCAATGTACCTCACTGTTGTCAGCACATATTAATGTATTGAGTGAACAACTGTTTTTCCTGTTAAAATGGTAAGAGATTTGGTAAAGTTATGCAGAGCTGAACAGTGACCAAATCCCCTTCCCTGCTTGCAAGGGTGGAAGTCACACTCCAGACACAATGAAAGCAAGAAAAGTTAATCTTTCACCATTTAACTTTTTTTTCCTTAGGTGCAAAACAGAAAGGGCGAGATAAGCTTCTGCATCCAACAGCAAAGATCTGTAAGGTGACAATGAAATTTGTGTATAAACTTCTAGGGCTCCAGCCAAGGGTCTAACAGAGCAGCCTGCAAACTCATGATTCAAGAGCACATGTATTATATTTTAGACCAGCATTATATTAGATATGTATTATTCAGTTCATGTCAGCAGGTCATAAACTACAGCCACATATGTTGTAGTGCACTCTGAATTCTTCTTTGTTAAACACTCAGTACAATGAAGTCATTGAAAGGATTATCACAAAATGTAAATCATGAAGTCAGGATACATCTTGTTTTCCTCCTAATACCAACAATATTTATAATTAGTGAATTATTGACCATGTAACATCTCATTTATTAATAAATAAAAATAGATATACATAATTCTATTCCTGAGACAAACATGCTTTGGGATTTGCTCACTTGGAAAGAAATTATGGAATGTGAAATAGCAAATAGGTCTCCTAACTTCTGCCCTGGCTGCTCCTAACGAGATCACATTTTTGAATTATAATTTAACTGTATGACTAATATTATATCTGCAATACTAAATGAGATGCTTGGGTCATGGGACAAAGGACTTGAAACTCTGTCTCTGTCTCAAGACTTTAATTGTTTATTTACCTCTGAGTGATTCAAACGTGAAAGTATCCTCTTATACCCCAGTGTTTATATTATAAATTTGGGTACAATCACTGTCTTTTCTTGAAGAAGTTGCTCTTTTTGTGACTGGCAACTGTCGTGAAAGGAGTGAACATAATTTTGATTCCTGTGATGATCAAGGCTATAGGGATGTTTGATTTTTTAAGACAAAAAGTAATTTACTGTTTAATACGTAAATAAATTGACATATATTTTGAAAATTCTTTTCTAAAGAATAATCTGTTGTTAAATTTGACAGTAAATGGAGGGTTTAAAATAGAACAGAACTGCAGCACTTATTGGTGAGGTCTTTTACATAAGAGCATGAAAATACTTGCTGTCCTGGTGACTTAATATGTGAAGTGCATAAGGTGTGTCTCACTGTCCAACAGTCCAGCTGAATGTGGTCGATCATTACTCTTGTATTCCTCTCCTTACCCCTGCCTTACCCCACTTCCTCTCATCTCATCAGAACAGGAGGTCCTAGCTCTGAGGTGCTGTGATACTGCTGCTGTATGCTTTTGAACACATACAGTTCAAAAGTAAGGCCTCAGGCAACCAGGATAAAAAAACACCTTGCTTGTACACGATGCAGGAGTTTGAGAAATGGGAAGTATGGAAACAGCAGAGTTGCAATGCACTGATACACACTGGGGACTGCCCACCTGGAAAGCTGCTTTGCAGAACAGTAGCTGGGGGTCCTGCTGGGCTCTAAGCTCAACGTGAAGCAGCCATGTGCCCTTGCCACAGGGAAGGCCAGTGGCATCCTGGACTCATTCATGTGGTGGCTGCTGGAGCAAGGGAGGTGATCCTTTCCCTGTGCTCAGCACTGGTGAAGCCGCTCCTGAAGTTCTGTCTCGAATTCTGAGCTTCTCGCTCCTGGAGAGTACCAGAAAAGGACCATGAAGATGATGAAGGGGTTGCAGTGTCTCTCCTATGAGGAAAGGCTGAGGGAGCTGGGACTGTTTGGCCTGGAGAAGAGAAGGCTCAGGGGGAAACTTGCCAATGTATATAAATATCTGCAGGGAGTGAAAAACCGTGGAGGCGGGGTCTTTTTCAGTGGTACCCAGTGACAGGACCAGAGGCAGTAGGCACAAGCTGAAACACAGGACATTTCCTCTGAACATCTGGAAACACTCTTTCATTGTGAGGGTAACTGACCACTGGCACAGGTTGCCCAGAGAGGCTACTGAATCTTCCTCCTCAAAGGTATTCAAAAGCTGTTTAAACATGGGCAAATAGCAAGGTTGGTCCTGAGCAACCAGTCCTAGGTGTCCTTGTTTATGCAGTGGAAGTTGAACTTGGTAACTTCCAGAGCTCTCTTCCAACCTCAATCATTTAGTAACACTGTGAAAGGCTGAGAGGCACATGGAATGTAGTATTTAAATCTTTTTTTGGGAATGCAAGGTTAGAGATTGGTGATGCCAGGAATATCATGCTGGTTGACCTGGCTTAGGAAATTAATTTGAAGGTTGATTGCTATATGCAATTTTGTAGTGCAGTTCAGAAAAGAGTTTGATGACGTCTGCTGTACTTAAATTGATCTTTCAGGTGGTGGGGATATATAATTATTTCAGGTGTAGGGAGCAGCTGATTTTGAATTTCACGTATACTGGGAAGGAAGCTTAACTTAGGTCCCCCTGTGTAAAAGAGCCATCAGCCTTACTGCCTTCTCTTGAATTGTTTCTTCTGCCTCATCCCCTCACATGGAAGGAAATAAGTATATTTACTGCTTGGACACATGATCTGGAAGCACAGAAGGTATCTTCAATGTCTTTTATTTGCAGAGTAAGCTGCTAAACCATGGCCAGAAATGTTATTTAATATATATTTCCTCCTTAGCCATAGCTAAAGCTTTATCATGGATAGAATTAAGAGGCTTTGTACAGAACTTGTTGGCTGCTGAGAGGCAGCTATGTGCTCCCACTGATTTATGCTGTTATTCCCACTGAGTCTTGGCCATCTAATCCGGGACCTTGATAGCAGAAAGGAAGTCAAGCAGCTTAAAAGTTTAGGCATTACAAATCCCAGCACAGCAGCACCCAATTCATTTCATATATCTTGCCCTTAGTGTCTAACACATACATTTTATCAGCAGCTTGTAGGGCATGCAGTCAGACAATTTCCATTATGGTCAGTGAAATAGCATGGTTAAAATCCTGTGCAATGCTTTATAAATTTAAATTTAAGCATAAATGTTCTGTAACAAGATTATTGTATCTGATCTGATGGTTGGAGAAAGCTCACTCATTTTGTATTGTCAGCACTCGGAGCAGTCATTGATGTATTAAGCTCTTACACAAGTCATGGCATCTTACTTGAACCAACGTGCAGCCGCAAGGGATTTCAGTTTAAAGAGTAGATGCAAGATACACATTTATAACAGTGAGGGCAATCAGCTTTGCAACGGATTAGTGAAGAATATGGTAAATTCCTCATCACTTGGAGTCCTTTTATCAATGTCAGGTGTCTTTCTAAAAGAAACAATCTATTTCAATAACACTTTATTAGGTTATATGCACAAATAAGGAGAAGAAATCTACAGTTTTCATGCAGAAAATTGGTTTAGATTAGCACAGTTTCCACTTCTGTTTTTAGCAATTTATTTTAGGGTTATGAGAAAAAAGAATAATTGAGACAAACTACCAGATTGTTACCCTCAAAACCACTAAAACAGGAAGTGAGCTGTGACAGTATTGTTCTGAAATTGCTGCATTAACAATCAAAGAATCATAGAGTTGTTTAGATTGGAAAAGACCTCTAAGATCGTTGAGACCAACTGTTAACCCACTAGTGCCAAGTACACCACTAAACCATGTCCCTAAGTGTCACATCTACAGGCCTTTTAAATATCTCCAGGGATGGAGACTCCACCACTGCCCTGGGTGACCTGTTTCGATGTTGAGCAAACCTTATAACTAAGAAATTTTCCCTAATATCCAATCTAAACCTGCTCTGGGGCAAGTTTAGGACACTTCCTCTTGTTCTGTCACTGCCTGGGAGAAGAGACCTACCCCCACTGGCTACAGCCTCCTTTCAAGTAGTCAGAGAGAACAGCAAGATTCCCCCAGCTTCCTTTTTTTCAGGCTAAACAACCCCAGTTCCCTCAATTTCTCCTTATAGGACTTGTGCTCCAGACCCTTCCTGAGCTCTATTGCCCTTCTCTGGACTTGCTCCAGCACCTCAACATTTTTCTTGAAGTGAGAGGCCCAAAGCTGAACACAGGATTCATGGTGTGGCCTCACCAATGCTGAGTATAGGGAAAAAATCACTGTCCTGGTCCTACTGGCCGCCTTCTTGCTGATACATTCCAGGATGCCATTGGCCTTCTCAGCCACCTGGACACATGGCTGGCTCATGTTCAGCAGCTGTTGATCAGCACCCCCAAGTCCTTTTCCACTGGGCAGCTTTCCAGCCAATCATCCCCCAGCCTCTAGAGTTGCACAGGGTTGTTGTGATCCAAGTGCAGGACTCAGCACTTTGCCTTGTTGAACCTCATCCAGCTGGCCTCAGCCCGTGGATCCAGCCTGTCCAGATCCCTCTGCAGAGCCTCCCTGCCTTCCAGCAGATCAACACTCCCACCCAGCTTGGTGTCATCTGCAAACTTACTGAGGGTGCACTCAATTCCCGTCTTTGGATCACGGATAATGGTGTTAAACATGACCGGCCCTAATAGTGCACCGTGGGGAACACCACGTGTGACTGGATGCCAGCTGGATTTAGAAATTTTGAATTTCCATTCACCACCACTCTGGGCTCAAACATCCATCCAGTTTTTGTCCAGTGTACATCCATCCAAGCCATGGGAAGTCAGTTTCTCCTGGAGAGAGCTGGTACCTTCCAGAGCAAATCCACCCTAAATCTAACCCAAATTCTGAAACTCCTGCCTCCACGGGTGTACTGAAAACTTTTTTCTGTTTGTTTATATATTTTAAAACATTGTCATCTCTGCCTGCATATGATGGATCTAGCACTTACCTACACACGGGATAGAATTTTCTGAAGCAAATCCCTTTTGTCAAAATGAGTTTTGCAAGTATAAACTCCATTACTTACACGTGTGAATGCTTATGACTACATATTTGAAAGCCCCATTCAAAATTTAGTCTGTTAAATAAACAAGCAAATTAGCAAGACTAGTATGGTTCTCCAGATGAAATCTTTCCTTTAAAATAAATGTGGTATTTCACCAGAAGTAAATGGAACCACTTATAAAAGTGGGTTGATAAACAACATTGACTTTGTGTAGATTTGTAGCAACTGATGTTTTAACAAAATTGGAGATGCATTTTAACAGTCATTTTAGCTTGACTTGTCTAAAATAATAAATTTCAGTAACCCAACCTAGACATGACAAAGGTATGAATCAACTTCTCCACCTTCTTCAGGCAGAGATCTTAGGAATGTATTGTACCTGTGATAGTGAAAAGGGGTTTGGATATTACACAAAGACAGCTGTCAAAAGGTAGCTCTTAATTCAATATCACATCAAAGTTTTGCATGCTGACAGAGAGAATATGAGATTGTTGGCCTCAGAAAAATACCATAGAGAAATAACTCTGCTCTTTGTGTTCTGTGCGACAATTAGCAAAGTGCTCTGTGATCTGTTAAAAAAAAAACTGCAAACACTTGAGTCTATTCTTAAGCAAAGTATTCAGATGTATACTAATTCAGATGTAGAACATATGCCTATATCCTACTTTTTTAATGAAAATTTTCCATTCACAAAAGACTGAAGAATCTGCCTGTTAAAAATTTAACTGCAAAATTCAGATTTCAAATACTGGACTGCACTGTGCTTCTAATGTTGCACTGTGTTCCACAAAAATACACAATATTCTTTTTGTTTGTTTGTTTTGCTCATTATAGATGGGATTCATGACTTCTGGTAAACGAACTGAAAATGAACAGGAATAGAGGGCCTGGCTACATTTGCTACTGCTGGTTTTTACAACCTAGCTTTTTATTTTGGCAAGTATAAATCTTGGATGACCTTTAGCTATTATAAAAGGTGTAGTAAAGACCTTAATGCACCACAGCTGGGAAAGGTTGAGAAAGTACTGTGTCAGTTTTTAGATCTTGCATTTGCTGTTATCAGGACAAGATGCACATTAAAAACTACCTGAAAGTTGTAACTGCTTTCAGTAAAATTTTTTCTTCCCCCATTCTCCGCTTAACTTGTGCTGATTCCCTAAGTCTTTTATGTTGCACCCTAATTCACCTACATCCCTTTCTGTGGCTTAGCAGTCATTTCTCTATTGTCTCTCCTTCTCATTGCAATATTTAAGTCATATATACATGACTTCTGGGACATTGTAGACCTCCAGAAGATTGCCTGATGACAGCTCTGGTGAAAAATATTTCATTAGGGAAAATGATTGGGTGTTTGGGATGTTTGTTTCTTTAAGACAGATACTACTGAGTGGTTATGTCTTTCATAATTGTTTGCCAATATATAATCCTATAAAGAGTTCTCCAGGTGAACTTTGGTATAAGGAAAAGTTTTCCAGCTCTTGAAGCTAGTGAAGCTCTTTGAAACAGATTAGACATGGGTGGTCTAGAACCCCTTTACCTGGATGTTTTTAAGAATTAATTAAATGGACTTCTGGCAAGTATGGTCTTGACCAAGTCTCAGCAGAAAAGAAAGGTCTAACTCATTCCTGTTCTGTATTTAAGAACACTTTGCAGTTAGGATAAGTTTATTTTGTTGGCATGATTTAGTTAGAAAACATATGCTTTGTGACATTTGGTAACTGTTAATAACATTGTTTGGTGAATTGTTGCCAAATACTTTGCAGAAGAGGTTTATCTGATGAATGCCATCTTTATTCCTTTACTGTTTGGGGCATAGAGGAGCTTTGACAATAATGTGTAAGATACATATTTGATAATGGCTGTGTATTTTCACCTGGGTTATCAAATATAGAGATCAGGCCACTCAATAAATCACGGTGCTCCTTTCTGATTTTTGATATGACTGGGTTCTTTTTCCCGTCTTTGGGGGTCAGGGAAAAGCATGAATACACTCAGGTTTTATGACACAGAATCGACAAATGGCTGAGGTTGGAAGACATCTCTGAAGACCATCTAGTCCAGCCTACCCAAGAAGGGTCAGCTAGAGCAGGTGTCCAGGGTTGTGTATAGACAGGTTTTCATTTTGTCCAAGGATGGAGACTTCATGGCCTCTCTGGGCAACCTCTTACAGTGTTCGGCCACCATTTTAGTAAAAGAAAATTTTACTTGTGTGTTTCCATCACCTCCTGCACTTCAGTAAGTTCATGCTCCAGACTTACACTCGAGAGCCCAGTACCGGTTCCATCACTCCAGATGTTTCTCAGTGTAAGACTTTGCCTTTCCTCTTGTTGAATTTCTTGAGAATCCTTTTAGCAAAGTTTATTATACTTTTCTAATGATCAAGCATAAGCACCTAATCCAGCTGTTGATATATCACATTTTACTTGCGTACTGCTGAGTGTTGTATCAGTCAGTAAATAGTAAATATCACTTCATGTATTTTCTTTACATATTTATGTAATCAGAAATAAATCAGTAAAGTTGAGTTGTTACTCACTTAAATTAATTGATTCATTTTTTCTATACAGTCCACTTTTCAAGCTTAATTAGAAACTTTGGTAAGCCTACCGAAGGAAGGATGAGAGAAAAGGAAGGTCTCCAAAGCAGGTTTCATTCCATCGATAGAAATACATCTAAAACTTATATGTTAACTCACTATCTGGAAATGCTATTGTTCTCAGCTGACTACAGACGGAATTTTCATGAGCAGTATTTGTTGACTACAGCAAAATGAGAAGTGATCACTCTAAATGAGAGGATCTGGGGATATTGTCGTTCTTACCTAACATGGATAAAATACATGGATTTACTCATTCGATAACAGTCCTGTAAGAAAGTTTAAATGTTTCCCAGCCCTCACACTACAAAGTGTTTTAAAACTAATAATGAAATAAAATGTTGCAAAAATTTATTTTACAAGTATCGACAAAATGTCCCTATATTTTAAGTGCAGCAGTGCTTTTCACTGAGTTTTAAATTCTCTAAAGCAAAATTTCCTGATTTTGTCTGGCCTTAAACACTAAAACATGCTTTCTTCAAGTTATCATCTAAATTATTGTCCATACTAGTTTCCAAAGATTGATCCATTTCTGCCCTACAAGAAGGTAATAAAGAATCAAGTTACATCTGGTTTGATTTCCCTGTAATGAAACAGCCAATTGCCCCATGTCAGAAAAGATCTACTGTAGGTATTCTTCTGGGATTTACCTGGCTTTTGCCAGTCAATAAAGAAATAAGATCTAACATTTCATTTATAAAACATGAATTCCTCTGGGTTAGAAGCATCAAGAATGATAATAGGTTTTTACTCTTACATACAGAATATTTTAGCAAGATTTTTTGCTATCTACCATTCAGAAAACAAAAATTACTATCCTTTGTGATTTTAGGACTGGTATACTGATTTTATAATGCAACAAGATGGTTTTCTGCAATACTTACAAAAGCTGAACTGAATTAATGAGGGAAGAGTTAAATAAAATTACTGTAACAAGCCTCACAAGTGAGACGAAGGATGTTCCAGTTTGCAGTAGAGGGGTTTTCAATGTACAAATTACCATATTGTAGCAAATTCCTCAAGGTACAATTTTTATTCTTCATTTATTTATCTTCCATGAATACTTCAACATTTGATTTGACTCAGCTTTTCCTTTGTCTTTGCCTGTTGCCTCCATTGTATCCTTTTTTTTTCACATTTGACTGCACCATTCCTCATCCAGATGATGCTTCTGATCAGAGGTAGTTCCATTCAGCATTTGGATGTAGAAAATAAGAAGAAATTACTTCTTCAGCTTGGAAGATATTACAGCCACTTTCCCCAAATTAATACTTTTGTCTGCAGACAAGTTTTTTTTATCCAAAATTCATATCAGAAATGTTAAAATTGTATTAGTCCTAGAAGCAGCCTGTACTTATAACTGAGCTGTTAAAGGGTTCAGTTTATCCATTCCCTCGACACCAGCTGCTCAACCTAGTGTTTTGCTGGGCCCTTTTATTCCCTGGTTCCCTCCAAACTTTTAAGTCTCTCTTATCTTAGTACCCCAAGTGACCCCATGCCAACAAGATATCTCCCAGATATCCCTGTCTTCTTCCATTTCAATGCTTGTTATTTTCTTTGTTCTTGCAGTACTCCAGAGATACTATTTCCCTCCTTTCTCCAGTTCCCTCTCTAGTCTGCAAACTGGGCTGGGAGGAACATGGGCTCTTCTGCCAGATGAACCGAGTTATGTAAATGTTGATTGATTGGGAGACCCATCTGGCCTGTTCCCCTGCCTCTCTCTTGGCTCCCAACTTCCAGGTGGACCAAAAAACTGCTCTGCCCCTTGACAGGCCAGGAAAAAAGGTAGTGCCGTGTGACAGTCGGAATCTGCTTGCAGAAATGTGCTGCTGTGCATGCCAAAGCCCTGATCCCCTCCCCGCCACTCGTCCTGCAATGTTGTTTTTTTTTCCCGAGAGAGCAATGAATCCCCTGTGTTCCTGGGGTCCAAGAAGCAGAAGGGTGCTGGCATGTTTTGGTCAAAAGACAGCCTAGGGTACTTGCTTCTGAATTTCCTCTGTTTAATATAGTCTGTGTCACTCACTGGCTGTATATTAAAGCCTTGGCTCCAGCTGAGAGGAATTCAGGTAGGTTAATTAATTAAACATTTTCATACTGGGGGTTAAAAGACCTTTCAGGTCCACAGGGAACATACAAATGATGCCATCCTCTGGGATAATACATCATGCTTCTTTGCTTCTGTGACTGCCTTTATACATAGCCCCAGAGTGGATTTTTAATATTTCTGGAACTTGTTGCTGATCAAACAATGTTCATGGAACATTTTGACAATTTTTATCTTAGTCTTTGAAAAACAACTTGTAGTTTTTACATAGCTTCATCTCTGACCTACCTTCCATATCTTTACCCAAGGCATGAAAATCCATCACCATCCAAGTAACATCATTTGAGAATAAATTCCCTTGTAGTTAGGAAGAAAATTCCTGCTTAGTGATCTTCTGTATGCAGTATTCTTTCTTTGACACCTTTTTTTTTAATATATAAAAACCAGATGATGTCTAAATAGACAAAGCAAATATATCTACATCTAAATGACATTCAAGATTGCAGCACCCTTATTAGCTGTTTTCAAGAAGTTTTGAAGTGGTAAGTTTAAAAAATTACCAAGAACAATGCTCCAGAAACTCATATGTCAGTGACGAGCTCTGAACTAGTACACTGGCATTGCAAATCTCCTCACTTCATGTGTTTCTTCTTGCTCAGTGTGACATCACACTCACTGAGAAATAAACTCTTCTTCTTCTTTCAAATTCTGACACAATCACAGTGCTGGGGTTGGAAGGTGAAGCTTTTGAGGAGTGCCATAATTTACCATTGTGCCACTTCTGTGCTCTAAATTAAGGGTTGCAGTGACAGTAACTATTGAGAAAATTAGGATGCTAGCCTGGCAAGTCTTTTTTCTACTCTGGCAGAGTATTAAAATTTCTCACTACGAGTATTCAGCATTAACAGATAAGTTCCTAGCATCAAAGTGGAGGCAGAATATGAAGGAGCTTGTTAAAAGGTGAATTAATCTTTATACAGCAACGAACAGAGATAGTGCCACATTATGAGTCTGGGTGGAAATTCTCAAATCTCTTTTCAGGTACATAATTATATGCTACGGATTCACCAATGATGTGTGTTACATATTACAGTTTTCTTGAGTCACATATTATCAGGGTAATGAGGGGGGTTTCGCTTTCATTTTGGCCAAATTCAGCCTTTTTTCTCCCAAATGAACTCGCTTCTTTATGAACCATATGAAGGAAAAAATTCAGTGAAGCACTGAGATGTTGCATTTGCATTTGTATGTCTGTCGTATGTCTGCCAGTTGGTCATTTTTGTAATGCTGCTTTGAGTGGGATGCCTTTTCTGAAAGGAGAACATCTCCTTGAGCAGGCCCAAGCATTGATTTTGCCAGCAAGCCAAAATGAGTGAATGTAAGATAGATATTTGGTAAGTGTAAAGTAAAATTTAATTTCAGCCATTTTTCCTTTAATGAATCATTATAGTTCTGTTACTGAAATATATTACATTTGCATAAAAATCCACTTTTAAATGAGACAATCAGTATTAGCAATCATATCTATTCTCTATAATAGTTTATTTACATGGTGCAGACAACTCAGACAAAACCAGTTGTGAATAAATATTGTTTTGTTACATTGCTAAATGTATCTTTTTGTATTTCCAAATAATTTAGGCTGTCTTTGAGCTTAGTATCCTTGAATGAAAGCATCCAAGTTGTTTCCTTCTTTTTGGATTACTGAACTGCAACAGAATTCCTGCGCTGGCTGAATTTTTGTGTGTGGCTCCTCCTAGAGATCTAGGGCTCCAAACTCTGTAGACAACTATACGAAAATTTTGTTGTGTGTGTTCATATATTTTCTGCTTTTAAAAAGATTGACATTATCTTTAGAACCACCAGGAGGGGGAGGTGGTCTCTGTCATAAGTAGATGTTTTCAAACATATATTGAACTCATGATATCCATAGCCATGCTCCCAGTATTTTTAAAATCTTTCATTTCTGACCTGTAGCTCAGAAGAAGATTGTGAACCTATGTAGATAGTCAAAGACATAAGATCTAGCCTTTGAAGTCTGAACAGCTTTCTCTTGGCTTCTATTCTTTTCACTCATTAAGATAAACACCTACTTCCAGGGAACCCAGTTTTAGCTGTAGGAAAGGAAGGATGGAAACCACTCCAGTAAGAAGCTGAAGTGAGATCTTACAGTGACTAGCTGTGATGGTTTCAACAATAGTTCTCATAGGAATTGTGCAAATGGAGTTTTTCAATTCCACATCCTTTCCTGTGGCTCACAACTATGAATAACATCTTAGTTTTAAGGATTTCATGAAAAATCAAACAGGATTTCCTTTTACTGCAAGTAAAAGCTACTTTTTATTCAGCATGTCCCATTTTTGGGCACTTTCTTTTCTGAAAGATCAATAGCAATATGTGGCCTCTCCTCATTGTTTTTTATATACTGGTTTGACTTGTTTTTTCATTACTAGAATCACTACTAATGTGATCTCACTAGTTTTAGAAATGTTTACATATTCCCAAAGCTATCAATAGCAAGAGCAATATAAATTCTGCAATTAGAATTTATTTTTGCTTTATCTGTTGTGTCTTTTCCTTCTGGTTCCTGTTTTGCATCCTTATAGAGCTGAACATGTCACATTACTTAACCATACATAAGATACTTATCAGAACAGTAAAGTGTTCTACAGACATCATCATTTGCACTGTAGTTTGTACTGCAGCCTCGGTTGTACTTCTGCTGTAACAATTACTTATTTTATGTTTTGCCATAACAGTGTTATACTGCTCCTATACACACCATAATTGTAAAACATACTGTGCTTCTGCATTCATTTAAAGAGCAACTACTTGATAAGTACAAAGTAATTAAGCAATAAGACATGACAGGCAGTGCATTTCTGGGGAGTTATTGCGTTTCTCAGATGTCTTGAAAGATATGAGGCTAAAGGTTGAGTGACTTCAGCCACCTGAGAAGTGGAATAATCCCCCAGAAATGCATTGCTTACCACAGTTTATTGCTATTATGAAATGGAAATTATGAAACAAAAATAGGATGAAAAGATTAGATCTGTGCATTTATGGAGGATTACTTATACAGGTATGACATCATTGTCAGCTCTATATGTGTCCTGAGAGTTCTTAAAGGCATTTTAGAATTAGCACGTGAGAAACACAACTCATCCAAAACTGCTGTTTCAGCACTCCTCATTACCAACTTTACTTAGACCAGCTCCCCAACATTTCCCTACAAAATCATATTTGTATTCTCGGTACAGACTTTGTCTCTGATACTAATCACACAACCTCAGGGGGTGTGGTTATTCTGAAATAATCATACCCCCTGGAGGATTAGAGGCATTTGGTTGCTTCCTTGCCTTGTAACACCCCAAGGTCATTATCTCATGATAATCACATCTCCTGGAGTTGCCTTATTGCTTAAGTGTAACACTAAATTTTAATTACAATGAAATAGAGCTCTTCTGGTAGTTTATACAATATCCTGTGTGCTCAAAGCCAGATGGAAATAATGCCTAGCTTTTACTGTAATAGCATGTGGTAGGCTTGTGCTCCAGCACAATAAATGGTTATGTTTTTGCTGGTTTTTTGATGAGAAAATAATTTTGAACTAAATTTGCAGCACACTACTATCAAATTTAATTTGAAGTCTTATTGGTCTGATTTGTTGTAAATAAATTTTAAACTAAAAAAAAAAGTGTGAAGAAATACACTGATAACATTCCAAGTTACCATTTACACAGATTACTGAGTTTCACGTGAGTTTTCTGAAGGTAGATAGAAGAATATTTGATTCTTCAGACCTTTCAATCAATCTTCAGTAAAATGTGACTTTTGCATTGAAATTTGAGATACTAAATTTCAAATGTAGTTCAAGATTTCCGATTCTTCCAAAAGATTCCAAAAAAAAGAAAGAATAAAATTCATACAGCATTCGCATAAGGAGTACATTTCTCATATTTTAACTCTTCATCTCTGAAGTTGGAAATGGCATTGCATTATTAGAGATTTTCTGAGAAAGGTGAAGCATTTTAAATTTCTAAGTCCATGAGGTTCTTCTCTTGTCGGTCAGAGTTAAATACTGGTTTTCCTTAAGAAATTATATGTGCACAAACTTATTAAGCATTTTCAATTGTTTACATATCAAGATCTTAAAATATTTTTAAACCACTCTCTGCTTTGAATAGAGAAGTTTTTTGGTTTTTTTTTGTATTTACCAGTTCCCTGGTAAGGGTATAGAAAAAATTTGAGGGTATAGAAAACACAGTTTTTCAAATCAAATAGATGCAAACATATAAGATATAGTTAGGTCCGATAACTTAAACAACAGAACATGAAAACAGACAAAGTAAAAAACATGAGATCTGTTGGGCTAAATGGTACTATCTGAATTCATTATGTTTATAGCTGGTTCTACACTGTTTTGATCCCACTTAGAACTGCACTTGTATCCTGAGGCATTTAGAGCTAAATGTTTGCTGTTTGTTCTTAGTAACTCTTTTGATATAACCAAGATGTTTTTCAGACTGCTTTAAAAACATTGTTTGCATTCTCTTACTCTTTTTCAGATGCCTACAACAAAGATAATAATATGAAATTCCTTGTGAAATGATCAAAATATATGATCCTAGTTTTGTCAGATTTTATTTTGTTGTGTTTTACCTTTCTGCTCAACAATTTGTCAATTAATGTTAATATTGAATTTAACTCTCAAAGGGGCACGTCCTGACATTTGTATTGTTGTTAGCATAAATTTTATTTCCTTGTTAACTCAGCATGAAGATAAAAATATTCTGCTCTAGTATGATCACAGAGTAAGTGTGCTGTTATGTGTTTGTAGGAGAGAGAGTTTCAGATCACTCTGCCTCAACAAGTCTCCCTATTACCAATGCCTTTCCTCCCACTCACTGCTGCCTGCTTGGAAACCAGCAACCATTCTCCAGCTGACTTATTAGAAATGGATGTCATGAAGATATTAAGCTTCTACATGCTACATGAAAAGAGTGTGCCTCAAACAAGGGAGTTCTTAGTGTTCCTCACAGGATATGAGGAAAACTTTCCTAATGAGGAAAAAAAAGTGTATCAAAACATCCTTTAGTACACCTCATAGGACTGGTATGTGACAAATGCTAGAAATTAAATTTCATTAGATCTAATTCTAGTTTGTCTATTTTTTAGGGGTTTTTAATTAATTTTTAATTTCTCTCTCTTGAAGAGAGTTAAATTCTTTCCTTATATGCCCTTTGAAATCAGTAAATCACTTGAGGAAGAAGTTCCGTTGCAGTTCTAACCTGCAATGTCAGAGATCTGTTGACTTCATTAGGATTATGGTGGTGTGGCAAATAGTAAAATTTGACAAATCCTTCTGATACAAAACTAAATTGATTCTGTAGCATGGGACAACAAAATGTAATCAGGTTTCTGCTGTGCTGAAGTTTGCTGTCACTGACAAGTATTCATTATTTTTTAGTAGTATTGATGCTGAATTGCCTAACAGAGAAAGAAATGTTTTATTTTTGTCACTTTGTTGAGTAATAATAATAATAATAATAATAATAATAATAATAATAATATACTGCTAGGAAACCAAATTATTAACTGTTGCGCAAAGTAACCACACTGTGAATATTTCACCCTTACCAAAGCCTCTTATCTTGTTCTGCTTTTACACATAGGTCATATTATGCACTGCTTTGTGCTAGTTTGACAAGAACTAATGTGGATACTTAAATATTTTAAAGGCTGCACATTTCAGAATGATAAAATACTCAACTGATCTTCCTTTCCTGTTGAATTTGTGGCTAATGATAAAATAATTCAATTTTTTTTTTATCTATAAGAGATTTTTAACAACAAACACTAAAAGTTCTTTTGAGGAAAAATCTTCGTATAGGGCCATGCAATGACACTTTTTAACTACAGTTGTTTTTTATTCAGCCATAAAATCTATCTTTCATATAGAAACCCACTTACATGTCTTACTTCAGTGAAGGTTATTTGTAGACTGAAGGTCTTTTCTTGTCAAGATATGATGAATACCATGTGTGAAGACAGAAGAGCATCAGGACCTGTATTAGCCGGAAAACCCACTGATCTGTGAATAACCTAAAAAAGAAAACCTGAAGATTAGCAACGTCGCTTTTAAGAATGATCCATCAAATTCAACAAGCAGATTCACAGAGATGAATCATCTAGTTCCTTTTATTCCAACAATACAGTAAAGGTTATTTCCCTTCCTTACAAATAGAAGTTCTGAAATACAAGAAATAGAGACTTGTGAGTCCTTTTTCAGTCATAAGACAATGAATTTACATTTTTTTTTCATTCAGTGTGGTTTTTAAACATTTTTTTAAATTTATCAATTGAAGTAGGTGTGGCTTAGCACATCTAGGGCACAGCTAAATTGTGTGATTATGGCCCATAATCACTGTCCACTGTCAAAACAATATTAGAAGGCACAAAATAGATTTTGGGAATTATAGCAATTTTTGTTACTTTATCACAGCATATTGAACTATTGCTTCCTCCTAGCTTGAAAATCCAGTGAGACCATTGTGATAAGCGTCTGTGATGTCTGATAAAAACCTTGGAATTTTTCTCAGCCCTCTCCTCTCCTCTCCTCTCCCAGGGTTAGTGATAAATAACCCTTTCTTTACAAATACTTTATTTTATGTTGTGATCCTCACTAAGCACTGTCTTTGTGAAGAGGGAGCTGCAAACTTTCACTACTTGATTTTTTTATTATTATTTTTGTACACCTTTTCTCTGTTTTGTCAACATCCATTTGAACACAATATTTTTGGTTTCTAAAATCACGATGATTGATGTATGTTAATGAGTTTGTTATCAAATCTAAGTCAACACTTTATTTAGACTGATCAACAGCCAAAAACTGTCACATTCTCATTGTTTGGCATAAGAAGTGGTTAAAAAACAGAAATTATGTTACATGTGATTGAAACTGCTTTCTTTTCTGTTGACTTTACATTCCCCTTTTTAACATTTGCTTAACATTTGTAAAGAAGGTTACTTTGCAGTACCTAAACAATTCAGAAACAGCTGGGATTCTCATAAGAATTTTGCAACTTGCTCCTAGTTCTGGGAGATCAGGTTCAAGAACTACCTTTAACACTCAAATATTTTAAAAAGAGAATTTAGATGTGAGATTAGTTTTATAATTTTAGTGCATTTAGAAAGTGACTGGACTATCTCCAAGCCACAGTTCTTGCATTCTAGAAAATAGGATAGCTGGTTTATCATTATGGACAAATGGAGAACAAATTAAATAGAGTGTTTGAAAGAAATTACAATAAAGCATAATTTTTATCTCTTTAATGGGGGAGAAGTGAACACTCAGTGAAAAGGTCATGGGAAGCAGTTACTTTTTACAAGGGCTATGAGCATAAAGCAAAATTTTATCAGTTAACTTTCATCAGCTAATATGAAGATGTGATAAGTAAATTTAAATATAGGTACACTGCAGATTTCTGTACACCCAAAGGGGACCTCTGCTTGTGCTTGCTGAAGATGCCCTCCACTGTGTGAGAGAAACATTTGGTCCCTGCTAGTGCAGAACAAGAATCACTGCCATGGGCGTCTGTGTGGTAGGGAAGGGGGACCAATGTGACACACGGCTCCTCTGCCAGCCTGGAGGATGCTGAGTGCAGGGATAGTCCTCTGCATTTCTGACAGGGATCCTGGAGTCCTCAGTTTCTGGGTTTACTGGCAGAAGTTAAAGAGGTTGTTTTTTCTGGTAATACCCCACACTTCAGCTCACAGCCAGAGTTTGACCAGTCATGCATTAGCATACATTTTCTCCCTAAAATAATCTTCCTAATAAAATCCCGTGACAAACAACTTTTATGTACTTCCTCCTTTCCTTTCATCTATGTAACTCTAAATTTTACTAGACACAATAAACTTTTCAACTATGAACAAGGGAATTGCAACATTTTTTAGGAGCCATCAGGTGACAAAATTCCATTTCTCTTCCCTTTAAATAGGTAGTAATTATTTATACTGTGATATAAACCCCTTTTTTTGCAATGTTATTTATATAGCAATTTTCATTATGCAAATGAAATAATAAAATAGCAGCAATGTAACATAGCTAATGATTTGTAGTTGCAGGAATGAGAACCTTATGGCTTGAACCATCTCAGAATATCTGGAATAACCTTGAGGGCATTTGAACACTTAAGTATCATCCATTTAGAGCTCTTAAAACTAATAAAGGATAAACACAGAGTGAATCTAGGGTATTTATAATAAATTCACTATTTAGAGGGGCTCTGGGATGTGTATTCAGAATTTCAGGTTTTGTGAGGGCCAGGCGTATCTAAATATTTGCCTTTTTGACACCTGAAATTAATAATGAAAGTCAGCATGGCAGTATATCCAAATGAACTGCAGAAGAGAAAAATTCCACTGATTACAGAAAGCTTAAACAGTGAAAAGGCCTTGAAACATAGGTCCCACCAACAGGAATAGTCATAAATCACATGCGAACACAGGACTGCAGCTGAGTGAAAGGCCCTAAGTTAGACTTTGGCAGCGAAAGTCTACCTGTATTATTGATTTGAACTTGAATTTAAACAGCCACCCCTTCAATTTAATATCCCATTCTGAGGACATTAAAGCAAACTCACTGCTAAATAAAACAGAGAGTTAAAGAGACGTGTTGCTAGATATAGCAAAACAATGAAACAATTTAATTAGGCGATAATGTTTCTGGCACTGGAGTATACACAGCAATAAACTTTTTGTGGTTGATTAAATGCTGAAGTGAAGCAGAGCATGAAATCTTTCTCAGAGTAAGGAGCTGCTTCTGGATCTTCCCGTTACCCATGGATCTCCACACTTCATAAGGCATCAGGTCTCACTCGCTGTTCTCCTGTGACAGCTGCAAGTGTTGGGAGTGCAGACCTTAGAGGATCCAGCACTGACTTTGCTTCTATTCATTTTCTCCAACACTGTGTGCTCCTGTGGGCAGTAAATTGGCTTCCTTCACTTTCACAATTAGGTTACAAATGCAGAGTACCTCCCCATTTCTCTCAAAAGGAGGAAAGAAATTGAATATTTTTAGGAGCCAAAATCAAATGCTGCTCCAGCTCCTCGTTCATGCTGTCTCTGAGGCATTAAAACATGTCTTGCTGTAAATTTTTTGCATTGTTGTTAGGTCTACAGGTGCTTCTCAAGGATTTTGATGGTCACTATTCTTAATGACTGTATAAGGCTATCTTGGATCATCTAGTATTTCTTCTGTGAAAATCCCAAGTTATTCCCATAAGGTAAGTTATACCAGACAATGCCATCACTTCAATCTGTTTCAGTAAAGGAAGATCTGGAATAACTTTTTTATTGGACAGCACTCAATTTCTTCCCCCAGCTGTTCTTTTTGCAGATGCATCCTTGCTGTTTGTGGGTACACCACAATTGACTAGAAGCATTTTCATTTGAAGCATGGTGGAAGAAATCACCGGAATTAATTTAAGAAAAATAATTTCTTAACTCCGTCCATTTTCATTTTATAAATTGAATAAAACTTTAGTTTGAACTCCTGAAGATCACTTCAGAATTCTGACACTTTCTGTTATAGTACTTTGCAGATAACCTAACTTTCAAGGAATGTCCTTGGTTTAGCCATTACATAATTCAGTACTTTGGAATACTTCTGGGATGCTCTGAAGTTATATTTTTATATTTAAAAGTCTAATTGCTATGTTCCTAGGTGAGCTTTTTAAATGCAAATTTAGCACATCTACCACCTCCATTCCTCTTCTGCTCCCATGATCATCAAATCAAGCACCCCTCTGTCAGTCTAGGCTTCCTTCAGATTTGTAACCTGAACTGAAATCTTAATGGGTCTTCCAACAATTAAATCTTTGACAAAAGCTGGTATTTCTTCACCACAGAATGGCGTGTTCAACAAAATGGCTTCCCTGGGGCCCAATCTCCATCTTTAAACAAAAACAGTTCTGGTTCTCTGGAGACATTATATTTATTGAATGTAAATGTCATAATAGCTTGACAGGTGTTGAGCCTTGTCTGAATTTTGTGATCTGAAGCTGTAGTATCCTACTGCCTGCCCCACAATTAATCTTATTGTCTTTGTAGGGTCCCAGGGTCTATCTGCCCAGATAACAAGGGGCAAAGTGACCTGTCAGTTAAGCTTAGAAAAGTGCTAAATCCTGAAAGGGCACTTAAATCCAGCACTTAAAAGGACCTCCTGTACAGAATTGCCTTTCCTACCTTTCAACACTCTCCCCAGATAAGATGATGGAGGAAGGGCAAAAGAAAATCAAAAAACAAACTTAATAACATCTTCCCTTCCAAAGACCATGATTTATAACAAGATTGTGAGAACATTCTCAAGCTATTTCATGTTGAATTACAGTATACCTTTACAAGTGGCTGCTAAACTAGGAGTTCATGACAGGACTACTTGTGTTACTCTCATACTGTTCCTTGTGCTGCCACTAAAATTTAAAATGCGGTACATACAAAATAGATCTATAAATTTATGTAGTAACTATCCCAACAAATGCAAACTCATTCTTAGTAACCATAAAATTACCTTCTGTTATCTATCACCCAGAGAATTATAGTTTCATCACTTAGAACAGCCAGCAAAACTGAATAACACTGCTTGTTTACCCACTATTTCACTGTTATATTCTGTGCAAGTGCTGCAGCTTGCAGAGAAAAAGGATAAACAACAAAAAATTAAAGCTGAATATATGGTGTGGTAAATAAGGGTTGTGTTATCAGCTCTGCAGTGAATATGATTTTTTTAAAGTAGCATCTACCTCTTTAGCTTTTAGTTTGAGCCACAAATAAATCAATATAATTTTGGTCCCTAGATATGCCAACCAGGTTACATTTATGGAACATTCCACTGTCAAATTACTTTCATTAAACATGGCAACAGAATAACATACACAAACTGCATAGGTTTTAATAGCATACAAATTGATATAACTGTCTCTTTGACAGAGTGCTGGGAACAGTAAAGTCCAAATTGTTAATAAAACTTTTCCTTAGTTCCTTCTCCCTGTTCTGAGTTGAAGGTGGCTCCTCTACCACTGTCACCAGAATGCAGGTGCTGGCATCAGGGCATAACTCCTTGTTGTCACAGGTGAATGCCAAACCCACGTGTGCAGAAGAGCCATGGAAAACACCCTTTCCATATCCTGGAATAGTATTTTTAGTCATGAGGCATGTGAAGGATTAAGCAACGTAGAGACAGAAACACTGCTTCATGTTTTGTTTCACCCCTCACAACTGTAGAGGTATAAGCACTGAAAACTCAGAGGAAGCTGTGATTAAAAATTACAGGAGGAAGCTATTTGGGAATTTGGTGTACGTTTCAAATAATTGCTGCCTGATCACATATATTATAGCATATTCAGCAGAAAAGGCTGAATTCATCAGTTGCGCTCTTTTTCACTAATTATTTGCTCAGACTGGTCAGCACCATTAATGCTGTATGTGAGACTAGGATCTGAATCCACACAAAGAGGCACTGCTTTTGAGGAGCCCTTCAATGGAACTTTTTAAATCCTGCCTTCAAATAGCTTTGCATTAAGAAAAAATTAAAATGTACTGTCATTTGGCTCTCACAGTATGGATTTCCAACATACATATTACCTAGATTCTATTCCCCAGTGTAAAATCTGGATAGCATCTGTTGTGATCTTGTTCTTCTAAAAAATACAGAAACATTTCAAGCTGTATTTCACTATTTATCTAGAGCTTATTCATTCAAAGTGTGATAAGAAACTTGTTGGGTTTTTTTTTCTTTTCAAAATGTGTAAATAAAGCTTGACATCTGTCAGAAATCTAGGTCTTTTAACATTAACATTTGAAAATTGTGAATTGTCTGCCACAGAACTTTGATGATAATGGTCTTATAAAGGAATAAACAGGAAGGTCAAGCTGCCAGTGCCTCGTATACAAAGAAGAACTAGAACATGCTGTCTGAATAAAGCTAAAAGTAATGTTAACTGATCTGCTACAAAGCACCAGGAATAATTTAGCATTTTAACCAAGCAATTGAAAGAGCAGATGAATACTTTTGCTTCACAATAGAGGGCTTAGACATTTGGGCAGTGAACTTCCATAAACCATACTTCTTTTTGTTTTAATATTCATGTTTATTATCCAAATAGCCCTCTTTTTTGTTTGATAAATTAGAAAAGCTCATTTTAAAAGCTTGAGAAAAGCTCAAAGGATGGAAAAAATTATCTCTGACATTAAGATAAAATGCACATTACCAGCCCTAGTATGATTGTTTGCTCTAATGTGGAAGCCTTGGATTTGCTGCACAGCATCTGATTTGTCCTTTCAAAACTCTGCATATCTCTGCCTCATTATGGTCACTTCCTCTTCATTTCGACTGACTTGGTTAACCCAGGTCTCCCTGCCCATTTTCCTTTTTATCTTTCCATTATCCTTGCCTTACTGCCATTCCTCATACATCCTGTTAGAGTAGATGGGAACCTTTCTTCCTTAATTTTCAGTCACTTAGATGTCTTTAGTTTTGTAGAAATATTTAAATTAATTTTTTTAAAAGCACAAAACAAACGGGAAAAAACAGAATTGAAAAGCTACCTGGTATTTTCACTGAGCTCTTGTCAGCTGACACACCTCTGCATCCCTTTAGGTTTACATGAGGATTTTGTTTCTTTACCCAATCAGTTGCAAATAAGGAGTGACTCCACAGTGGTCAGTTTAGCACAAAAGTTGTGTGGAATAAGGACCGGACTTTTGTATAAATGGTGTGTGCAATGCTTCCAACAGAAATGGAGCATTGACATATAATTATTCTAAATTTTAATTGATATAGTGCCAACGCAGCATTTTATACAGTGTTTTATTAAAAGTTACATCCTGAGACACCTTCGGTATTAAATACAGCTACAAAATTAAATAGACCGTAAAAACTATAAAGCAAATTAGAACTAAGATCAGGAACATTTTGTTTTCCATGTCAATTCTAGTAGTGCCTGATTACTCAGAACTAGATGAGAGGTCCCCTGAATATAAAGACTGCACTTGGGAGCATAGAAATGTCCACTTTATATAGCAACTATGGTTTCTGCTTTTAAGTTTAGTTTACTTTCTTATTTTCATATTTCTTTTTTTTTTTTTTAATCAAACCAGCATTACTGTGTAGCACTGCCTGTTCTATTTCTTCCTAATAAGCCCTGGGGTTTATTTCACAGACTGAAAAGAACAGCAGATTTTCTCTCCTTTTTTGCCAGTATGCTGACACTGCTCTGTATCAGTGCAAGCAGTGAACATGCTTCCTCAGGTGGAGGTGAATCGTCCTTTTCTGAAGGGGCATTTCAGCAACCGGCAAGAGTGAAATATTCTTTTCAGTAGTCCTTTCTGCAGCTTTATTTACAGATTATTCTCACTTTGCAGATGAATGGCAGCTTTTCAGAGCTAATCAATTTGCCGAGAGTCTTTAGCAAGGTCAGAGTTGTAATAATAGCACACCTGAAACAGTTTAAATCCTTTTTCTACCCCCAAAATGCTGATGTTTATGGGAAGACAAGCAAAAAAAGCATTATTGATGTCTAAAATATATCAGATTCATACCGTAGTTAACTGATTCCACTGAGATGACAGCATTGAAAGAATTTCAGTAACAACAAAACAGATAATTAGACTACTCTTTTTAATGACAACCTGTACCCCAGAAATGCATCAAAACCCCATCATTTACTGTACGTCTAGTTATCTAGTGTTGAAAATTTCACAAGTTAGCAAGGTACTTAAGAAAATGAAATACTGATTCACATGGTCCAGAGACTGTCATCATAATTATAAGAATCCAGACTGAAAGGTCAAGGTCCTTTCCAATATTTTCTCAACAGTTGTTCTTCTATAACTAATAACATTAACTTTCTTTGTTTGACTGTTTATATTTTTCCCCTCTCCAAGTGTGACTGTACCCTGAAAGTAATAACAGTAATTGAACACTGGAAGGAATTCCCATTTTAAATAACAGCATGGAAATGTGTGTTGGTGTTGAGTTTAGGTGGGGTTGTTTGCTCTCCCTTGTTTTAAGTTAGCACACTTCATTTTATGATGAAATCTTTCAAACTAAGATACAGTTTATTCAAAAAGGGTACTCAGATTTCACCAGGAAATTTAAGAACTAAGCTTGCTGCATTATCTTTCAACTACTTAAACAAGGAGTAGATACACACTCTGAAGAAGTCTAAACGAAGACCTCAGGACATTCCCTACATATGGGAAAGCAGAAGAGCTTTTTAGATGTCTTAGTGTCTGCATATTTAGGTGCATTTTCATGTCGATGTTTAGCAGTTTATTTGAACAATGAGTTGGGCCTCCATTTCAAGCTAATCCATATAAATATTTTCAGTATTCTTTGAGATGTTGTCCATTTTTTTTATCATTGTTTCCTATTGAAACATCTTTTACAAAACTGTATTAGAGACAGGATGAGCATTACTGCCTGGCATTACAGCTGTATCTGTATTAATAAAAAACCCTTGTATGGCACAACCCATATCTACACAGCCAAACTTTTTCACTTCACAGAACAGACTGATCACTCTAAAGAATGTGCTGAAATACTCCTTGGTCCACAATAATCTCAAAGCCATGCTTTGCCACATGATTGCCACTTTGAGAGGCAAAGTGTGAAACAGCACAGTTTGCCCCATTCTGAAGCTGTGATTTGCACTTCCCCAAGAAGAAAATGAAATACATCTTGTGTCTGTGCTCAGGCCTGCACCCTGGCTTTGTTCAGTTTGCTGCTACACATGTCACCAAAAAATCAAAACATGAAAATGACTCTGTGCTTTGTTTATAGATTGCAACACACTGGATGTCACAAGAGCTGTTTTGTGCAAAATAGGACAGAGTTCACTTGTATTACACTGCATTCAAAATTAGTAAAGATGTTTACATCATGGGGTACTCTGAGACCATATAGAGATCTGGAGTACACCCAAAGTTAAGAAGTAATGCAGAAACTTTAACTTAGACTATTATCAGGATGGAGCTGAAAGTTAAATTTTGAAAGAATTAAGGCATGTAAAAAGAACTTAGGATACACAGGTGCACATTCTCTTCTATCTCTTGACTCATCTTTCTCAATCTATCTTAACCTGCTTTTCTGTCTAATCCACCAGTTACGTTTTGACCCCTTAGAGCTTTTTGAGGGAATGACTGATATTTTACCTACTTCTGCATTGCAGCTATACCAGTTCGGCCCATCTTAGCTTTGACCTTTATAAATTAAAATAAGATTTAAACGAACATGAACATTCAGATGAATGAATAACACTCAACAGTGTCACTGAATACGGATGGCAAAAATCAGCACCCTTTTTCCACTTCCTTTGTTTCCCACTTGAGAAGAAAAACTAAATTAAAGCTCTGCTTTATGGTGCATGCAAATCTCTAAATAAATACAGGCTGCTAAATTGGATGTCATGTGTGTGTCAATAGTGCAACATATCACAGATACAGGTAATCTCCTTAAGGAGAAGACATGGTATTTAATGTGTCTGATGGATGCCCTTTTATACTACAACAATATTGAGGACTCCATGACAAACTCCTGACAGCATAAACAAATTTCAAGCATGCATGATAATGATGAAAAATCTTAAAGCATTCATGCACTTTAGAGTGGAGTGTCAAAGGTCTTTTGTAAGTCAGTGTATCTCAGTAAAGCAGGAAAGTTTTAACCAGGAACTGCATCAAATAACCTGTCAATTACATTATTTGATTTTTGTGGCTCAGCTTGTCCTTAAGGTTGTTTTTCTAGAACTATGTCAATACCCTTAAAGTTCCTACAGTACAACATGCCAGTAGCTGCTGTTTTGGCACAATTTCTGATACATTGATGCTTATCAATCTAATCATGTAAGGCTCATCTTCCAAAGGGAAACAACTGGAAGATCATAGCATCATATTTCACAGTGGAGTGGCTGTCATCACAATATATCATGCATGTATGCAAAGGTCATACTGTAAATCTGTTTCATTAGGACCAAACACAGAAGAAGGAGAAGGCAGCACATGAGGGAATTGCTGATGTTACAGAGATGATAAAGAAGTCACTGCCCACATGTAACACTCACAGTCATTGCTGCCTTTTGCTGTATATTTGTACTGTGAAAAAGAGTTTTCTTACACACTTTTTCACCTTCACAGAACATTTTATTCTATGAGTTAGAAATTCTACATTCCAGTATTTGTTAGTGAAGACAAAAATTTCCTAAAATCCAGAAGTAGTACAGTAATATCAATTTGGGGTTTTTAATCTAGATCTATTTTAGTGTGTCTTGTTTTCACTAGAGCTTACCTCTTTTTCTTAAATCCATATTAGCTCTGGGCAGTAGCATGCAAATGGTAGGTTAGGTATGTTTTTCTCTTTAAAGGAAGTTGCTAAAATGAAAGAAAAATTATTTAAGCATTAATTTTTCTGAGTTTTTCCTCTCTGTGGTTGAATGCATAACTGCAAGGCATATTTCCTTTTCCTCTGTTTTGCTGGGCATATATACACTAGCCATGCCTAAAAGCATCTTAATAAGTGATCTTAATATTCTTCATCCTTCTGGTCCCCTCTGCTTGCTTGAGTTAAATATGCAGTTTCCAAGTGTATTTACAAACATCTGAAGACTGACTTCTCTCTGCATTGAAGTGAGCTGTAAAACCCTAGGTTGAAATGAGCTAAGTGAGCTCTGCATTTTTGGAAGTTTAAGAGGCAAATTCACAGAGTCCAGACCAGACATTATCAGAGATCACCATCTTGCTATTTCTCCCATTGTGTTCTAATCAGCCCATGTGACCACCAGTACACGGGCAGACTGTGATTCACACGGTGTTTTTTAGTAAGGCATTTGAATCATAGCCCCCTGATTTATTCGCATATCCATAATCTTTTATTCCCATTGGTCAAACTTAAAAAAGGTTGAGAGACCTTTGACTTACGTATTTCGGTAATGGCTGTTAAAATCAATTCTAGCATTAAAGTCTCTAAGAATGAACAATGCATTGAGTGGAAAATTGATTAAATGGTCAAAGAACAGTCCTTTGTGGCCTCGTTTGCTTTTTCAATTAGTACAGATGTCACAGCTGGTCTGGGTGGCTCTCAAACTTTCACAAAAAATGTCCTTGAAGCTTTGTCTTTCTGTGAATCTTTTTCATCTTATAAAGATAATTTTGCATTGAAGCTAGCACTTCTGTAATTTTTTGTACTCCATTTCCACAAGAAACCAAACAGTCATGAAAACGAATTGTGCATTTGGCTGATAAGACACTAACAGGAAAAAAAAATTAAAATCCTTCTAGGTGAACTAGTGTCTTTTAAGGAATTTGATTTCAATATTCTGATGGATTTCACTTGAATTTGTTTCCCTCCTTTAGGAATTACGGGGGTCAGTTCATGCGCATGTTTAGCAGATGAGAGCTGACAGGGAGATGACTCATAACTGCAGCTACCTCCGATTGCTTTTGAGCAGAATTCCTGGGTCTGCAGGTGAAGAACTGATGGGAACATGTATGAATTCATTTAGGGGAGCTCCAGTAAGTCATGTGATGAAGGCACTTAACTGGGAATTAGATGATCTGAGTTCAATTCCAATCCCAGTTCTGCTACAGACTTACTATTTGATGTAGAGAAAGTCATCCTGGGAAGGATTTCACGTGAACTTTTAGCACTGGTCTAATTCTGCTGCCATTGACTTCTACATAAAAATAGTTCCCAGCATGTGCCATGACATGGAATATCATGGCTGTATTTGTAACCTATTGGTGTGTTGTCCCTTAGAAACTACAAGTAAGGTAATAAATCCCTAATTTCACTGCTTTAAATAAAAATGTTAGGGATTAGATTATTTTCAGTGTTCAGATATGTAGGAGAAATGGATAGATGATAACCGTAACTGCACTGTTTCTCTCCTTTACCTGCTGACTACCATGTAACATTCATAAATGCAAACACTGGGATTGTTTCTTTATTTTAGCTATGCAAACAATTTAGTTATACGAAGCAATAGGTTTTGTTTTAGTGCCTTAATGTTTTATTAATTTAATTTTCCACAGTCAAATTCTTTTTTCATTTTGCCTTATGGCCTAAATTTCCCTTGATATTTGTAATTATATTTGTTTGTGATTATACTGCAACATACTGTAATTCTCAACCAGCTGACAATGAACAAGAATTTTCATCTAATATCTTATTAAAAATAAAAATAAAGACTGACATGGAGATCCCTTAATTTATTTTTTGCAAATTCAGAAATCAATTGCCTGATTAAAATTAATGCATTTAAACCTATACATTTCATCAGACATGTAAAACACATGAGCCAAAGTCAGGTCCCTTGTTAGTGGCTTTAACTACCACCTAAGTTGCTGCAAGTTGTTTCAACCTGTGCATAGACTGAATTTCTCCCATGATATTTGGAATAATGGAGAACCATATAATGCATTAAATGGCTGGCCTTTCAAAGCTAGTGATCTGCTTACTAATGAAGCCACTGTCAAATACTTCAGGTTATCTCCCAAAACAATCAGATAATTTTGCAGTTTAGACATAATGAAACAAATACTTTGCCACTTGGGCAGTCATAATTTGGTGTCCTAAATGAAAAGGCTTATTTGGCATTATCTTGCATTGCATAAGATGAAAATTGTGTTAGTCCAAATGCTAGCACTGGCCTCTAAAAAGTCTGGATTAGCACGGTGCTTCAACAATAGCAGTGTTTTTGGTCTGCCTACATTATCTCCTCTTGTTCCTTCAGTCACCTAATATCAGGACACTTTTTTTTCTACAAAGGTAGCAACAAGAGGCAAAGTTGTGGATAAAGTTTCATATCTGTGCCTGCGAGTAAAACAGACTGTGTTCTGAAGGGATGTAATTTGTATGAAGGGCTGGGACTGTGTTTGACCAGTTTTTCTCTGGGTGACTGTTGTTATTTCTTCACATTTTAGGAAGAAACTGTGGAATATAACTTCTCCTTTTCTGTGTCACAAACTTTTAATTCCATTTTGGATAAATATATACAGATTTTCACATTTACTTGCGATGAAGCCTGACCTTTTTTAAATATGGTGTCCTCTAGGAGACAAACCCATAACCATTCAAACCTATCCATCATTCGAGAAAGGAATAATATTGGAAGGATTAACATGTGGCTGTTGCATGCTATAGATATGATTTCAGTTTTCTACAATTATGCAGAAAAAATATTGATTTTGCTGAAGGTGATGTACTGAAGGCATGTCTTACAAACATTTTACAGGGAAGGCCAAGTGTGCACCATCCTCTGTCTCAGTTCCAACCTTAGGTTTTCCAGAATGTAACCATTCACTGTGTCCATCTTGAGACAGAGCTGAACAGATGACATACAGAGAAACTTGTTCCTTACCGGTATTCGCAGGGATTCTTGTTGTCAGTGACTTTCAGAGCAGTAGAGGTACATTTTTAGACTGCTATAATAAGTAGGAGGTTATGCAAGTGGCTACTTGTTCAATAGTACAGAGTCATCAGCAAACTCTGCCACCTTGCAATCCTCTTACTTCAAATTATTAGAAAAATATATTAAACAACTTGATCGTAGTACTGACCCCTGAGACACTCCATTATTAATACATCTCTTCTTTGAGGTTATAACTATTTATTTCCTATCATTTAATCACTTTTTAATCCATGACAAGCCTTTGCCCCTTACTTCATTGTTATTTATTATCTTTAATATTCTTTTATGAGGGACCTTTTCTAAAGCTTTTTGAAATCCAAGTAAATTATGTCCATTGGGTCATGTTCATCTACTGCCTTATTAATATTTTCAGAACCTTCTAACACATTAGAGAGGCACAATTCTCAGTTATAGAAAGGTTGTTGGTTTTTCCCTAGCCATATATATTAGAATTCCCTAAATGTTGCACTACTTTTTGTCTATTTAAGTCTCAGTCATTGTAACAAACTGTAACTCTCAAGACATCTCCTAAATCCTTAAAAAAAACCCCAAAAAACATGCTAATGACTTTCAAACTCTCAGGAAGCATGTGGATTGGTAAGGGTATAGTGTAATTTGTTATTAAGCTACTGAGTCAGTCAGTCAAATAACTTGAAGGATGGCTCCAAAACTTTCTGTGAAGAAAATTCAGTTCCAAAATAACCAGTTTATTTATTTCATAAAATAGCTTCTGAAAGAGGAGTTTTATCATCTCATTTCTTCAGTTGTGCTGAAATACATACGTACACTCTTAGATAGCAAATTCTTACACTCATTATCCTCACTTCTTTAGTAATACACACCAAGAAACAAATGGAAAGAATTATTCTGAAAATCTTGCTTTTTAAAAATTATGTCAGAGGACTCTGGAAATCTTCTCCCCCACCACTGTTTCAGTACTTTATCCCTTCCAAAGTGGCCACCATGTGCTGAGGGTCTTTTTCCTATGTGAGAGGTATAGCTAAATGTCAGTCACCTTAGCCTTTCCCATGGCAGGCCCTTGTTCAGGAAAACACTGATGAAAGGGAGAAAGAAACAGGAGAGCTTACGATGGTTTGTTCACCTCAAGGCAAGTTATTTGACTTTAGGTCTAGGGCAGGAATATCCAAAGAGTGTATCTGCAGATAGGTCATGGGTGGTGTTGTAATGATTTCAAAAAGATGTTCTGTCAAAGAGGGAACATGGAAAATGCAGAGTCCTTCCTCTCTTCTTATGCCTGAATGTAGAGACCAGAGAGTGAATTTGGGACAGAATTGCACAGAAATAAGGACTGCGCATGGCCAGCAGAAATACAAAAAAATTGTCTTCTCCTTGGAAGATGAAAAGGACCTCAGAGCTGCAGGTATCCTCAGTCTGTCACAGAAACATGGACATGTAGACAAGCTATTACAGGCAAGAGGTATCTGTGAAAAGCTCAAGGAGAGCTAGGTCTCAAACCACACCTACAGTGTGTAGCAGGATGCTTTGCCCTGGATGCTCTGCCCTGGATGCTCTGCCCTAGAATGTGGTCAAGCAACTCAATGCCCTATTTGCAAATCTATTAGTGGTGGACTGAGAGGGGGCCCATGGTTTTGGTGTTGAATTATATTAAAACCAGTCTGGCAACTAACCCCGAATCCATGTCCTGATAGTGAGGCAAAGATTTGGCAGCTAAGCTGCTAAGCTGACCTGGAGACATGACTGCCAGTCGATCACTATACACTGTAAAATCATACAGTTGGGTTCCTCTAACATATTCCTTCTTGGAGTGCATGTACCTCCTTGGGTAAGAGGATGCCCACCATGGATTCTCCTCAAGGGGGAGTAAAAGAGATCTGCCCGTGAGCACTGCTGTGGTGAGTTACATCAATGTCTCCTTAATAATTGTTTATTTTTGCTAGCTTTTTTATACTTGCTTTTAATACACTTACTTTGACATAGTATCATAGTATCACATAGTATCATATCTTATCCTATACTATACAGCACTAGAAGTTTTAGCTTTTATACTGTATAATAGATAATTCTGATTAAGATCTTTTGACTAATCATTTGTCATTAAAAAATAATTCATTTAATGTAAATATATCTGATTTCCCAGATCTTTAGATCCTGTGGGACAAAGTTACTTAAATCATTGACAAAGTCTGGGGCTAAGATTGGACCCAATCACACCTAGACTCCTCTCTGAGAAGGAGTTTAGTATGAAAAGGTGTCCTTGTGGCTCAGTGGCAGGGCCTCTGTAGTAAACTTTGTCTGAAGCTCCCACTCCATCCACAACAGAGTGTGAAACCAGAGCAGGATGCAGGAGCTACTGGGACAAGAAGCCAAAGTTCATCCAGCAATGGTTACAGCTTCCCTGGACACTATTGTACTGCAGCTGAGTGTTAGAGATGGCAGCCAGAACATACAGATTGCTTTATACAGAATATATTACTCATATTTGGAGTTTGAGGCTTCTTCTCAGCAATACTCAGTTGACAGCATTACTACAGCAGACTGTGGGATTGAAGTTCTGACTGGGCTGTCAAAATTTGACAATGATGACATTTTTGGTCAGGCTGGACTTTCTGTTCCTGGAATTATTTTTGCCAGGTTCAAATCTGATAGGGCTTTCAGGCACTGGGAGAAAAATAGACCTGAAGGACTTGTACTGTGCCCATCACATCCAACAAGTCAGGAGTTAAGGAACAACTGTGGTTTCACTACAGCAAAAGTGTTTGTACCCAGTGAATCCTGGAGTACTGCCCTGGTAATTAAGATCTGGACAGTCAGATAGTGGTGAAGCAGTATATGGTCAATATAAATGGCAAATTTAAACGCAGACAGAAATGATTTTTCCTCAAAATATTACAGGAGGGACAGCACCATAAAAAAATATCCATTTGACAGATAGGAATCTGGGAATCTCCTTGCGTTTTTTCAATTCATAATGGCACCTGGTCATTGTTGTTATTTCTTGAAAATGATTGAGCTGTACGCACTATTGAGATCATATTCTCTATTTAATTTATCATTGAAATTAATATAGTCTGCCTCCTGGGGTTGTATGCTTTGTCTAAACAATGTGGATTGCATTCTTCATAACTTGCCCTGCATTTGAATAATCATTTACAAATCCACCCCCCAATGGGATGGACTGAGCTTCAGGAAAGCAGAGTTGGTTCATATGGCCCAATATTTTAGTTCTTGTCTTTTACCAGAGAGTGTTTGAGATCAAGGGAAGTGATTGCATTTTGGCTACTAGCTGAGTGTGATTCCTCAATTACACACTTTTCCTAAAAACTGTGGAATGAACGGAAAAAAAATAGAGCTGTCTACTCAAGTCATTTTGCTAGCAGTATGATCTTATGTCACCTAAACAATATCAAATTCTGGAGTCTGAGAAGACTAAAACAGTGCTGAAAAGCAATATTTACAGATCCCTAAGATGGGAAAAGTATGATAGTAGATTGGGTTTGTTGCCAAGGGAACAAGTCATGTCCTGAAAACTAGGTTTTAAAATTTGGCAGATTTTTTTTCTAATGAAAAACTATGCAGGATTATTTGTTGGAAGCAACTAAAAAAGTAAAAGTTTCCACTTCAAATTGAAATATTTTTTAATTTCACCTTCTTTTGGCTGATTTTCAGCAGGTTCTGCTTTTTCATTGCAGAAGCTTCTTATCAGCTTTTCCATTTTTAATACCTAATAAATCTCTAACTTAATTATAGTTAATATAGTGTTGTCAAATACTGAGAAATCATGAGTAAGGCTTCCAGAATTTATAGGTTTGGGTTGGTTTGTGGGCTTTTTTACTACCTGTTTGGGGCTCTCCTTGTTTGACTTCTATCTTTCACAGTTTTAGGAAATTATTCAGGTTTTTTTCTGCTTAGGTATCAGGACTGGAAACACGAGTTTTAATGGAAGTTAATAGCCTCCTAATTAGTATAAATCTAGGAGCTAGGTCTTTAGGAGAAGCATCAAATATCATGAGGCTAATAATAAAATTGCAAGAGCTGGCAATACTGTTATCCAAAAATGAGTTAAGATTCCTTATTTTGCCAGAACAATAGTCATTTGTCTCAAATTTATCAGTAGCCTTTTAACTTTTACAGTTATGTCAGAGGTGTGGAAACATTTATTTTTATTTCTTACCTACAATTTACTTGTCTCTCTCTTAACGATGTTGTCTGGGTCTTCAGGCAAAATATTACACATCAACTTGTCATTAAGTCACAGTTTTGAAATAGAGCTTTTTACTCCATCCTGTATATCCACTGATAATTAAATAAGAATGCCAAAGTACTTCCTTTGCAAACAAGATTTTTCCTTTTATTTTAATTTCTTCTCTTGCTTTTTTTTGGGCTGAGTTTTTTTCTTTCTCTTTCATTTTCTTTTCCTCTGCTATTTTTTTTTTTCTGTTATTCATTCACTTTTCATAGTCATTAATGTGCTTCTCCCTTGAGAATAGAAAGAAAAAGTACAGTAAAATATGATTAAATATTAGTTGAACTGTTAAGAAATTTGGAAATTTGTTGACAACAAGGCAAACTGGTACTCTGCAATACTGGCTCATACAGGATATATAAAAATGTCACAAAAAACCTCCTGACACAGGTTGCCCAGATAAACTGTGGATGTCTCATCCCTGTAAGTGTTCAAGACCACTTGGATGGGGGCCTGAACAACCTGGTATAGTGACAGGTGTCCCTGCCCGTGGAAGAAGCATTAGAACAAGATGATCTTTAGGGTCCCTTCCAACCCAAACCATTCTATGATTCTATGATGAGCAAAGAATTTGGTTTTTTCCCTATACCAGCACCTGCAAAAATGTAAGCACTTTACACACAGGGTTTCAGAAGTACTGCTTGGTAATTTGTTATGTGTACTGCTGCTGTGCACCTCAGCAGAACTCTAAAATTATTAGGTAAGCATTCAGGTGTACTTGAAAAGATTAGAGATTATCAGTTTTGTAAGAGATTAAATACATCCTGTCTATGCAGAGCTGCCAAGATTTGTCACAGGCAGGAAGGCAAAATGGAGTCTGGTTGTGTCAGAAACGAGCAGCTGAACCTGTTCTGGTCTTGCTCAGGGAAACAAAGGGGTGGAGGACAATGAAGAAAGGACAGTCATAGGGCGGAAAGCCACAAAGGAGAAAAAAACATTAAAGACTGGCCCCCAAAGTAAAACTGCTGCCACTGGGAGGATGGCAGAAATGGAAGGCTGAGGTGGTGCCTGTGGGAGGGCCCAGTACAACCAGCCCAGAAGCTGCTAGTGAGCATCCTCATTGGCCCCTGACCCTGTACCCACACTGGCTTTAAAATTTTAAATTATATGCTATGTCACATTAAACACCCTATCATTTACTAAATGTGCTTTGTTTTTCTGTTCTTGCCACATCTTTCCTATCAGACCTCATCTCCACATCTTGGCAGCTCACTAGAACACTGGGAAGTAGCAGACATTCATGATCAGAAGACTTAGATCTGTAGATATCCTTAGAACATGTAATATTTTTCAGTCTTTTAAAGAACCCAGTTTATTTTGTGTTTCACTGTTACTCTTGCTCTCAGAAGTAACATTTATTATCAGAAGATGATATGAAAGGTCCTAAGTAGCACTGAAATTAGAGTTGCATGTAGTTTGGAACTCACTTTCTATTGACATGGCTCTGTACACAGCCCTCAGAAGCAGTGTCAAAATTCAGGAGACCACTGAAGTTCATAAGAAGCAGTTGCTATCCATTTAAAAAGGGTAAACAGCTTAGGTACTAGATATTAGAAGCCTAAATTATTACTGCTTGGTTTTAATTCTGTACATTTTTATAACACATCTGATCAAGTACAGTCTCAGTTTTATTGCACACTAAAAGACCATCAGTTGTTATGACCACCAAATCTTAGTTCAAACACAGGAGTGGCAATCTGCTTTGGACTTTATCTATCTTCTCTGGCAAATCTTGGGAAGACTTTGCTATATATTTTTAGCTCATATGGAAAAGCACATTGAAAAATTATTTCATTACAGGGCAATATGAAAAAAAAA